>QEPC01008387.1:703357-720031 GCA_003113815.1 Sphenodon punctatus | reverse complement strand
GTTCTATCGAGCTCTATGCAGTTGTGGGGTAATTAATCAGCCAATCTCTGGGCGCTTTTAGATGAGCAGGTCGCCGTGAGGTGACCAACTTGTGTGATTTTTCAACATCCTGCAAGGTGCTATTACACGAGACTGAAGTACGGGATCACGCACTGTGAAGGCGGTTGTGCATTGTTTGCCGACGGTGAATTAAATACCTCGATTGTGAGGCACCACGGTGACCCGCTCATCTAAAAGTGCCCTTCGTCTACTCATGAGCTCACTGAGTGGCCCTGAGCAAGCTGCTGTCTCAGTCTCCGGTCCCTAAGTACAACCAATGCCCTCAGGCAAGGCATGATGTTTACCTGATTAACACAAACCGCTCTGTACCCCCTGCCCTGAGTAAGCAGGTCCTGGGTTGTTCTTTTTTTGTGTGCCAGTTCCAATTGCTCAAATAATATGGGGCAGTTCAAGGTTATCAAGTTCACCGTACAATCAAACATTAAAAACAAATGGTTACAAAGGGAAAAAGCAAGAGCTACTGACAGCTGACATTTCTACCAAGAACCGGGATTTCAAAGGTCAGAGTCTATTCGGTTACACAATGGCAATTACACAATGCAGGGGGAAATAAACAAGGTGACTTTCTTAAGTGGCCCGATTAGGTGACTTTCTGGACATTTGGTCACAAAGGTCGCCTTCGAAGGAATATCTGTGCAACTCACTGTTGGGTGCATGTTGTATCCTCTACCTGATCCACAGAGACAGAAGGGAAAGTCCTAGGGTCCCTAAGCAGCTATAGAATGAGATCAGAATCAAAGGGTCCAAGGCAGAAGATAAGTGGACTCAGAGCAGGTCCAGACTCCAGAGCCTAGGGACACAGCGACTGAAAATGACATACTTAGCTCCAGCTGGCTTCCTATGGGAGCTGAGAGGCCTTCAAAGCAGCAAGGGCCAATCAAGGGCCAGTAGGGGTGTAACCTCAACAACCAACTACAGGGCTAGAGCAGAGCAGCAAACCACCAGCCAGGGTGCTACAGTCTTGTGGTCTCAGAGCCACCAGCGCTGCTGGTTTGAGTCCCAGGTCCTCACAAAAGCTCTCAATGGGGGCTTTTAGACAGACCTGGTGGTGGTCACCCCAGATCTGCTGGGGGGGGATGGGACACCCTTGTGTCTGATCTGGAGGCAGCAGTTTTAAGTGGAGCCCCCCGCTGCCGCCCGCCAGTGCCCCTTCCCCCTTGTCAAAGAGCTGCAGACAGATCGGCTGCCGCCCACAGCTCTATGGCCGTTGCTGGAGCAACCCGCAGCCGGGAGCAGAGCTGCAATGGCCAACCATCCATTAGACGGACCTCTGCTCCACCCCTGACCGGGAGTTCGAGTGGTCTGCGGTGCTCCGGGATATTCCGGAGCCCCGCGGGTGGAACTGCTCTGCTCCTGCTCTGCCTCACTCCAGGGTGGCACTGGTCCACCTGTACGGATGATCCACCTGGGGCTGGGGTGGAGCAGGAGTTGAACAGGTGTCCATCTAAAGGAACCCAATGATTGTTTGCTACCAAAAGACTCACTCAGGCCTCATTTACATTCTAGTTCACCCTCACAGCACCCCCGGGAAGGTAGGTCATTATTATTCCCATTTCCCATCGTTGTTCCCAGCCGTGATGCTCTAAGAAGAGGTGAACTTATCTCCTTATAAGAATATCCTATTTGGTTGACAATAAGCGACACACCACATGGCTCCTCGCCTCAAACCGGAGAATCGGTTTTGTCACTGCTTGTAAAACAGAGAAAAACCACACAGCGTTAGGATTCCTTGCACTACCTCTGTTAAGGCTTCCAGTTCCTTTAAGAAGTCAGGGGTAGGTGGGGAACCTCAGGCCCAGGAGCCAAGTGGGTCTTGTGGCTACTTTTCATTTGGCCCCTTTCCAATCCCTGGATTGGATTTGGTCCCTGGATCCAGTTCCTATCTCCAAGCACTGAAAAACTGAGTGAGATCAGGGGGAAGGGAGCTGAGACGAGGGCCATGCAAACAAGGACAGGGGATACATTTCCAGGACACGTATCCATGATGACTAGAGCTGCAATTGGGTACCAGGCAAGTCGGGAATTCTGTCGAATCTGGGGTACCCGAACCACAACCCGACGGGCTCCCCAGGCTGACTCACCTCACCGCCGGGCTCCTATTGCTGCTCCTCCCCGGCCTGCATGCTGCTCAGCTGAGCTGTGGACTTCCCCACTCGGCTTTTCCTGAGCAGGGTGGCGGGAGCGAGGAGGCCCCTTCCCACCTGTGTACTTCTGCCCTAATGAGTCCCCCGTTCCCAGGGGGACGCATATCAGGAGTGCGCACAGACCTGTGCGCACCCTCATTTTGGCTCCCCCTGGAAACTGTGCAAATGTGCTCCCCGCTGCAGCTCTAATCTGGGCCCTCCTCTTCCTTAAGCAGCCACACCCACAACGTCTCTGCGGCTCTTGGAGCTTGTACTAGTTTTCCAAGTAGCCCCTGGGAGGGATAAAGCTACCCCAGCCCTGCCCTAAGCTCTTCTCATTATTCATTGTTGTTGTTGTTATTATTATTATTTGGTATATTTATTTTTTTGTTTTCTTGGAGGGAAACGGTTCTCACCCGAGTCCAAAGAGGAGCCACTGTGTAGTGGCAGGCAGCATGGGATGACTAACACCAGGGACTCGATCAGAGACTTCCGGATCTAAAAGCATGAGTCTTTGCAGCATTGGTGTGGAACCTTTTCATTTCATTTAATTTCACTTTTTATTTATATCCCGCACTCTCCTTCACAAGAAGCTTTTGCCTCCCAGGGGCCACTTTGAAGATGAGCACAAGCTCGAAGAGCCGCAGAGACGGTGGGAGAGGGAGTGCTTAAAGGGTGCGCTCAGGAAGAGAGGGGCAGTTGTCCAGATCACCGATCTACGCCACGGATCTGTCCCCTCTGCTTGCGTGCATGCCCTCATCTCTTCCCCTGAGCGCAGTCGTTTAGCTCGATCTAGGAGCCAGATCTGGGAACTGGAAACGCACCAAACAAAAGCTAGCGGAGGGCCACATTTGGCCCCTGAGCCTGAGGTTTCCCACCTGTGCTTTGCAGCTACATCTACAAAGCCAAAACTCCATCCCTGGGCCATAGGGATGGGACTATCGGTATCGGATTAATTCGATAATGCTGATAATTGGCGATATCGGATTAATCGGATAATACCGATAATATCGGTATTGGTATATCGTTTTTTTAACATTGCTGATTTTTTGGATCTTTAACATTGCGGCCATTGTAGATCCAAAAAATTGGCAATGTTAAAAAACGATATACCGATACCAATAAATCCGATATTGGATTCATCTGATACCGATAAAACCAGTAACCGATAATTCGCCGATAGTCCCATCCCTACTGGGCCATCACAAGTTTGCTTACACTACGTGCTGCAGTCATGTGAGCTGCAAAGGGCCCAATCCCTGCAAGGCTCCATGGTAGGAAAGTGCAGGGAACTGGGCAGACGGTTGCCCCCGCCCTGTGGGGCAGCCAGATGGGTGGGCCACTGTCAGATCTCCCACCACATCTGGGGCGGGCCAAGGCGCCAGCCACATGAGTGGGTGCTCAGCTCTACCCCGCTTCCCAGTCCCACCTGACAAAAATCCCACCCCCAGCCATGATGTGGCCACACACGATGGGTGACAGTGCATGGCAAGGCAGAAGGGGCCCGGGCACAAGAGCTCTACCACGCCTTGGGAAACCATACCCAATTTTGCGTAAGGCTGCAATGCGATGCAGGACGGATCACGTAGCAGCCAGCTGCTTGCCTCATCAAGTGGCGGGGGAACATCTGGAGGGTGCCGGCCACATGAGATCACTGCTTCACGTGGTATAGCTGCCCAGAGCATGGTAGCCCCTGCCCAAGCGTCTTGTGTGACTGCATCCACTCTGCAGATTGGGTACAAAGTAGAATTTGTATCTCCTGCTCCGGGAGGGTGCACAGCGCGTTCATCCAGGGATCATGAAACTTTAATTAAGGAGGTGAAAGTGCTTCAGAAGCCAAGTTCACTCTGGTTCAGTTGGTCCCGTGCTTTGAGCTCAATTTGTGCGAAGGCTCAGCCTGGCCCCTCTTCCAGACTCTGTTATGTAAATAATTACACATTGTAGAAAAATCATAGTGCTTTATCAATGTTCTATTTGTTGCTCTTTAGATCCCTTGTTTTTGTATTAGAGACGACTCGATTCTTGTACTGTTGTCCTCTATTATTTATCCTCTCCAAACAATCCTCTCCTTATATAGAAGTCTCTCCATTACTAATCGCTGCCACTGCTCTTCTCTGTTTCTGCTTAGGGCTATCTGTGTACTAATAAAGCCATTTACTGCTAATCTGGATAGAACATCAGGGCCATGAGACAGGACAATGCACAATCCACGGTCAGTCCCTTTGCCAGAATTCTCTCCAAGAGCTTTGACGACATGAAACTAACATAGAAGTCAGCCTGCCAGATCCAGAATTTAAAAGATAAGGGGTCACTATGGAGCAAAGAGGTTAATGGATGCTCATTATGTCCTAGGGTAATTTCAGATGTTACGATACCACAGTCAACCACAGTGAACCCCCTGTGGTGGCGGCGGTACTGTAATGTCTGTAGTACATTCCACCAGATGTCCACCATGGTGAACCTCTGGCGGGAAACACATTGTCCACGGTTCTGGACCTCCGGCTGCCCGGAGGTCCAGAACCATGGTTAGCTGGACCACGGACAGAGTTCGGCAGAAAGTAACGTCTGTTACCTCCACTGATTCCAGACCATGGCCCAGACCCCGATGCGGGATCGGGCACAGTGGCCGGATTGGCAGCTGCACCCACCTATCTCCTGCAGGGCGGGCGGCCCGGGGAGTGTGGGGGCAGGGCTGTGTGGCTGCACATCGGGCCCCGCAGCCTCTCCCCATCCCCGATCCCCTGTAGGAATCAGCCGGCATGTCTAAAGGACGGCCGGACTGATTCCTCACCGGGTTCCGAAACGGATTCCGGTGAGGAATCAGTCCAGCCATCCTTTAGACATGCCGGCTGATCACGGATCCCAAAACGGATCCCGGTGCGTGGTTGGACGTGGCGAATGCACGTCTGAAATTACCCACTGAGAGCTGTGGGGGTCTGAAATACGGGGTGTCCGTTATATTCCATGGTGCTGCGGGGTTTGAAATAAGAAGTGTCCCTTATGTTCTTTGGCGCTGTGGGGTCCTGAAATAAGGGGTGTCTGTTAAGGGGTGCCCCACTTATCTCTGAGAGATCGCCTGTCCTTCCATGCCCCACTGCAACCCCTGTGTTTGTCCAGGAGCACCTCCCTGTGGGTACCATTGTTCGTCTTCTTCATACAATGAGGGCTCACAGGGAGGCGTTCTCGCTTGCTGCCCCGATGTTACGGCGCTCCCTTCCCCCAGAGATCCATTTGAGACCAAGCCTGTGCATCTTCCAGAGGTGGCACAAGACATTTTTGTTTGTAAACGGCCTGGCGGGCAGGGATAGGGGACAGGGGGTTTGGTGGGTGGGTTTACAGTAAGGCTATGAAGGGGGGGTTGGATGTGGGACATGGGGAAGTGGTATTAGGTGGGTTTCTTAGGGGGTGGGTTTTGGGGGGTTGTTTTCATTTTCTACTGTTTTATAGACCTTTTAATATGTTTTTATATATGTTTTATAACTTATTTATACTTTTTTGTAAGCCGCCCTGAGCCTTTTTGGAGAAGGGCAGGATAATAAACTTGAATAAATAAAGAAAATAAAATTCTATGGAGCTGCAGGGTTTGAAACAAGGAGTGTCCTATCCATTATGTTCTTTGGAGCTGTGGGGCCATGGAATAACGGGGAACCCATTCAGTACTATGGAGCTTCGGGGTCTGAAATAACTTCTCCCCCCCCCGGCGTTATGCTGTATGGAGTGGTGAGGTTCATAACAAGTGACACCCATTATGTTCTATCGAGTTGTGGAACTCTGAAATATGGGGTGTTCCTTATGTTGTTGGGTTTATTTTTTAATTAATTTTTTATTTTAAAGCATTTATTACCCCACCCCTCCTGCCAAGGCAGCCCGGGGCAGCTTATAAGATAAAAACACAACATACGTAATATCCATCATAAAACAATACAAAAGGGGGAAACAAACAGAGACCAAAAAGAAGGGAGCAGAGCCTCCCCACACTTGGGGGAAAATATCAAAAAACAATCAAATATATAAAACCCCAACCTAATCCCCCCAACCAAAAACAATAAAACCCACCCTCACCCACCCCCCTCGCCAAAAGCCTGGTGGAACAGCCAAGGCTTACATTGATGTTGGAAGGCGGGAAGACCCGGAGCCACCTGGGCCTCTGCCGGGAGGGAGTTGCACAGCCTTGAGCGGCCACAGAGAACGTCCTCTGCATAGTAGCCCCCCGGGATATCCGGGGGAACCTCGAGAAGAGCCTTCCCGGATGACCACAGGGGCCAATCAAGGGCACAGGGAGTGAGGCGGTCCCGTAGATAAATGGGGTCCAAGTTGCACAGGGCTTTATAGGTAAGGGCCAGTACCTTGAATCGGGCCCGGAAGACTATAGGCAGCCAGTGCATAAGTTCTGTGAAGATGTGGTGTTTGAAATAATGAACATTTCCTAAAACATCCCTTATGTACATCTGGAAACCCTACATTCAAGCCAAGCAGCTGGGATCCTAAATGAAATAACTAGGAGTTGCTTTCATGTGATTTTAAAGAATCAAATAATTAGATTCAGTTGGAAATCAATAATTTGGATTCAGTTGGGTTCAATTCATTGAAGTGTGCGAATGCTTTCAAAATGGCAATTGGAGCAAACGCGATCCTGCGTCAGCGGCATTGAGACATTAATATTCTGTTTCTTTAACGCAAGAGTTTGGGAATCCGCATTCTGGGACTCTCAATTTCCGGGGTTCCAGAAATTGGATTATTACTATTTATTATTTTATTTATATAGCACCAGCAGTGTTCCTGGTGCTGAGATGTGGAAGTTTCCACATAACACATGCGAGAGTCATTCACACGTGCGAGTAAACATGAATTTTAATCACGGTTTTAATTTCCTGCTCGTGGGAGTTTGTCTTGTCTAAAAACGCCCTCAATTAGAGAGAGAGGCAAAGCAGTTTGGATAATATAGTTCTGCAAGGTCAAGTATTTGTATCCGTATTTGTGGTTTCAGTGTTCGTATCTGTTTGTATTTATATCTCTACCTGTGTTTGCTGCATTTTCTCCATTGCCACCAATGTGGAAAACACAGTGAACACAACTCCCTGCATATCAGTTATTTTGACACAGGAGTGCAATGAGGTTCTGCCATTCTGATAGGCCTATAAGGAAAGAAGTCAGACAGCTGCCCAGTAGGGATGGGCAAACAGAACGGAGTTCGGAAATTCGGTTCGGTTCGGTTTGAAATTCGAGTTCGGAAATTCGGTTTGGTTCAGTTTGAAATTTGAGTTTGGTTCGGAAGTTCGGTTCGGTCGGCCAAACAGACCGAGTTCGGTCCGAACTCCGAACGTCCGAACCGCATTCGCCCATCCTGTGCCCAGTTCCAAGGTGGATCCATGGGCTGCAGTTTCTAGGGTCCAGTTTGAGACCTCAGAAACCACGTTTGGGGGGGAAATTTTGTTTGGGGGGGAAATTTTGTTTTCACTCGGCCCTAGTATTTGTGCTTCAGATAAAGAAACCGGGAAGAGATTTGTGTTTATTTGTGTTTTGCCGAAATCGGAATGCACAAATCAAGATAATATCTTTTACTGAACCAATCTCTGCTGGTGAGCATATACAAGCTTTTAGGCCCCACAAGGTCCTTCCTCAGGCATGAAAAAATTCAGAACTGTAGATCCCCATTTGGTACACCCTCACCAGCAGGAGTTGGTCCAATAAAAGATCTCAGCTGAACAACGTTGTCTTCATCTCCTTCATTTGGGACGAGCATAGCAACCTCTCCCTTTCTAGTCTGTAACTTAGAAAACTCTCACTTTTCACCAAAAGAGGATAGGTATATATTTGACCTATATCTTTTTTTCTGTTGAAAGAAAGAGCCTTCTGGTCTAGAAAGAAGGGTGTTTCATATAATAAATAACTGTCCTTCAGCTGAACTTTGTTCACCATGAGTCTTTACAAGTGCTGCAAACCCCGCTGTTTTATAATTGGGGGGGGGGGGGGGGGGGGGGGAGCTGCAGATTTCTAGCTGCAAAAAGTGGCCTTACAGGAAAAAACATCAAATCCTGAGGAATGTTTAATAAAACTCAGCAAACGGCTCTCATGTCAATGAATCCTAATGATGCTTTGTTAAGAAGGTAGGACTGGGGCTTGGGGGTGGAAATTGCTATGATACCAAAATTGCTTCTTCATGGACTTTTAAACTTATGAGAGTCTCACTGTTGCAAGGTATTTTATTGTGTAAGCTACCAGGATAGGAAGTATGCTCAGTCATGCACAGGCAAACAGGGAAATAATTTTGCAATAAAAGTGTATGGCTTAATTTTCCCCCCTTGTAGAAGAATTTGTTGTGTGATTTTCATAGAAGAGCATTTTAATATTTCACCTTCGTCTTCAGCCATCCATTTCAGTCCTGTCCCACGCTTCTGTTGACATTAGCTGCTAACATCCCATTGGTTTTGACGGGAATAAGACCAGGCGCTTGACGCAATACTGCTTCCATCATTTTTCTTTCCCTCTGTCACGATGGCCTCCTGCGTGAGAGAGACTCCCTGTAGTGTGTGCCCATGTTGTAATTGCAGCAGATTTATGGGTAATTAACCTCAGAGAAGATGCTAATTAGCAAAGAGGAACAGAACATATTTTTATTTATTTTGGAGCTGTGCTGTGCCGGATGGCAGCAACATAGATATTTAGCAGCCGTCCCGTAGCAGGGGCTTTTGGGAAACGGGTCTCATTCTAACTTGGAGTTCATCCCAACAAGCCCTCTGACGCTGCCCATTTTCTTCTTGATAGTTGGGGATATCGAGTTGTTGTGACTGTTCCCTGTTTTTCAGGTCCATTTTGCAGTTAGAATATTTGAGATTGCTGCACATGCCTCCTTTCTTCCATCCATTTTTTGCAGGCCTTTGTGTTGCACCTCATATGAGCTAAAATCTTCTTGGCTGTCCGCACAATCACGTACTCTGGAGTAATAACCCCTTTAGCCCCTATTTTTGCTCACACGATAAGATTGTTCCCACAAGTCTGTCTTGGAAGGTAAGTACCTGCTCCCACCTTATTTTAACTTCACCTGTGTTCCGACAAGCAGGCAGAGTTGGGTTAAAGCCTGGGTTTTCAAACTTTTTAAACTATGACCCCCTCATCTTGTTTGTGGTAGCTGATGTCCCTCCCCAACCATATACACACACAAAAACCTTGCTCTGTCTCCTCTTCCCACCCTCCTGTTTCTTTCCTCCTCTTGCTACCCTACCCCATCATTTTGGAAATTCCCCCTGGCTCAGTCAGATGGGAGCTAGGTATTTGCAAGCTGTGGTCCTTCTTGTGCCTTCCTTGCTAGAATGCTTTCCGGGCTTCTGCTTGAGAATCATTGGTCTAGACAGTCTCGTAAGGTCCTGTTCAGCCTTACAAGTCAATGATTTACTCCTGCCATTTTACAACAATAGAGGCAAAGTAGGCTGACGACAGCCAGCGTAGCCTAGTGAACAAAGTGTTGGGCTTGAGCTTGGATTTGTGGGAGACTATGGGTATTTTCAGACGTTACGAGATCACACTCAACCACAGTGAACCACAGACAATTTTGCTGCAGGGCCAAAGTGCCCTGAACGTCTGTTTGGTGGCCGCCAGATGTTCACCACGCTGATTCCCACATGCGGTCAATTTCAACCACGCTTCCCAGGCTCCCTGCGGGACGAGCCCCGAAAGCGTGGTCAAAGTGATTCCCAGCGGGAAGCAATAAAAAGTAACGTCTGGCGGCGATCACGGTCCAGAATCCCCGGCGAGATTCCGGGCCGTGGTCAAAGTGAGTGGGCGCTGCAGCCGCATTAGCTGCAGCGCCCGCCCGTCTCCCCAGAGGGCGGATGGAGGGGACCGGGGGGGCGGGGCCGTGCGGCCACACGTTGCACCGCGCGGCCCCGTCCCCTCCCCAATTCCCTGCCGGGATCTCCCGGCACGTCTGTTCGGGGCTTTTATTGGCCCCGGGGGGTGGTTGTTCTGTTCACCCCCAGTGGGGATTCACTGTGGTGAATCAGGATGGCGTCACGTCTTAAAATACCCTATGTTTCTAATCCCATCATCACCATGAACTCACTGGTTAGCCTAGCGGCAGCGGGCCCAATCCTACAATGAACCAGGGGTTTGAGCAGCCAGCTCCCATGTGTCCGGCTCCTCAGTCCACCCTGTGGTGTGGCGGGGCTGGTGATGGCTACAGATCATGTGGCTAGCTCTCCCCACGGGCCACAAAGTGTGGCAGCTACAATTGCCTGCTCTGGAGCGGGTCCGCCCCAGCTTGTGTGGCTTTACCCACTGCCTCTCCCCATGTTTTTCTCTCCTAGATTGCAAGCCCCCTCAGGTCAAGGACCCGAGTCTAGTTAACAACAGTGCAGCACCAGGCACATTGCTAGTGCTGTATAAATAATTACTACTACTACTAATTAATAATAAGTTTCTAGCATGCAAATCTGATGCATTAAAACTGAAGGGTGGTGTGCGTGGATAGTGGATACAGAAAGGAAGCCACGAGCTGTTTCAAAAGGCACATGGGACGAGAGCTCTCTGGCCATTTCCCATTACTCCCTGTCTTTGCTCACTCTCTCCTACATATTCCAGCGCTGAGTCCGAACGCCCTTCATCTCGCTGCCCCCGAGGACAGTGACTGCGAAGCGCCACTTGCAAAACTTCCCTGTGGGCTAGGAAGGGGGGGTGGGGGTGGGGGGCAGGGCGCTTGCTTCATTGGCCTCCCCCTCCCTTCCCCTTAATTGGTGTCAGTTTTGTTCAGATGCAGCTGGAAAGAATTAAAATGTCAGCCAGGGACAATCACCCCCATTGAGCTGGAAGGAACAATGCTAACAAGCATGGAGAAAAGCCAGCTGCTGTTTAGCTGGTAATTAGCCACAGCATTGGTTGGAGGAGGGAGGGCGGGGGCAAGATTTAGTATGGGGTGGACCAGTCTTCAGTTTGGGGGAGGCCTCCCCTTGGCTACATTAGTGCTGCTTAATGGATGCCAATCCCTTATTTACAGAGAGATCCACCAAGTGATTTGCACCTCCTAAATTAAATGTACACGACACGTGGGTATAAATACCGTAGCCCATTTTCACTGATTAAGAGGAGGAGGGCAGAGGTTCTGGGTTCACAGCCCCCTTGGAAGGTGACTCACTAGTAGGGTTTATTTATTTATTTATTTATTTACTAAATTTATACCCTGGCCCTCCTGCAAAGCAGCCCGGGGCGGCTTCCAACAAATAAAATACAATAAAAGCAATTAAAAACATTTCATAATAATATTAAAATATTGGCAGATATGCAAATTTTAGAGGACACTTATGAGAAATACAGGTTGCAGGACTGGAATGACTCCAACAGCAGGCTAAGGCTAAGGCCAGGGCAATTATAATAATTTATGATCAATTGTTTTATTTAATTTATTAATTATTAATTATTTTGTATAACACTTCAATGTTTAAAGTGCTTTACAATCTTTTTCCAGTTCACCCTAACAACAGCCCTGTGAGGTAGATCAGTATTAATAATAATAATAATAATAATAATAAATATAATTTATTATTAATTATTATCATTATTATTATTAATGCTAATACTAATACTAATAATTAATAATACTAGTTTATTATTTATTATTCTCATTTTACAGATCAAAAACTGAGATTGAGAGAGAGTAACTTGCTCCAGGCCACCCAAAGAGTTCAAGGCTAAGACGCGGTTTGAACTCTGGTCTCCTGGATCCAAAAATCTAACACCTCATCCGCTAGACTCATGGTTCTCAAACGTTTTTTGAATTGCGCCCCCGTTCCGCCTATCTGTAGTAGTGGAAGCCCTCCTCCCCCACCACACACACATTCCCATCCTCTCTCCCAATTCCTGTCGGCATGACACCCTCTCTCTCTCCCTTGTTCTTTAAATCTCTTTCCCCTTCACTGCCACCCTATTAAACTGGAGATCCCACCCCCACCCCCAGTTCAGTTAGAATCTGGAGCTAGCTGTTTGCCAGTTTGGGGTCCTCCTTGCATCCCCCCAAATACCTGCCTTCCCAGATTTAGAACCACTGCACTAGGCCAGGGGTAGGGGAATCCCCCCCTCCAGGGGGCACCACCTCAGGGCTCTGTGGGCCAGAGTGTCTGTGTGTGTGTGGGGGGGGGACGTGACTCCTTACATAGGTGTTGTGAACTCTGTGTAAGAGGTCACATTGTCAATATAAAAGAACATAACCACCTAGGTAAGGGGCATGGCCAATGACCCAGAAGCGCTCCGCGGCTGTCCGGTGGCTGGTGGGCTGCAGCTAGACCTCTGGGAGCCATTTGGTGGGTGCCACGGGTCATAACCACAAATCCCCCACCCCTGCACTAGGCTACGCGGACTCTAATATGGTAGTGCTGGTAATTTCCTAACCCGTTGGGGGACGCTAAGTAGGAACACAAGCTGATAGGCAAGCCCCACCCCATCTTCCCAAAGGAGAGAGAAGCAAGTGGACCAATCAGCTGTGGCTCTGCTCCAACCAGCTGTTCCTTCTAGCCGGGGAGGGTCTGGAGGTGAACCTTGGCCCAGCCTCCAGGTAGAGGGCTCGTAGGAATTCCAGGCCACTGGTTTTTCAACCCCTTAGCACCCCTCTAGGTTAGAAAGAAGCACTGGGCTTCTTTCAACCTTCTCTCCTGCACTGAGCATGCTCATGATGGGCACTGGAAGGCAACCTGTTCTATGTGTAACGCTGCCACCTTTCAGGACTCTCACACCACAAAATGGGTGGGGCCTCGCTAAAAGAGGGTGGAGCAAAGGTCCTGTCCCTCCCCTTTCTGATG
This sequence comes from Sphenodon punctatus, assembly GCA_003113815.1. Classification (NCBI taxonomy): domain Eukaryota; kingdom Metazoa; phylum Chordata; class Lepidosauria; order Sphenodontia; family Sphenodontidae; genus Sphenodon; species Sphenodon punctatus. Next base: position 707,064 of record QEPC01008387.1, on the reverse strand, counting down.
TGGCCACACCTCCTTAGAGCATCATGACATCACAACATCAGCAGGATTCCATGTACAATCCCGGGAGATTCCTCACTAGGGATGTGCGAACAGAACCAAGTTCGGAAATTTGGTTCGGTTAGAAAATTGAGTTCAATTCGAAAGTTTGGTTTGGTCGACCGAACTATTTGAGTTCGGTCGAATTCTGAACTTCCAAACCAAGTTCGTACATTCAAAACTGGGTTTTTTGGCCTTCCGAATTGGTTCAGATTCGATTGAACAGTTCGGTTGAATTCGAGTTCGGTTTGAAGGTTCAGTTCGGTCGACCGAACTATTTGAGTTCGGTCCAAACTCCGAACTTCCGAACTGCGTTCGCACATCCCTATTCCTCACCCTCCAAGCCAGAGTTTAATTTGGGTCAGGATTCAGCCATGCCAACCCTGTCCACCAGATCCTGTCACTGCAGTAGACATGAAATGGTTATCTCCGTGGACTTGCAGGATCCAAACTGTCTTGTTGGTGTCCCCTCAGATAATCCAAGCAGCTGGCAGGGAACATGGCAGGGGGAGGAACTTTGACTTACTGGGAAGGCAGCTGAGTTGTGGCAGTAGATGTAAAGGCTCTCCCAGGGCTGGTTGGTTACAGATGACAGCAGCAGCAACTTTCCTGGGCTTGGCTGGTTGCTTGCAGGCTGTGCATTGCAGTGGCTCTTCTAGAGCTGGCCTGGGCTGACCTGCTGACCTGGGGCTCATGCACAGGCTTCGAGGGAGGGGCTGGAGACACCCAAACAGGTCCCAAGCACAAACTAGAAGTGATGTTGGTGATCGCTATGGTGGTGAAGATGAGTTTGAATATAATTATTACTATTATGTTTATCTATAACACCAGCAATGTGCTTGGTGCTGAACACTCATGGTTAGAGACAGGTCCCTGCCCCAAGGGGCTTACAATCTAGAATGGAAAAAGGAAGGAAGACAAGAGGAGGGGCACATAGGGAGGGACAGGGATACGTTCATGAAGCTGTGAAGTTGCAGGTACAACATAATGGGGCAGGGAGGCTTGTCCATAGTAAATATCCTGTATGCCAGATAGCTTGGCGATTACTTAGAAATGGTCTAGTAACCGTGGGGGTTAACCGCCAAACCAGAACACCAGATATTACCATTAGGGTTGTGGAGTTCGTTTTTGTTTTTTATGTGGAGTTTGTTTTTGTTTTTTAATCACTAAAACAAACAAGCCCCATTGGTTTTAGTAATTAAAATACAAAAATTGATGAATAAGCAATGATCATTTGCTCCCATCTGTTTTAATTTTAAAACTATATATATATATATATATATATATATATATATATATATATATAAACGTGTGAATGCACAAAATGAACTTCTGGGGCCATTATGTGCATGCGCACCCTTTCCCAAAATGATGCCAATGCTGCCGGCGGACATGTGTAGAATGGGCCCAGTGGTCATTTTATGCGTCTGCAGTGATTTTAATTGTTTTTTTTTAAATGTAATTTAAAAAATAATTTTCAAAAATCACTGCTCATGCAGTAAATGGTTGCAGGACCATTCTGCACATGCACAAATGGGACCGTCAGTTCTGGGGTCATTTTGGAAAATGGCTGTGAATGCGCAGAATGGCCCAGTAGCCATTTTGTGCATGCGCAGAGATTTAAAAAATAAAATAAATAACACTAAATATAATAAACAAGAAAAAATGAAAATGGTAGGTTCATTTACAACCCCCCCGCTAAAAAGAATGGGGTTTTTGTAAATGAAAACAAAAATGGTAGAGGTGCCTTCTGCACACCCCTAATTACCATTTACCATAGAGTCACAGAATCCTTTAGGGGAGTCCACCGCTGCCCGAGGCGTCTGCTCCACTGTCGAACAGCTCTTACTGTTAGGAAGTTCTTCGTAATTTAGTCAAAATCTGCTTTCTTGTAATATGAGCCCATTGGTTCTAGTCTTGACCTCAGGAGCAACAGGGAAGAAGTCTGCTCCATCTTCTGTGTGACAGCCCTCCAGATATTTTAAGACGGCTATCATGTCTCCCCTTAGTCTTCTTTTCTCCCGGCTAAACATACCTGGCTCCTTCAACCTTTCCTCTCAGGACTACATTTCCAGACCCCTGACCATCCTTGTCGCTCTTCTCTGAACCCGCTTCAATTTGATCAATATCGAATAACCACATTACTGTTTGCCACATTACCTGCTTGACTGCTTGCTGTCACCATCTGTGGCTCAAGAGGAGGGGGGGGGTTTGCTGGTGTCGCCGCTGCCTCGCTGCTTTGAGCTGCTCCGCTGTCACCTGCGGGGCAAAAACAGACTGCCATGAGTTCCGGGGGGTGGGGGGGAGCACGGAGGCCAGCCGAGAGGGCTGACCTGTCCCCTCCCCCACCCAGAAGTAGCCGGGGGCTTTAAAGCCCCACGCCCAGCGGCTCTGCCGCAGGCCGGAAGGCTACTGGGTGAGCAGCTGGGTTTGGGGGGGCTGGGATGTGGTGGACGGAGGGGAGGGCACGGCTATTGGGGTGGTGCTGGGGCGGAGATGGTATGGTCCGTGGGGTCGGATGGTGCGTGCCCCCAGGGGACCGAGGTACCTGAGGGAAGTGCAGGTCACCATCCCCCCGGTGAGGGAGAGGGAGGAGTCAGGTCCAAGGTCCATACGTGGGGGGCTGCTGCTGTTAAATGCGAGGTCCATTGTGAACAAGACCCCAATTATCTCGGATGGGGCCGTGGACCTCGCATGTATCACGGAAACTTGGCTGGACGAGCTGGCTGGTCCAACTTTGGCCGATCTTGTTCCAGTCGGGTATGCCGTGCAGCATCAGCCCCACACGGAGGGCCGGGGAGGTGGTGTTGCTATTATTTTTAGAGAGGAATGGCCTGTTAGGAGGTATCCAGTTCAGGAGATTGTGGGTATTGAGGTCCTTCATGTGCTGTTTGCTTTGGCTGAGGGCAAGCTAGGGGTGCTGCTGGTATACCGGGCCCCTTCCTGCCCGGTGGCATCCCTTACCGCTCTAGCAGAGCTGGCCTCGGAGGTGGCGTTGGGCTCCTCTAGGACCTTGGTTCTGGGGGACTTCAACATCCATGCCGATGCAGGCCTTGTTGGAGTGGAGCGAGAATTCATGGCTGCCATGGCAACCATGGATTTTCCCCAGGAGGTTATCTGCCCGACCCACGTGGGGGGGGCACACCCTCGACCTGATCTTCGGCTCTGGTCTTGAGGCAGGGGGTCCGGTTGTGGGGGAGGTTACAGCAGCGCCCTTGTCATGAACGGACCATTATCTCCTTCAGGCCAGTCTTCTAGCGCACCCCCTCCAGAAGGGGAAAGGACCAGTTAGGATGGTCCACCCTCGGAGGCTGATGGAACCCCAGCGGTTCCAAGAGGTCCTGAGGGAGTTATTTTATTATTTATTGATTTCAATTAATTTTTACCCCGCCCCTCCTGCCACGCAGCCCCGGGCGGCTAACCTTGGACCTGGACGGGCACTCTGTCGATGAGCTGGTCCACCATTGGAACAGCTTGCTGGAGGAGGCTATTGACAGGGTGACTCCGAGACGCCTTCTGCCTTGGTCTCATCACCGCAGGGCCCCTTGGTTTACTGAGGGGCTGCAGTGTATGAAGCGAGTAGGCAGGAGGCTGGAGCGACGCTGGCGTCGGACTCGATCTGACTCCGACCGACTTCTCCATAGGACCCATTTGTGGTCCTATGTTGAGGC
>QEPC01008387.1:676885-694709 GCA_003113815.1 Sphenodon punctatus | reverse complement strand
CCCCCCACCATGTGCCCCCCCACTCCCCTCACCCCCACCCTGACCCCCGCAATTTACTCACCATGGTGAGTCCGGCTCCTCTCCTCAACGCTGCCGCTTCTGCATCCGGGGAGGAAGGGACTCGTGGCAATTCAGAGCTGCTGACGCACGTGCAGCTCTTAGTTCATACTGGGGTGCCTCCATTGGGCGCCCCCGTATGAACTTTCCCGCTGCTCGACCCCTGCAATGAAAGAGTGCCCCCTGCAGCACTCTTTCATTGCAGGGTCCCTTTATGTGGAATGGACGGCGCTTCTAGCCGCTCACTCCAGATAAAGGGAGAACGCTTCCCTTTTGACCCCGAAGGCTTCCTTAGGCAGCCTTCGGGGGGGGGGGGGGGGGGAGTCACCAGTTGTTTGCGCGCGTGCACACACAATGGGTGAGAATGTGAGGAGCCATCTTGAAGAACTTTGTTTAGAGAGGCAGAAACCTTCAGAAGGTTTCTGCCTCTCTAAACAAGGTTCTTTGAGATGGCTCTGCACATTCACCGCAATGCCGACGCAGCCGACTTTTTAAATTTATTTTTTAAAAGCTGTCAGCTGGGGGAGTCCTGGGGGGCCAGGAGGGGCATTGCCCCTGCCGCTCTAGAGGGCCCACCACCACTGGGTTTTCCAGAGGTAACTAGGAATACTACTATGCCCCTTTCCCCAGCGTGGAAACAGCGCCTTACTGATATAGCGGTTCAAGTAGATCGTGCAGCAATAAATTCCATCAAATCTAGCTCCCTTTATTCCAGTTTAGATATTACCCGAGGTTTAGAAGATTATTTACTCAGTCTAAAGGATTTTACCTTGTGCAGAGCTTTCTCCTCGGCAAGATTGCAAACACTGAACAAATGTAGTATCTTGTTTGCTAACACCCACAGTGTAGATGCAGAACTAAATTCGCAGTAAGTCGTGTTTGCCACCAGCAAGATGACTATTTTGGAAGGAAAACAAATAACTTGAACTGAAGTAAATGGAGCTTACAGCATCGTTGTGACATGCCTTAGCCTTCAAAACACAACTCCAAAAGCCATTCTTTACCTAAAGATCATCTGTCCAGTCAAACTAGGGACTCAGCTAATCTTTTCTCTTGCTGTATCACGTATCTAATGCTGCCAAAAAAAGGGTGAGGTAGCTATAGAGAACATCATGGGTGAAAACAGATATGACGCTAACTCCCCTTTTAACACTGCTTGAATATTTCTGATGCATGTTGCAGGGCTGCATAGGGCACCAATGCAGCCCTGCAACGTGCATAAGAAATGTTAAAATGGTGTTAAAGTAGAGTTACAGCATCATGTCTGTTTTCACCCCATGTGCAGTATGGTTTTCTACCCCTCCCTAATCTTCTCCTTATGTGCTAATCTTCTCCTTATGTGCATGAGAAAGGATTACCTGTGCAATTGTGCTCTATTATTATTTTTTATGAAAGAAAAGACCTTTTCTTTGTACTGGGATTTTGCTAGCTGGGGCCTAGAATTAAATACAAACCTTATGTCTACATTCTCACTACCAGCTCTTCCCTATATTTCCTTATATTTAGCTCTTCTCTCCCAAGCAGGGGACTTACCCTCTACATAAGAACATAAGAAGGGCCATACTGGGTTAGACCAATGGTCCATCTAGCCTGGCATCCTGTCTCTGACAGTGGCCAATCACGGTGGCTTGGGAGAAGCACCCAACAGGTCACAATGGGGGATCCATTCCCTGTTGTTTCCCCCCAGCTCCCGTCATGTTCCCTGGGCCTGTCTGGCTAATAGCTGCTAATGGACCTATCTTCCAGAGACTTGTCCAAACCTCTTTTAAACTCAGCTATAGTACTGGCCCTTACCACAGCCTCTGGCAGGAGATTCCACAACCCAATTATATGCTGAGTGAACAAATATTTTCTTTTATTTGTTTTAAACTTGCCACCCATGAGTTTCATGGAGTGTCCCCTAGTTCTAGTACTAGCTGAGAGGGTAAATAACTGCTCCTTGTTTATTAGTTCCACACCACTCATGATTTTATAGACCTCTATCATATCTCCTCTCAGTTGTCTCTTCTCCAAACTGAAGAGCCCCAACCTACCAAGCCTCTCCTCATACGGGAGCCCTTCCATGCCCTTGATCATTTTTGTTGCCCTTCTCTGTACCTTTTCTAGTTCAGCTATGTCTTTTTTGAGATGGGGCGACCAGAACTGCACACAATATTCGAGGTGCGGTCGCACCATTGATTTGTATAGAGGCATTATGACATCCTCAGTTTTATTCTCTATCCCCTTCCGAATAATTCCTAACATTCTGTTTGCTTTTTTGACTGCTGCTGCGCACTGCGCTGTGGATTTCATTGTATTGTCCACAACCACCCCCAGATCCTTTTCCTGAGTGGTAACTCCTAGCTTAGTACCCAGCATTGTGTACGCATAGTTTGGATTATTTTTCCCTACGTGCATCACTTTGCACTTGTCCACATTAAATCTCATTTGCCATTTAGATGCCCAGGCACCCAGTGTCGTAAGATCCTGTTGCAGTTCCTCACAGTCTGCTCGTGTTTTAACTACCTTGAATAACTTGGTGTCGTCTGCAAATTTGATCACCTCACTCTTAACACCCTTTTCCAAATCATTAATGAATACATTAAACAGCACCGGTCCCAATACAGATCCCTGAGGCACACCACTTTTTACATCTCTCCATTGTGAAAACTGACCATTTAGTCCTACCCTTTGCTTTCTATCTTTTAACCAGTTTCTGATCCATAGTAAGACACTACCTCCTATCCCATGACTTTTTAATTTTCTCAAGAGTCTCTCATGAGGGACCTTATCAAATGCTTTCTGGAAATCCAGGTACACTATATCTACTGGGTCTCCCTTGTCCACATGCTTATTTACACCCTCAAAGAATTCCAACAGGTTAGTGAGGCATGACTTACCTTTACTAAATCCGTGTTGACTCTTCCCCATTAAGCCATGTTTGTCAACATGCCCTGTAATTCTGTCCTTAATGATGGTTTCCACCATTTTGCCCGGCACAGACGTCAAGCTTACTGGTCTGTAGTTTCCAGGATCACCTCTAGATCCCTTTTTAAATATCAGGGTTACATTTGCCACCCTCCCAGTCCTTGGGTACAGTGGCAGATTTTAATGGCAGGTTACAAATTACTAACAGTAGGTCTGCGATTCCATATTTGAGCTCCTTCAGAACTCTGGGGTGAATGCCATCAGGCCCTGGTGACTTGTTAGTATTCAGTTTATCAATTTGCCCTAGAACATCCTCCAATGTCACATTGATTTGTAACAGCTCTTCCAATTCATCGGATCCAGTGTGAGTACCTCCCCAAAATCCTCTGCAGTGAAGACTGATGCAAAGAACTCATTCAGCTTCTCTGCAATGTCCTTATCCTCCCTGAGCACCCCTTTTACTCCTTTGTCATCTAATGGCCCAACTGACTCCCTAGCAGGCTTCTTGCTCCTGATGTAGTTGAAAAAGCTTTTGTTCCTTCCTTTTCACCTCTTTAGCAAGCCTCCCTTCAAAATCTCCTCTTGGCCTGCCTTATTAGCACTTTACATTTACGTTGCCAGTGTTTATGCTCTTTCATAGTATTTTCATTGGGACTAGCGTTCCATTTCTTCCTTACCAAGAATTAGAGTATGGGTTGTGGGTAGGATTGCCAACCATCCCTACACGTTTCACCCAGAGAGTCTGAGTTTTGACCCAACATCTCTGGGGGAAGCCCTGATTCCTTTGGGCCATTCGGGGCCACTCCCCGCCCCATAGCCCAGGGAATCAGGGCTTCCCAGGTTCAGGCATGTCAGAAAGGGGTGGGATATACGGACTTATCCCACACCCTTTCCAACATGGCCCTGCCCTAAGGACTGCTGTGATGTCACAAAATTCTGCAGGGGTGGGTGAGGTTATATCAGCAAGGTGCGAGGCAATACTGACTGTGGAATGCTTTGTCCTTGCTGCTGCACACAGCACTAAACCAAGAGAAGGCAGGTGGGATGGCAAGGCAGGCCAGGGGATAGCCTGGAAACGGGGTGAGCTTACGAGTGAAGTCCCCACGTCTCATGCTGCGGGAAGCTTCCATGCCCAAGGTTCCTTGCACTCCTACATATATTATTGCTATAGCACTTTTAGTGTTCACCTCACAACAACCTTGTAAGGTAGGCCATTTTACACGTTTGGATGGTGTGTGCATCTCTTTTGCATGGCGCTGGGTTATGCTCACTGCCACATTTCACATTCAATGTCCCATAAAATACTTCGGGAAAGGTGGTCACCCTAGTGCAAGGGCAGGGGACCTCAGGCCTGGGGGCCAGCGGCAGCCCATAGCTAGGGGTCCCTATTTCTTACAGGCCAAAGGGCTGGCCAGCCATCATCACTTCAGTCTTGTCTGGATTCATCTTCAATTGGCTGCCTGCATCCAGTCCCCAAAAGCAGAGGTTAAGCACTGAGACCGCAGGACCTGGGTCAGATGATAAAGGAATTGAGTTGGGTGTCATCAGCATTACTGATGACACGTCACTCCAGTTCTCCATACAACCTTGCCCAGGAGGTCTCAGATACACATTGAACAGGAGTGGGGACAAAATGGGACCCTGCAGGACCCCACAAGGGAGCTCCTGAGGGAGCAATGAGCCACTGCCCATCACTACCCTCTGGGGTCTCCCAACCAGGAATAACTTCTGTCAGGTCATGCAGCCGTGTCAACAACACCCCATGATGATCACCTGTATCAGAGGCCGCTGAAAGATCTAACAAAATCAACAGGGTAGAGTTGCCCTTGTTGATTGCCAAGCAAAGGTCGTCAACGAAGTCCACAAGCGCATTCTCAGTGTCATGCCCGGGACAAAATCCTGACCTGACATGGGTCCAAGAATCCAATAGCATCGATATGTGTCTGAAGCTGTGAAGCAACCACCTGTTCAATAACTTTCCCTAGGGAAGATTAGAGACAGAGCCATTCTCCCGCAGGGGAGTCAATATCAAGAGATGTTTTATTCAGCAGGGGTCAGACAACCGTGGTTTTTAAGACCATCAGGCACTCTGCCCTCTCGAAGGAAGGCTTTGATGACCCCAGCCAGCAACGACCCATCCCGCTTTAGCAGCCACAGGTCCTCCATAGACCAGGGAGATCTGCGCTGCCGCAGTGGAGGAAACGGACACCTGGGTGCCACTGTGTTGATGGCCTGAATGAATATACCACACCACCGATCGACCAGGCCATCAACAGAGAGGCCATCAAGGTCAGTGGGTAAATCCCCCACCTCCCCATCCCTGGCCTAGGGTGTCCGAATACCTAAAGCCCCCCCCACCCTGGAGTCTGGTGAAAACTTTCTGAGGCAAAGGATAAAAGTCCTCTCTTTCTTACAACTGCTCAGCATCTTATTCTCACAAAAGGCAGCTGGGGGGCGGGGGAGAACTCAGCCATCAAGACAGTCTCTATTCCTAGCCTGAAGATCTGAGACGCTGTTCCATGGTACGCCAGCTGCTCTCTCGCTCTGTACGCGCCGATTTATTTTTAAGATAGAGACTGACAGGCCTGGGCGTATCGGAATGTATCAGTGGCAGATGCAAACCTCGCCCCGTCTGGTCTAATTAGCTACGTTTCAGATCAGAACGGGCAAGCCCCCGTCTGCCTCAGACAGGCTCGGCAGAGGGAGCCCAGCAGGAAGAAGAAACAGGGTGTTGCTAGACGTAATGCTAGCAACACTGTGGGACCTTATTGAATGCTTTTATCTTACCTCAGGGATAGCGGTAAAATGGGGGCCTTATTTTGGTATGTGTGGGGAAAGTGCACCACATTTTCGGGTACTGTTTCAGGTATCCAGATCGGTACCCGAATATCATTTGAGTACTCAAAAACCCCACCAAAATATCAGTCCCCGATTTTTTGAGTACCCATAATTTACCTGAAACACCTAAATAATACCCCCCAAATGTCCAAAAATCTAGAACCTGAAAAAACACAACCAAAATGGTATTTTTGGTGTACCATTTTGTTGGCATTTTGACATTTGGGTATTTATGGTACCCAATCGAACACTGGTTTGGGGACCAAAAAGTACCTGAACTTTTCAGTTCTATTGAAGTACCAGAAATTCGACGGGTAGACCCATTTTGGCAGGTATTTGCAGCTCTCCTCAGGGAGTATGTTTGCATGGGGGGCTGGGGGGTTACACAGATTGTGCTAGGGGAATCCTTCACAGTGGAAACAGCCACTCAGTGTAACGTGTGCTGAAAACCAGTGACAGCAGCTACTTGAGGGATATTCCGTAACCCTTCACAGCCAGGCCTGAATGCTGAGGAGACTCACTGTGCAGGGCAAATAGGGGTAGGGAGCTGCTGTGATGCCTAAACAGGGAAACACAGGGAGCACTCCCCACCTGTCCCTGTGCCCTAAGCCCTGGAGAACAGCACACGGCAGGGGCAGGAGCAGCCGAGAGCGCTGGCAGAATTATCTTCAGGGAAGGGTAGGGGACAGGAGAGCTGTTTTGCCACACCCCTTCCTGACATGGCCATGTCTCCTTATCGAGCATCGTGGGCACGGCTCGGAAAAGAGGCGTGGCCTTGTCAGACGAGATGGGAGTGGGGCCCTCACGAGTCCTGCTGTCGCTCCTTCCCAAGACTGAGGGCAGCAGGAGAATCTTTCAGTCCTGGGAAACAGCAGGGGGTTGGGGGGGTGGGCAGTGGGAACACTAGCAAGGCCTGGGCCCTATCACTACTCCTTGTTACTGCTCAGGATCTGCCTCCCCGAGCACCAGGAAAGGGGAGGGGGCGCTGAGAGTCTGAGGACCAGGAGAGCAGGCCGGGGGGGCATGGGGGGAGGTAGTGAAAAGTGGGGAGCCGGTGGAGTGGGCAAGGAAGAGAAGGTTTGTGGGCCAAGTCTAGGAGTTCTAAAGGGGACAACGAAAAGGACAGAGGCTGGAGGTGCCACCCTTTGCTCTTTAGTGTCCTATTCCCTTCAGTTGCTTCCAGATGCAATGCTGGAATTATCTCAGTGCTAGAAAGCTCCCGCTTGAATCCACCTCTGTCGGGCTGTCTGTCTGTAGGGAGGAGAAGAGGGTGCGGATCATGCAAAGTAGGGGTGAGGCTGGGGGAGGGGAGAGAGAGCCCTGCTTTCTTGCCTGCATCCCCGGACATTGAATCGTCTCTAAAGATGGATGTGATGTTCCCACACAATGCGTTGCCTCGGGCAACTGGCAAACGTGCGAGCCTGCACAATGCGTTCCTTCCAGCTGATCCCACCTGCGCCTGCCTGGCATGGCTCCGGGCAGGCATTTTACCTCCCCGCGCTGTTCGTAGGCAATTCAGTGACTATTATATTTGTGTTGGTGGGCATGTCAAATGGCTTCACAATGCCAGGCTTTGGAAACCTACAGAGCCCGAGACAAAGGTTCCCATACAGAACGGCTGCACTTGCTTCCCTACAATCGCACCTATTGTGCACTGAGAATCCTGATGGTGCAGCAGCTGAGGCCTGGGGTTGGGGGAAAACACAGGCCTCAGCAGAGTTGGGGAGCAGGAGTTAAGAAGTCCCACCCCCTTGCGTCCTGGTGTGCCTCACCCCCGTGAGAAATGAGAAGCATTTGAATATCGGTGGCTTCTGCACTGAGGAAGAAGCCACAAAGCAGCAGCATCCTCCAGGCAGAGAGCGATGGCGCTCGTGTTTAGCGCCAGCATGGAGTTCATTCGAATCAATAGGTTTCACGCCATCACTATCCACGGCCCCGCATTCTCTGCGTTGGTGCGTCTGTAGATCAGTGAGTTATATTTAAGATTGTGTTGCTGGCTTTCAGGGCCCTGAATGGCATAGGGCCTGGTTATATTTGAGACCTCTTCCTGGAGCCTCGCTCTGCTGGGTATCTATGCTCAGAAGCAAGCCACCAGGATGAACCAAGCACCGGAATAATTCACCGAGTCCTGGGCGAGAGAAAAAAAAAATTCACTGCGTGTGTGCAGATGGCCACTGGGCTGTTTTGCACATGCGTAATGGCTGTCGCCCTTAGCCAAAATGGCAACAATAGCTTTCACCGCCATTTTGATTAAAGGCGGTGGCCATTTTGTTCATGCACAATGAAATTTTTTTTTTAAAAAAATTGTTCTCTCCGAGAACTCATACCATTGAGATCTCGGTCCCAGTACGTGACAGCAAGAAATACAAGCAGCAATTTAGCTGTTTGTTTCACCCATAGAAATGACCCACTGCTTGGAAATCCCACCATCACACTTTAAGTTGGTGGCAATTATCTAGGGATGTGCGAACAGATCGCGGCTTGGGTCCAGTCATTTGGTTCGGTCCAGTCATTCGGTTCGGTAGTCGGATTCGGTCGTTCGGTTCGGTCGTGTTCAGTTCAGTTTGGGGCGTTCGGAAAAAGGTATCGCGAGATCCCGTGATCATGCTGGAAACCGGAAATTCAAGTGCGTGCGAAGCTGTGTGGTGAGAGAATGTGTGTTGTGGCTGGCTGGGTGTTTGGTGTGTTTTGGCTGTTTGTGTTGGACTGTGTGTTGGTTTCGGTTTGACTGTTGGTTTGGCTGGATGGAGAGTGCTGGTGGGTGACTGTTGGTTGGTGTTGGGGCAAGTGTGCTTGTTTAAAAAAAAAAATGAAGAAGGTGACCATTAAACGCCAGGCCTGGGGGAAGGATTTGCACGTGCCAGCCAGGGTCTTTCCAGTTGCCATCCATAGTGCCCCAAAGAAGGCAGGATTTGCTCGTGCCAGCCAGGGTCTCATCTCCATTGGCAGGATTAATTGCATGTGCCAGCCAGGGTCTCTCCATTTGCCATCCCTAGCACCCCAAGGAGGGAGGACTAGAGGCATCATCATAAATACATGATATTACTTAGGTATTGTTTATGTGTTTCAGAGAGGAATCGGATGCCGGCGCTGGTACCACGCCACACAGGATGAGGCGGAGGTTGCCAGTGCCACCCCCAGAGAGTGGGTGGACAAGGTCCAATGTCTGGAGGTGGTATGATAAGGAGAATGGATTCGCCGTCTGCAAGGTAAGGCACGGGGACTGGAACAACAGGGTATGACCTGTTAGGAACGGAAGTCCTCTGCAGAGAGAGATTGTCGCCCACCCACTTGTGGAGACAGAATGCAGGCAGGACTTGACACAGACCATTGGTCTGACACAGTATGGCACTTCTTATGTTCCTATCTTTTTATGCTCTTTAGATCTGCTGGAAAAGATTCAGGAGGCAGAGAGAGGGGACCACAAGGGGGCTAATCACCCATATTGAAAAGCTCCACATGGAGACGGTGGCTAGGCGACAGAACTCTGGCGTGGCCGTGGAGCACCAGCACCAGAAGAAGGGGGGAAGGCATGCCAGAAGCAATGCAATGTAAGCTCTCCCCCCTCCTCCAGCTCCGATGTGGAGTTCCCCCAGGGAGCTGCAGCGGCAATGGCCTTTCGGACGGAGGTGAAGAGACCCCCCCAGGACTTTGTGGCTGCCCTACAGCAGCAAGCAGCCACCATGGAGAACCGATTGGTGGAACGGTTCCAGGCGGTTGAGGTGCGGGAACAGGTGGAGGCATATGCGCAGTACTTCTCAAAGTACGTCTCTACCGAGATGGCTGACCTGGAACTCTTCCGTCAGTTGGTCTCCAACTGACAGGTGGACATGGCAGGGGCCGTCAACTATGCCATCGAGCACGGCTATGAAATGCTGGTGGGTGTGATGCCCCCTGCCCCTACCTCCTGTGCACCCCTTCTGCTTTTTCCCCAACTTCTGGGGGGCAGGCCCAAAGACTAATTGATAGCTAAGTTTCCTTTCTTGTTTAAAATGTTTGGGTTTTGTTTTATAATGTTGTTGTTGTTGTTGTTGTTTTGTTAATAAAAGTTATATTTGTTGTTATTGTTATGAGCTTTGTTTGACCTACCAATCTTTTATCCCTCTGTGCTGAAGTTCAGGCTGGAAGGTGAAAGAATCTCATACAGCTTGTAGATACCTACCAGCAGCACCTGGCACCACATGTAGCATAGTTAAGGTATTAACCCAAAGATGTGCCAGGCAGCAGCAGGGACTCAACTTGCAGACTGCCCCCCAGGAGGGGCAGGACTTGTGTCTGTGTGTGTGTGCCAGAGAGAAAGAGAGACAGGCTCTTTTGGCAGCGGACATCCATGGGTGGGTGCGGAGGAGTAGGCTGGTGGGGGGCAGGCTTGCAGGCGGGTGCCAGTGGCCACTGGCCAGCCAGGCATGAGCAGCGGCAGCACCCACAATGGAATGACAGCCCCCCGTGACAGGAATGACGGTCCCAGAATCTCGTTGATGGTTCCTGGGATGGGCGGGCATGACTGCTTCAGGTACAGTGGAATGACAGCCTATGGGAGCTGAATGATGTCCCTAGAAGTAGTACATGGTTAAGCACACTTCATTCAATCATGCGATAGGTAGGTATAGAAATGCACACAGGCAGGCACATAATATGTTCCACGTTTTGTTATATTCCATCTCATTCTGGTATGCTTTTGCTGCTGCTGGATGTGGGCATCGGGCACAGATGGGAGTTCTTCCTGGTTCTGGCAGGTGGCAGCTTGAGCTGGCCTCCCCTCCACCCCATCTCTCTCATTCTAGCAGGGAGCCTCTCTCTCTCCATCGCTCTTTCTCTCTCTGGCCATATAGTACAGGTGACAGTATGGGTGGGATCGTGTCTGTCTCTCCTTCTAGCAGTGGGTGGGCAGACAGGCACCTTGGCATGAGAGGCAGGAAGGCGGGCTGAGGCAGGCTTTGAGCTTGGTGGAAACCTGGGGTACAGAACCCTTGGCACAGACAGCATATAGGCCTGGGGGCCATTGGCAGTGGCAGACATTGTGGCCAGGGTACAGAACCCTTTGCACAGACAGCATATAGGTCTGGCCTGGGGGCCATTGGCACTAGCAGCAGCAGACATTGGTTGCCAGGGTACAGAACCCTTGGCACAGAGAGCATATAGGCCTGGGGGGCATTGGCAGCAGCAGCAGAAAGTGGGTTGCTGGGGTACAGAACCCTTGGCAAAGACAGCATATAGTCCTGGGGCCGGGGCATTGGCAGTAGCAGCAGCAGACTTTGGTTCCAAACCTGCCAGGGTACAGAACCCTTGGCACAGACAGCATAGAGGCCTGGAGCCAGGCCATTGGCACTAGCAGAGTAGCAGACATTGGTTGCCAGGGTACAGAACCCTTGGCACAGACAGCATCACGTAGGTAGGTGATATTGGTAGCAGCAGCAGACATTGGTTGCCAGGGCAGACAGGCAGCGTCGCATGAGAGGCAGTACGGCAGGCAGGCTGGGACATTGGCAGAAGGGCACTCAGATAGGCTAGCAAAGACTGTGCAGCGCAAGAGAGAGCCAGTCAGTGTCACATAGACAGGCCAAGATCGTGTAGCCATAGGCCGGCTGACAGGCTTACAGTTTGTTTCCCAATGCCCCCCTGCATCATGAGGTCAGTCAGATAAGGCAGCTGAGGCCGTCTATGGGAGAGAGGGAGAGAGAGATGGAGAGAGGGAGAGAGAGAGAGAGGCAGGGCTGGTGCCAGGCATTGGGAGGGAGGGGCAGCACCTCAGCAGCACAGCAGCAGTAGCCCTAGCCCAGATTGAGGAGGAGGAGGAGGAGGAGGAGGAGGAGGAGGAGCCCTGTCCCAAGACTGCTCCTGGCATGGGATGGCGTGTGCCATTGCACCATCACTCCTTGTCCAGAGGCAGCTTGGGGAATCCCAGCAGCGGAAGGTTGACCTTTAGGAACAACAACTGCTCCACCAACTTGGCCCCCAGTCTCAGGCGGTGTGGGGAGCAGATGTCCCCTGCCACAGAGCACACCCACTTGCTGGTGACACTGGTTGGTGAGCAGGACAGGATACCCGTGGCCACTTTCGACAGGGCTGGCCACACGTTGGCCTTGCCGGCCCTGTAGGCCAAGGGATCGATACTGGAATCAGTGCATGGCTCCTCCTTCAGGTAGGTCTCCACTGCTGCTGAGGTGCCAACATACTCCCTCTAGTAGCTCTGGGTGGGCACCACCTGCCCCACTGCCCTCAGCCACGCTTCTTGCCCTTTTGTGCTGGGTCCCATGCTCCCCAGAGTGGCCTGCACGCAGGAGGAGCTGCTTGCAACAGGGGTGCTGCTGCTGCTCATCCTGCTGCTGGTGCTGCTGCTACCACTAGGGCTGGGGGCAGGGATAGACCCAGATGGCTGGAAGGGGTCGCTGCTCCCACTCCCACCATCCATAGGGGCATCCTGCTGCATAGTCTGCTCTGCCTGCCGGACCTTCTGGACCAGCACACCCTTCTGGAGGCCATAGACCGCTGTCTCACATGCCATGCTGCCCTTGATCCTGGGGTCCAACATGGTTGACAGGACATATTCCTCCTGGCACAGGAGTTCATCAAAGCGCGCGCTCAGCTCCACCTTCAGCTTCCATGCCAGGTCAAGTGCCTCATTGGACATATTCCTGCCCTGAGGGCCACAATCCTGCCCCCTGATAATCTCGTCCAGGCTCCTGTGGAGACTATGGACCAGCGGAGTCACCTGGCTGAGGGTGGCGGTGGAGCTGCTCACAGTCTCCGTCATGGCCAGGAATGGTCTCAGAATGAAGACCGTGTGAGCAAGGATCTCCCATTATTCCCTGTTGTACCCTGGAGGTGCCTCAATGTCTGTTTCCAGTTCCACCTGATGCAAAGCGGCTTTCTGTTCAAGAAGCTGCTCAAGCATCAGGAAGGTGGAATTCCACCTGGTAGAGACATCTTGGACCAGCGGGTGCACCAGGGACCCTTGCTCGGCCTACTTCTCCCAGAGGAGCTCACTGCCCTTCACACTCCTGTTGAAGAACCCCGCCAGCTTCCTCCCCCGGTCAACCAGGGAGCTAAGGGTGCCTGGCCCAATCCCCTTCTGCCCCAAGCCCAGAGTGTCCCTGCCCACAAAATGGAGGGTTTGTGTGGCACAAGGGATGCTTGTGAAGCTCCCGTCATGGACTGCCTTCAGTATATTGGCCGTGTTGTCCGTGACCACACACCCCTTGGTGAAGGCTGCGCCTGGCGAGACCCACTCCCTCACCATGGCGGCCAGGGCTGCCTCGAGGTTCCTTGAGGTGGGAGATGTCCATTACTTGTGCCTGAAACAAGGCCCACCTATACCCTGCTTCAGGACCCCTCCTGCCACTGCCAAGCGCTGCCTCTGTGTCCTGCCACCAGTGTGCAGTCACTGCCAGGTAGGCATGCTGTGCATTCCTACTTGACCACAGGTCTGTTGTAAAGTGGACAGTGACACCCCCCCAGCCCCTGCCAGCTGCTCCCTCACCCGCTCCTTCAAAGCCCTGTACAGCTGTGGCACCACAGTCCAACTCAGGATGGAGCGGGAAGGCAACTTAAACTGGGGGGTCAGGAATCCAATCAGCCGCTGGAAGCCCTTGTCCTCTACAATTGAGAAGGGCTGCCCATCCAGTGCAATCATCTCGGCCAACAGGCACTTGGCTTTCTCTTGAAAGAAGCCATGCCTCCCTCCAGCACCCAATGGCCTTGGCAGCTTCCCCCACCCCAGCTCCTCCATAATGGACTGATGCTGCTGGCGAGGCTCCTGCTGCTGTTCTGCCCCCATACTGCTCCTGCTGCTAGAGGCAGCAGCAGTTGGTGCAGGATGCTGGCCCACTGAAGGAGCCGGGCGACTGGCCACTGCGGTCGGAAACCCGCTGGCATCCACTTCCCCTGCCTTCCTGCTTAGCAGCAGAGCACTGTGGCATGACTTCATGTGTCTCGCCATTGCAGTTGTCCCTAGGTTGGCGAGCACCTGCCCACGCTTCACCAGCTTATTGCACAAAGTGCACTGCACCTCTCTGGGATCAGCTGCCCGCACCAGCTTCAAAAGTTCCCATACAGAGGATTGTTCCCCCCTCCCCTCCTGCCTTCTGGCCTGCCCCAGGTGATGCACTGCTGCCTGGGGCTGAACTTGGTGGCAATGGCCACGCAGCTCTGGGAGGAGACTCAGCCATCGCCTCAGCTCCAGACATCTCCTCTGCGGCACTAGTGTCTGCCTCTGACTCACTGTCTGCGATCACAGTGATGTCCAATGAAGGGGAGTACTGGGACCCTGAGGCTTGACTTCCCATGCCCGCCATGCTTCTGGCACTCTCCCTGTGCCCCCCTCTATAGCTGCTAGTACTGCTGCTGCTGCTGCTACTCCTCTCCCTAGTGCCATTGCCCGGGGATTGGGCCCTGCCTCTAGCAGCTGGGGTGGGATCCACCAGCTCTGGACTGCTGGGGATCACCTCGACAGTGGGGGACATTGGTGGCCCTAGAGGAACATCGGAAGCAGCAGCACCTGCTCCACCAGCCGCAGCAGAGACAGCCACAGCCTCATGTACTGCAGGCCGTCCAGTGCCCTGTGTTGCAGTGGAGGAGGGCACTGCCAGGAGGCGACACTGAGCTGCTGAAGCCTGTTGCCCTAAAGCAGGCCTGCTGAGTTTGGGGCGTGGTAATGTACTAGGGCTACTGCTGCTGCCTGCTGCCGCTCCCCTGGCACGGCCCATTCCGCCTCTGGCACGTGCCCCATTGCCTCCCCTACAGGCAGCAGACCTGCCTCTCCTTCCCTTCTACATTTCTCCCTCCAAAATAATGTTTTTATAGTTTATTTTATTTTTATTTTATTTTATTATTTAAATTGTTTATCTAATATTATATATGTATATATATATATAGCTCCACTAAATCTAACTGCTATTAACTATTCTAAATACTATGAACTAAATGGATTATCTAATAAGTATAAAGGCCTACTCCTACAAACACTAGTAAATCTCTAAACACTATCTCTATCTCAGCTAACGCCTACAACTAACTACTATCTCTAATCTAATATCTATCTATCTCTATATACTATATGGGATGTGGGGGAGACACAAAGAACACAGAGAGGGGTACAAAACTGAAATGAAACCTAAATCAATCTAATGCTCCTCAAAAGGGAAGGGAATCTGGGATGGAATATAGAGAGAGGGAGAGGGAAAGGATTCAATGGAGGGGGAGGGAGGAAGGAAGATTGAACACAGGAAACACAGGGAGATGTAAAAACAAAAAATAACACCTAAATCTATCTAATCTAAGCTAAATAAATGATAATATGGAGGTAGATGGGTTGGATGGGTGAAATAGGAGGAGGATTGCAATGGATTGTGGAAAACAAAACTGCTGGGAGAGGGAGCCTTCTGAAATGCCTGTTGTTCAGGAACAGTGACTAGCTCAGAAGGTGTTGGCAGGGGGCGAGGGCAATGAGTTTTGTTACTTGCCGTGCCCGCCTCACCGCAAGCCCCATTGGCTCCGTGCAGACTAGCCCGTGGCCAATCGCGAACTGCAAAGCCAGTGGTCTGATGAGAAAAGGGATGATGATTGGGCAGGCTGACTGCTACTCCAAGCCTCTCCACCCCTGGTGCCTGGAAGTCTGCTCCTCAGCTGACTCCCCCTCCCTGTCACATTTTGACTTCCAGCGACATGTTTTTGCCACCTGAGCTCATCTGAATGCGATCCGAATTGACCGAACTGTTCGGTCATTTTGGAGTTCGGAATCAAGTTTGGTTCTGTCGGTTCGGGTTCAGGTTCGGGTTTGAGTTTGGGTTCGGGTTCAGTCGTCCAAACAGGCCGAGTTCGGGCCGAACTCCGAACTTCCAAACCGCGTTCGCCCATCCCTACAATTATCTTTAACTGTGATGGGCCTCTCTCTGGAAGTTCCTCCCTCCAGATGTTCATTTCAGTGTCTCTCTCTTCACCTTTAAAAAGCACCCAAAGATTTGTTTATTCTCCTGGTTCTTTTAGGATCCACTGCTGGTTCGGCTGAATGTATTTTGTCTTCCCACTTTTTCAAGACAAGTCCTGGGAGGAAGGTTAGAGATGCCAAATCCGTGGCACTCACTCTTGTCAAGAATGCTGCATGATCAAGCAGGAGAAAGATGCGGTTTGCTTACTTAGCAACTTTCCCAGAGGATGGGAATTTTTGACGATGCCTTGCAACATCTCTGCTAATTGTATGCATTGCCAGAAGAACTGGATTTTCACAGCCATCATGCTCCTGCTCCACCCGGATGCAAGGACTGGCTGTTGCTTCACTGAAAAATGAGGAGCATATTCCAAATTCCATACAAACTCCTGAGGTTCCAAAGAGAGCTGGC
Source organism: Sphenodon punctatus (assembly GCA_003113815.1). NCBI lineage: Eukaryota > Metazoa > Chordata > Lepidosauria > Sphenodontia > Sphenodontidae > Sphenodon > Sphenodon punctatus. Next base: position 678,570 of record QEPC01008387.1, on the reverse strand, counting down.
TGCCTGGATGTCCTAAGAGGAAAGAGAATTCGACCAAAGCAAAGCTGAGAACTTGAACCAGTGCTTTTCAGTTGCATGTAGGCAAAGGGAGTAAACTACATTCCCAGTCCTTCAGCACTGGGTAACTGGTGGTCTGTGTGCTATAGAAGGGGATCTTGTGGTAGACCCTGACTCAGACTGGAAAAACCTGGTCCAAGCCCGACTGCTTTGGTATTGCCCACGGAGAGCCCAACCCAGCCCAAGTCTAGGAATTTGAGAGTCAAGAGGTTTCATGAACTATACTGACCCATCGAGACCCCTCGGGCCCCATCAGACTTGATACAGTATGACGAACTGCAGTAGCATCTAAATGAGGACATCCTACAGCCATGCAACTATTTCACTAGTTAGGTGCTCAGCAAACTAAAAAGCTGAGTAGAGTAAAAATGGCTACCTGATTTGGAACCTGTGGGCAATGCTTGGCATTTGGGCATACCACTTTGGACATCAGAACTGGTACCCCAATACTGTTCGAGTACTCAGAAAACCAAAATTTTGGTTTCCAGTTTTCATGTGCCTGAAATTACCTGAAAACCTGAAATATTACCTGAATAAGATTTCCAGAATCCAGGACCAGAAGTTGAAAAATCAGGACAAAAATGATGTTTCATTATTATTAATTATTATTATTATTAGCATTTATACAGCACCAGCGATGTACCTGGTGCTTTACAGAGAACAAAATAGTAGGGGTGGGAATTTTGGTTCCCCTGATATCTGATACTGCCGGTATTTTGCTGTACCGGCAGTACCGGATTGACCCGATAATCTGAGGTACCAGTAACGGTTTCCGGTGTCGGATTTTTTTACATTGTGGCCATTGAAATTAATGGCCGCAATGTAAAAAAGAAACAAACAACAAAAAAACTTTCCCTCCCCCGTCCAGGCTGCGCGGGTGGAAGGGGGGACACCTCCCCCACCCACCCTGCCCAGCCTGGATTTTTTTAATTGATTTTTTTTACCCGAAGTCCCTGCTAGTGCGGACTCTGGGCCATCGCCGCACCGGCGGCAGTGACCTGGAGCCCGCACCAGCAGGTACTAGGGCGATCCCTGGGGAGGGGGGTGGTTTAACACCCCCACCCCAGGGATTGACCTACCCCCCCCCACCCAGGGATCACCTTACTTGCCCTCTGGGTGGCGGCATCAGCAGCATGGAGTGCAGGTCCGGCTTCACACTGGCAGTGGCTTCAGTGCTTCACTAGGCCTTCCGGTGAACTTCCGGGTTTCCCCAGACGGCCTAGTGAGCGCTGAAGCCACTGCCAGTGCTGAAGCTGGACATGTGCGCTCTGCTTCTGCCACCGCCGCCGCCACCCAGAGGGCAATTAAGGCGATTCCTGGGTGGGGGGGGTAGGGCAATCCCTGCGGTGGGGGGTGTTAAACCACCCCCCACCCCAGGGATCGCCCTAGTACCTGCTGGTGAGGACTCCGCGTCGCCACCACTGACACGGTGACGGCCCAAAGCCTGCACTAGCAGGGACTTCAGGTAAAAAAAAATAATAAAAAAAATCCAGGCTGGGCAGGGTGGGTGGGGGGTGTCCCCCCTTCCACCCGCGCAGCCTGGGAGGGGGAGGGGGAGGAATTTATTCCATTGGTTTCAATGGGGACACAGCGCCCCATTGAAACCAATGGAATAAATCCGGTACCGG
>QEPC01008387.1:647048-665336 GCA_003113815.1 Sphenodon punctatus | reverse complement strand
TGCGGGGCTGATGCTGCACAGCATACCCAGCCGGAACAAGATCCGCCAAAGTTGGACCGGCCAGATCATCCAGCCAGGTTTCTGTGATGCATGCGAGGTCCACGGCCCCATCCAAGATTAAATCATGGATGACTGGGGCCTTGTTGACAACGGACCTTGCATTCAACAGCATCAGTCCCCCACGTGCGGACCCTGGACCCGGCACCTCCCTCTCCCTCAGATGATAAATAATTTTATTTATTTTTATTTTTATTTATTTATAAAAGTTTTTTATCCCACCCCTCCTGCCCACAGGGCAGCTCAGGGCGGCAAACAACAAATTAAAACAATAAAACAATAAAAACAATGTAAAAGTTAAAAATCCCATATGCAAGGAGAACCGCCCCCTCCAACCCCTCTACCCCCCTTGTCAAAAGCCTGGCGGAACAGTCAGGTCTTACACAAACGTTGAAATGACAGGAGAGTGGGGGCCGATTGAGCCTCCTCCAGGAGCGAATTCCACAGCACAGGGGTAGCCACCAAAAAGATCTAACATCAGTGGCCACCCGCCTCGCCCGGGGAACCACCAAAAAGGAGGAGGACGTCTGAATTGGAAGTCAGTTCATAGGTATAACCGGATTTGCAGAGGCACTCCTACGTAGTGGGGAAGTGCCCTGGGGTCCAGTTTTGATAGTCTACTTTGGTCTACAGACGATCTTAGGGGTCGCATGGGCACATGGGGAGTGAGGCGATCCCACAGATAAGCAGGGCCCAGACCATGAAGGGCTTTAAAGGTCAAAACCAGCACGTTGAACCTAGCCTTGAACCCTGCTTTATAGGCAGCCAGTGCAGAGCCCAGAGCACAGGTGTCATGTGCTCCCTGCGGCCTGCCCCCATAAGGAGATGGGCCGCAGTATTCTGCACCAACTGCAGCCTCTGGACCAGCTTCTCGGGCAGCACCACATAGAGCGCATTGCAGTAATCCAGTCTCGAAGTGATGAAGGCATGGATGACAGTGGTGAGGTCGGAGTCTGAGAGATACGGCCGAAGCTGCTGAACAAGATGTAATTGCCAAAATGCACTCCCTGCCACGGCCACAATTTGAGATTCCAGGCTGAGCCGTGAATTGAGGAGCACACCCAGACTCCGCACCTGAGAGACCATGGGAGGGCGAACGCCCCCTACAAGAGGAGATTCAACCACTCCCAGGCCCCCCAAACCCTCGCCCACCAACATCACCTCGGTCTTGTCAGGCTTCAGCTGCAGATGGCTCAACCTCATCCAAGCCCCCACAGCTGACAGGCACTGGGAAAATTAGGAAACTGCATGGCCTGGGTCGATGGAAAAAGGAGAGGTTGATCACGAGATGTTGGTGGTGCGCCTGCAGGAATGTGCAGGGGTGGGCGAGACTGCTCTTGAATGGTTCCGCTCGTTCCTGACCAGGAGAACCCAGCGAGTGGTACTTGGGGAGAGTTTTTTCATCATACTGGAACCTCACGTGTGGTGTTCCGCAGGGTTCTGTGTTGTCCCCCCTCTTGATGGAGGAGGAGGAGAAGGACGAGGAGGAGGAGGTCGTCTGAATTTGAGGTCAGTTCATAAGTATAAGCGGATTTGCAGAGGCACTCCTACATAGTGGGGAAGTGCCCAGGGGTCCAGTTTTGATAGTCTACTTTAGTCAAGGCTGGATAGGTGGAGGAACCAGTACTGTAGGAGCTGGAGCAAGATGAGGGAGTGGAGGCTGAAGCAGAAACTCAGGAGCTTGCATAAGATGAAGGAGCAAAGACTAAAGCACTGAGGCACTCAGGAGCTGGAACAAGATTGTGAGCTGAGAAGGCCAGGGCAGAACTGTACAGTTGGCAAGTCAATGACAGAATGGCTGACTCCCTTTAATGTAGGAGCAGAGGAAGTCCTACAAGTTCCTGCTCCTCTAATTTGTATCCAAGGACGGCTCTTTATTGGCCGTGGCTGTAACACATGATGCAGTGTCCACGTTGGCTGTGAACTGGTGCCATCCTGGCTAGTGGCTGGCGTCTCTGTACCTTGCTGGGAACCATGAGCGAGAGGACACCTGTGACGGCAGGCAGCATGGCTGTCATACAGGAAGGAACCCAAGCCCAGCAGGACAATGACAGCTTGGAGACCGCAGGTTAAGGAGCTCCTGGAGCCTGAGCTTGGAGCCACCCAGCTGGAGAGGTAGGTGGGAGCCCTGACTCTGCCCAAAGAAAGGGCAAGGCATTCAGGAAAGCCTGGAAGGGCAGGGCCTGAGGCAAAGTGATGGGTGTGTGTGTGTCAGATGAGTTGGCCACTCCATAAGGGCCTCAGGTAGAGCACAGGGATGCAGGGAGGAGGATAAGCCGGCAATCCTAGTTCTATCAGGGGATGCAGGGAGGCGGATGAGCCGGCAATCCTAGTGCTATCGGTGGGGGATGCAGGGAGGCGGATAAGCCAGAAATCCTAGTGCTATCGGCAGGGGATGCAGGGAGGCGGATAAGCCGGCAATCCTAGTGCTATCGGGGGATGCAGGGAAGTGGATGAGCCAGCATCCTTAGAGGGTGTAAGTTAGGGATGAAACTCATTCTCGGTAATCTCACAAATCTCATTGAGAATCAGGTTCTTGACAAGATTTTCAAGATCAAGAACGAGATCAAGAACGAGTCAAGTATCGTCCAGTTCTTGACCCGTTCTTATGAGAGTCTAAAAAAAAATTAAAACTGCTCTGTGTATGTGCAAAATGGCCACCATAGCGGTTATGCACATCTGCAGCCCTTTCCCAAGATGTCGTGGGCTCCATCAGTGCCATTTTGGAAAAGGGCAGCTGTGTCTGAACATGTGCAGAACAGCTTCCCTTTTCCAAAATGGCGCCGACGGGGCCCACGCCATCTTGGCAAAGGGCTGTGCGTGTACAGAACAGCTGCAGTGGCCATTTCCCGCATGTACAGAGTGTTTTAAAATTTTTCTCGGGAATCTCATGAGATTTCAAACCCTTAGTAAGAACGCCTCGAGATCTCGCGAAGCGTTCTCAATTCTCGCGAGAATGAAATCCATTCTCATTTCAGCCCTAGTGTAAGGTTGCAGCGGGGTGACTGAGCCAGCAACCACATTAGATCCTGACTCCACTTAGGGAAAAGGCAGGGGGAGGAGGTGCAGGAAGGCCTAGCGGGCCAGATATGGAAACCGTGCCCCTGCCCAGGGAGAGGCAGGGTCTGAGAGAACTCAGGGCAAGTAAGCTGCCTGGGAACCCCAAGCCAATCCCTTGAGCCTAGGGGGATTGGGCAAGGAGGAGGACCCGCCTGAGATGAGGGGGTTGAACATCACTAGGAGGCAGGTCTGGTGGGATTGCCTTGTTGTGCATTTTGGAGTCTAACATCACCACGGGAGACTAGGGTTAGGGGTCCTTGAGCAGGGGCGTAATAGCTAGGTTGGAATGGGCCCAGGTACAAGGAATGGACTTGCTCCCCCCATCCCCTCCCCTGCCCTCCTTCCTCCCCCCAGCATCCTTATTGCTGAAAACTGTCCACTTACATAGTAAGTTGAGTGAGTCCGCTGCTCTGACACCAGAGACACTCCGGACATCGCAGCACCCCTGCTTACTGCACCCGTGACCGTCTTTAGACGTAACAAAGATCGGGTGTCAAAACCTGTAAGCACGTGTTTGGCTGTTGTGTGTAACTAAGCACCACAACAATCCCACCACCAATTTGGCCACCCATTGAACATGTGATATGAACACCATTGCATCCCAAGGACAATTTGCGTGTTCCGGCTGAACACGTGGTCAACGTTGTGTCTAATGATATTGCGTGGCGTGTTAGCAGGCACAATACGGGAACGAGGAGGTAGTGCTTGCGTGCTGAGATTGGTTGGTGAGCAAGATGGGCTGTGTGTCTAAACAGCGCCACATGGCGAACACAGGGCCAAACTGGTGTTCATATCAAGGTCAAAACACACATTCAGACACCCGCTGACGTTATGTCTAAAGACACCCCATGTCTGCACTGCCTGCCCCATGCCACCACCACTGTCAGTGCTTGCTCCATCCTGTGCCATCTGCTTGCTAGATCCCACACATGCCACTCGCTGCCACTCAGCTCAGTCGCCACCCGACTGTGCCACAACAGGACAGGATTTGTGTGTCCCCCCCCCGCCTCCCGCCAGCTTGGGCCCTGGGACAAATGTCCCTCCTGTCTCTGTGATAGCTACGCCACTGCTCTTGAGTAACCAGAACGATGGCGAGCACTGCAGTTGGTCAGGGGAGGCCAGGGCTCTGGGAGAGAGGAGTCAAGTGGGTTGAGTGGAAAGCAAGAACCGGGATACTTGAGTGGATAACGCACGACCCAGCTTCTCAGGAGAAGAAACAGAACCCTTAGGCTGAGTGAGAATGGGCCAAGGAGCAACACATGGAGACAGAGGATAGATCCATCCCCCCAGAAGGGGGACAATGAATGAATGAATGAACAGTGCAAAAGGTACACCTTGTGCAGAGGCTAGGGTTGGCCACCTTTGATCATTTTTTACCCAACACTTCCATTTTGGCTTATGGGAAGGTCAGGTAAAAAAGCCACCACAGGTGACCACCCTAGCCAAGGCCCATGGGTGGGACTAACCGGTACCAGGAACTAACTCCCCTATGAAACACCTGCGCCGGTAATGGGGATGTCTACGGAGCTAGCGAGAAACACCTTCCCCAAGACGACAAAAAACAGTGAACGGACTGGGAAGTCAAGGTGGAAGCCAATAGGAATGTGAATGGTGCCAGTCCTGCAAGGACCTTTGGTCGGGCAGAGGAACTAGGACAGGGTGGTGGCTCTGCCCGACCAAAGGAGCTTTGTCTAAGATGGTCTAGCTTGGGCTGCACTACACTAAGTCCATCTTAGGCAAAGCTCCAGCCTGATCTAAAATCTAACGGGGCCTTTCAAAGTGCACCATAATTTACCCGGAGAGAGGGACCGTGTTGGCTCTCTCTACTGCCCCAATGAGTGACAGAAACCACTTCTGAGTTTGGCACATCTTAGACAAGATAGAACAGTGGGTAAATTAGAAGTATCAGGTGAGACAATTACTCAATTTCTCTTATGGGTTTAGCTAATGGCTTTCGTTTAGAGGGCTCTTGGGGAATCATTACTCTCCATTAAACTGCCACAGGGAGACACGGACAGATGGTAAACCAGTTTTCTTAACGTCGTCCGCTGAAATCGCTCGCCGGGAGAGAAATCATTCAGTCCTGCTGTTTGAGGCACTGTCGCAGGGGCCTTCGGAGCTAGCACCTTGCAACTTGCTTTAGCTTTCAGGGGTAAAGGTCACATCGTTTGGGGTGCTTTTTGATGTAATCAAATGTGTACTTAAGGGGGTGGTTGACCGGTCATGCATCCAAATCAGGCACAGCTTTGATGACGTTGGAAAGGTGCCCCGCACATGATTGGAGCTTTTTGGCACACTGAGAAATGCACTTTACTGAGCTGGATTTTAGAGCTTGGTAAAGCACATTTCTTAGGACTCCAAAAATCTTCAGTCATGCGCCTTTCTGACATCATCAAAGCTGCGCATGATTTGGAGGTGCAGCTGGCCACCAGCCTCTGTAAGTACACGTTTGATCATGTTGGAAAGCACCCTTAAACTTAAGCATGCCTTGGCTGAATGATCCCAGTTTATACAGTGGTTCCTGCTTCACTTTCTTTTATATCTGTAATGTACTAGGGTAGTAGGGATGGGGAACCTCAGTCCCAGGGGCCAAATGCAGCTGTGACTAGTTTTTAAGTGACCTCATTCCAGTTCTTGAATCTGGCTCCTGGATCCATTTCCTACCCCCAAGCATTGAAAGACTGAGCTCAGGTTAAGGGAGCAGAGTTGAAAGCCTGCACACAAGGAGAGGGTACAGATCCATGGCAGAGACCGTGTCTGTCCCATTACTTTGTAAAGCGCCAGGTACATTGCTTGTGCTATTATAATAATAATAATAATAATAATAATAATAATAATAATAATAATAATAATTAATAATAAATAATAATTAATAATAATAAAAAATAATGATCCGGACCCTTCTCTTCCTCAGCACGCCCCTTAAGCCGCACACACACACACACCCCTTTATGTGGCCCTGGGATTTTGTACTGATTTTCAAAGTGGCTGCAGTTGAAATGAAGCATGGGGGTCATTCACCCAGCACCCTCCGTCTTTGCAAACTCACTTCTTGACGGAGGCATTCACACAACTGCCGATCTCTCTGCCCAGACTTCGTATCATGTGTCCGAGAAAGAGAGCACCAAGGAGGAAAGGAAGCAGTAAGGAATTCACACGCAGCCTTCAGAAATGCAGGCTTGTGCCATTCCCCTCTGCATGAATGAGCCTAGTGGTAAGCGTGACTGTCAAGCCTTGGGACGCAAGTTCTGTCTAGGACCCACCTTAAAAAAATCCAGGACCAGGAGTGGCTAGACAGTTGGACAGGGGATGGGGGCAAACCCAGCAGCAGGGAACCAGGATGAGGTGCCTGGAAGCAGCAGGATTTGGGAGCTCGAGAGGCTGGCAGACTTCAGGAAGAAGCCACTTCTCTCCTACTCCTGGCTTTCAACGTGTCCAGAAGAAGCGGCAGGAGGGGATGCAGCAGGGGACAGGACAGAGCCAAAGGCTTGTGGGCTGCCCATGCTGCCCCAGGCCCTTCCCAAGACTCATCAAAGACCCAGCTAGCCAGTGTTTGAGAACCACTGTGCTAGCATATGATCTCTTAGGCTGGCTTTTGAGGGTGGGGTTGAACCCATGCCCAGTGGATTCCACCCGTGCAACCCACACGCATGTCCAGTGGGCATGCATTGTGCCATGTGGAATCCACGCAGATTCCATGTGGAGGGGTTTGGGATTGTGGCCAATGAATACAGTCATTCGTTCCTTCATTGCAGAAGCTGTATAAAAGCTCCAGATCAAATCTTGATCTTGTAATGAACAGAGTTTTGTTGTTGATTGGGGAAGGGGTGTGTGTGTGTTTCTCCAAACCATATTGCCCCTGCTTCATTGCTTCTGTGAGTTCATATTGCCTCGCGTGCTCCCAAACAAATCCTCCTCCCTTATCAGGCGGGGCTGTCTCTCTCCGGTCGAACATGCCTTTGCCAACTTATCTCCAAGCTTGCAAAATGCCTCGGAACTCTGGGAGCCGCGCGAGGAGGGTTATCTCGGTGCAGTGGATAATGAAAGCTTTGTGTGGGCAGGAAAAACAAGGGCAGAAACCAGCCAAAATTAATAAAGGGAGGATTCACTGGGGCGCTTGCAGATGGGAAGTGTTAAATGGGGCACTTGAGACAAGGATGAGAGCTAGTGCCAACCCGGCCCCTCACTGCTTTATGGCTTCGTTTAGAGGTTGAATAAAGAGATTAGCCAATCATTTCAGGGCAACGAGCAAGGCAAACAAACATGCTGGAAGCAAATGTAATCTGGAGGAGTTGTGTTGGAGAGGAATGGCAGAGAAAGGGCACTGAAGAGCAGAGAGGGCGGTCGATAAGCAGATCTGGCCTTACCACGGGGTGACCAGGGCGACTGCTTCCTGGGAGGAGCTATTTTCTCTACTTCTGGGACCTGCAGTGACCCCGGCTTTCACCAGGACAGGGTATGGGGGCCCAATTCCTTCCCAGGAGGGCCCCAAACAGCACAACCACCTGTAGAGCCCCGCAGAGAGTGCCACCAAGGGGATAGGATCACAGGGGAGGATGTGAAGCTACCAGAGGCCTTGCATTTCATCTTCATCCTAGGCCCCACAAATTCGAAGGCCGGCCCTGTTGATAAAGCGCCTTACTGAGACTCAGCCTGGATTGCCGATGCACTGAAGGAGACAGGAGACAAGTACTGGGTTTTTAACGGCCGCACTCTTTATTAAATCAAATTATAATTAAATTGGGTGGGGGAAATCACCTAGTGCGATAGGGTTCAGTACTTGAACTTTGTCAAACGAAACAGTAACTCAGGGGTGGTTTCGATGTACCCTTGATTGCCACCCCAATCGTGAATACAACGCCTCTCCCTCTCTGTGGCCCCTGCCACGGGTGAGGGGGACCAAATCCTTCTGGACTGGAGTAAGGATGAGGTTGCCTGCCGACGGGGGACCGTACCTGTCCCTACCGCCCTTGCTCGACACCCCTCCCAGGGAGGCTACCCTGCCACTTGCCGTACCCTGCTTTTCCGGCGCGTGGGCCTCCCCATCTCTTAAGCAGATGACTCCTACTTATGGTCATTCTAACCTACTCTAACCTACAGTACTGGACCTCTGCCAGAGTGCGACGAGTAGTTGAAACAGGCACAACAACACCCCAATTCTAGGGGTCAACCAATTAGCCAAATGCCCAGCACTGCGAGGAAGGTGAAAAACGAGAACCCGAGTATTCAGGCCCGATTAGGGTTTCTTAAAAATTCCTTCCTGGTCCCTAATGGCGACCGGTAAGGACCCGCAGTGCATGGGGAGGGAGGGTGGGTGCTGTTCCGTTGGGGCTCCGAGCCGCAAGTGGGGCTGGAGCCGCGTTTCCCTCTGCGTGTAGGCCCCGCCCCTCGGGCGAGGCCCACGTGACTAGCTCTTAGCCTATCCTTGCCCATGGGGGTTGCCTATGGTTCTCCTCTAGCCCTGCGCCGCCACTCCTTTCCCGCCTCGGGGCTCCTTTGCAGGCCCAAGGCAGGAACAACCCAACTGTCCTGCCCCGCTCCTAAGCGGGCGTGGCAAGGGGCCTCCCGCCCCCCACCTCCCTCCGGGGGTGGGGTTGGAGGCAATTCTCTTCCATCCTCTTCTGTGAACTGCTAAATCTGTCCCTTGATCCAGTCCCTTCCTACTGTTGTTTGATTTTATGGACTGTTTGTAAGCTGCCCCAAGCTGCCTGTGGCAGGAGGGGCAGGGTAGTAAGATTTTAAAATAATAATAATAATAATAATAATAATAATAATTAATAATACCTCCAAGCACTGAAAGAGTGAGGTCAGGGGAAGGGAGCAGCGCTGAAGGCCTGCACACAAGGACAGGGACAGAGCATAGATCCATGTTATGGCTGGGCCTTCCTTTTCTTGAGCGCACCCCTTACACATACCCCTGCCCCCAACCTCTATGCATCCCTCAGAACTTGTACTTATTTTCAAAGTGGCCCCGGAAGGAAATGGAGAATTCATAAGAAATATGGTCCATGCTGATGCCCTTCCCCCACCCACTAGTCCTGCCAACACTGGGTATGTTCATAGTCGTTATGTGGTCCATACAGGGCCAAGTGCAATGGGACCCCCAAAACTAGAGCACATCCTTAGGCCATTTTTAGATGAGCGCACGGTGCGCTCGCGCGTGGTTTCCAAAATCCCGCGAGACAGGATTAGACGAGACGCTGCCGCGAGTCACGCACACGGGAGGGGGATGCGCATTCTTTTCCGGCCTCGATTCGACCACCTCGTTCGCTGACCCGGTCAAATCGCGGCCAGAAAACCCCTCCCGTGCGCGTGACTCACGGCCGCGTCTCGTCTAATCCCGTCTCGCGGGTTTTTGTAAGCCGCGCGCGAGCGCACCGCGCGCTCATCTAAAAATGGCCTTAGATGGCACTCTCAGGAAGGCTCTGGGAATTCACAGCCACAACTCCTTTTACATTGGGATGAAATTCAGTGATGAATTACCGTTGAATGTAAGCAGCACCTCACCCTTTTGTGACGGCGGCACCTTGTACCGCGCATGCACACGATGGCGGTGCCCTCCTACAAAGCAGGGTGCTGCCATTTTGGGCATGCGCAGAAATAGCTATACAATCCGGATTTTCAGTGAAACAGGGACCCAGATCGCAACCCAGCCGGCATTTCTCTGGCCTGGATCGAACAACTCTGCCTGACATTTTTGGTTCTGCCCTAAATAGAGGGTGACTAAAATAAAGGTCGATAATATTTAGCAATGGGGTAAAATCATGCCTGGCTCCAACTCCACAGCTCTTTTCTTCAGAAAACACTTTCTTCTGAGCCAGATATCTGTTGTGTTTTATTCTTTCCCTTCTGTTTTTTCAGCACAGTGCCCGGGGCATTTGCAGTGACACACAGTTTTCAAGTTAGTGGATCAGTTCCTGCTGTTCCCCCTCACCCCGCCCCCATCCATATTTGCAAACTGCTGTTTGTAACATTACGAGACCGTCTCCCTGGCAACGGAGTATGACATCATGAACAGGCGATGAAATCCAAAAGCAGCAACAAAACTGTTTCCATGTAAATGTCAGTGGTGATCAAGGTAGGGAAAGAATGATGACAAATTTGCTGCAGGGCGTAGGTGGGAATCCCACCCACCCCACCCAGCTTGTGGGCCAGATTAGGCCTGCAACTAATTTTCATTTGGCCCCTTTTCAATTTCTGGATCCGGCCTCTGGATCCAGTTCCTAGTACCCCAAGCACTGAAAAACTGAGCTCGGGGTAAGGGAGCAGCGATGAGGGCATGCACAAAAGGACAGAGGGCGGATGCATGACCCTCCTTTTCCTAAAAAAACCCTGCCCCAACCTCTATGCAGGTCTCAGAACTTGTGCTAATTTGGACAGTGGCCCCTGGAAACAGTTCCCCTCCCCTGCTCTGCAGGCTATAATAGTTACGGAGCAAATGTTCTCCACTGTAGTGCCCCTGAGGTGGAGCAATTTGACCAAACAGTCAAAGGGCTCCATGTTTTTTGCTACCAAGTACTAGGGATGGGCCAATGTGGTTCGGAAGTTCGGAATTTGGCCGAACTCGATCTGTTCGGTCGACCGAACCGAATTTCCGAACTCGAATTTCAAACCGAACCGAACCGAATTTCCGAACTCCGTTCTGTTTGCCCATCCCTAGTGGCAACAAACACAAAAAAACCCTGATTTTGAATGGCCGAACTTTGTTCGGAAGTTTGGAATTCGACCGAACTTGGTCTGTTCGGTTGACCGAACCGAACTTCTGAACCGAATTCGAATTTTAAACCAAATCGAACCGAATCAAATTTCCGAACTCGAATTTTAAACCGAACCGAATTTCCGAACTCCATTCTGTTCACACATCCCTACCAAGTACAGCCACCCTATGGACTCTGACCATCAGGTGGACCCCATTAGGTGGCAGCAGGAAGAGGGAGGTCTGCACTCCATATGAAATGGACAACATCCTAGAGCCAAGAGACCGAGTCCCAAGCCGGGAGCAAAATCGATAGAAACCCCCGATCCAGGAAGGAAATAGAGACTGAGGAGACAGGAACTGGAGAGCTATCTCTGTTCCCATGTCAGCCTGGCTTACCAACATCAGGTGGCCGATACTGTCATGACCAGACTAGAGCTGCAGCTGGGCACCCGAAGATTCGGGCACCCACGATGAATCTGAGATGCTTGAATTGACCTGGTCCTGTTTGGACACCATTAATGCCTGAATGGAACCTGACGGGCTGGTCAAATGCACCGGCTGGCCTTTCAAAGTGACCGGCCCAGGGCCAGCCTTACCATGAGCCCTGCCCCCAGCTCCCAGCCTGACAGTGGCCAGGAGCTGGGGAACCCGAGCGCGGGGCCTCTGCCTCTCTCATTCCCCCTGGCCGAGTCCGAGACAGGCAGCGGAGGGGGTCAGCGAGAGTGAGGGAGCGGCAGAGGCCCCGCCTCTCCCACACTCCCTAGCAACTTCTGGTGGTGGCGGGCAGCGCGGCGGCAGATTTAATCTGCTGCTGCGCCCGCCAGAGGCCGACACACGCAGACACAGGGAGCTGACCTGGCGCGGGACCCAGGATGGCAACAGCGACGGATGGGGTAAGTACTCCAAAATGGGTGGGCTTGGGTATGGGCAGAGGGGAGTGACCCTCCACCCATCCCTGAACCCAGGCCCAGGGAGCGCCCCCAGGTTGAGCCGGGGTGTGCCCCCTGAGCCGGGGAGTGCCAGCTGGAGAATAGGGCCCTGCATTTCTCCCTTGCCCTGGGCCCCGCAAATCCTACGGTCGGCCCTGGACAGGCCCCAACCGGGACCCCACTGCAAAACCCAACTCTGCAACGGTCCCAGTCGGGGCTTGTAAATTTCAATGTCCACTTCCTGCTGTGGGGGAGTTGGGGAGTGCCAGCCGGCCTTTGAAAGTGACAGGCCGTGGCTGGGACCACTGTGGAGCCGGGCTCCGCCGCACTCTCGGATGGTGCTTGACAGCGCCGCGTGGCAGAAACCATGTGTCGCCAGGCTCTGCAGCGCTCCCGGCTGGGGCGTGTCAGTTTCTCTGGGTAATGCTGGCATTTTGGGGCATCGGGAACCCAACTGGTCCTTAGGTAGTCTGACGGGGGGGGGGGGGCCGAAATTGTGGGCATTACCTGATTTTAGTACCTGATGCAACTCTAGAATAGACGTTGATTATGGATTGTGTTTTGGGGCTTCTCCATGGGTTCCTTGAACTTTTCCCCAGATATGTACTGGACAGCAAACACACACACACACACACCTACCTCAACTTGCATGGCTAGCTTGTAGGTTTCAGGATTGCATAAAGATTGGATAAGTGCTTGGAAGATAGGACCATTAAAGGCTACCAGTCAAATAGGCTAGGGGGATGTGTGTGTGAGAGACCTCTGACAGTCAGGAGCTGGGTGCGAGTGGCAGGGAGTGGACCACTCCATTAACTGTTGGGTATTTCTCTGAAGCGACTATCAGTGGTCACTGCTGGAGACAGGATGCTGGGTTTGATGGATCATTGGTCTGCCCCAGTATGGAATTTCTTATGTTCTTATGAGTGAATAAATGTAATGCTTGCCCCCCTGTATTAGGCATCTTGGATACTAGTAAACATTATGTTTAAAGCCCCCCCCCCCCCAACAGTTTAGTAGGATGCTGCTCAGAACATCCAAATGGATCTGTGGTAACCCTTGATTCTCATCTAAATTGTAACTATTTGAAGCCTTTTTTCAGGGTGTCTTCAGACATAATGTCAACGGGTGTCTGAATGTGTGTTTTGACCTTGATATGAACACCGGTTTGGCCCTATGTTCACCACGTGGCGCTGCTTAGACACACTTGGGGCAAATCGGTGTTTTGCTCGCCACCTGATCTCGGCACACAAGCGCGACCACCTCATTCCCCCCCGTGTTGTACCTGCTAACGTGTCAAGTGATATCTTTAGACACAATGTTGGCCACATGTTCACGCAAATTGTCCTTGTGATGCAATGGTGTTCACATGGCATGTTCAACGGGTGGCCAAATTGGTGTTGGGATTACACGTAACAGCCAAACACATGCTTAGGGTTGTTGTTTTTGGTTTTTTAAACTTTTTATTATTATCAAGGACACGTAACATATGACAATATTCTTTACAGAATACATCCAGCACGCCCAAAAACCCACAGTGGGCAGTACCATCGTCCGCCCTTCCAGCATGTGAATGTCTTGTCATGACCAGTTCAGATGATCCTTTCCTTATCTTCGTTCTCCACAGTAAAAACCTAGCTCATTCACCTTCAGAAACGTGAATTCAGTTGCAACACACACTACAGAGAATGTAACAATTATGTACAAGCAGCAATGATGACAAAGACAAATATTTAAATAAAACAAAAAACAATACACCCCACCCACCCACCCCCACCCCCCAGAGCTGCAATACCAAGACCCTCTATGTATCCCGGGCATCTGTCATTTTTCCTTTTGGACCTGATTTTGTTTTAAAAAATAAATAAATCCTAATACAAGTCTGTAAGTAGGACACTGGGTGCTCCCTTTCTTGCTTTAATTTCCCCTTTTATTATTTCCCATACAGGTAGCCATATTGAATACAAATCGTTTCTCTTATCCTTAATTTCAGACACAATTTTTTCCATTTTAATGGTGTACCACATTCTGGCTACCCATGTACCCATAGATATATCCTTTCCTGATTTCCAGTTTATTAAGATAGTATGTAATGGAGCTAAGTGGATTTTCTGACTTGCTTTCATTCTTTCTTTAATAACCACCACTGTTGTCAGGGAGAGACCTAATATTGCAAATGCAGGCTGAAAGAGAATTTCTGCCCCAGCAATCTCATTAATTATTATTACCCATATTTTTCCCCAGAATGGTGCCACTTTTTCACCTTCCCACCACATATGCAGGTAATCCCCACGAGAATCACAACCTCGCCAACAAGTTTCAGGGTATTTGTTATTTATCTCATGTAACTTCACTGGCATTAAGTAACAGCAAAGCGTGGTTTTTATTTGGGGCTCTCTGACAGACAGTGATAATGAGGCAGTATTCATTGTCTCCCATATTTTGTCCATCTCTGGCTTATTAATTATAATAGACAAGGCATCTGCCTATTGAGAAATGTATCCGGCATCTTGAAACTGAAAAAGGTTTTGTAATTCACTTTATAATCTAGAGAAGATATGCCTTGTAGCCGCATCCCCAAAGATTACCCGTTCAATGCCATACGGGGCTCTGTGTTTTTATTCCCTGTCTGTTTTTTTTATTTAACAAGCTACTCACTGTATTATATGTCATAGGGTCTGGGATTTCCCCTAACTTACCTTTGAGTGTTTCAAGAGTAATGAATGTATTTCCAATAAACATGTCTGAAGCATATTTAAAGCCTTTTTCTGTCCATTTATTAATAGTTCTAGTACTGATATTAGATTCTTTTGTCCTAGTCTCAAATATGGGTGTAAATGGTGACTTTCCTGGCACTCTCTCTGCCTTATGTAGACATGCAAGCCATATCCCATAGGCATAAGGTGCAAAGGGATGATCAGATTCGCTTGATATGATGTTTCTTGGGGTGTCAACGAATATCTCTTTGAAACAGCGTACCTTTAAAATATGGCGTTCCATTTCCACCCATTCTTGCTGTTTCAAAGGGTGATATACCAACTCTTGATCATGCGAAGGACCGAAGCCAATGATACAATTTTATGTCCGGCAAGTTAGTACCACCATATTCACCCTTTGTATATAGTATACTTCTCCTAACTCGTGGCTTCCCTGACCCTCAAATAATTTTAGCAAAATTTTTATTAATCTCTTGGAAATATTCCTTTGGGACTGATATTGGAAGCGCAAATGATGTATACAGCAACTTTGGCACGTGCTCAGAGGTTTTGACACCCGATCTTTGTTATGTGTAAAGACACCCTCAGTTTCATCAAAACCTCATTCTACTTGGCTGCATCTTCTCCAAGTGTATGGTTTCCAAGGAAATATTTGGGCTGGACTTAGCAGCTAGAAATGACGACTGTTGTTTAAAACAGGAATTGAAGGGAAACTCCCAAGCAAAACTCCCCTTGGGCTTTGAGCATTTGAACTACAGTCCTGATTCCAAGCCCACGTCCAAATTTTGCAAGCAGATCCTTTCTGTATAGGATTAACCAAAGTGTCAGGTCCAGTCTCCCCTCAAACTTTGGACTGGTTCAGTATCTTGGTCCAGTGCAAAATATTCTCCCTTGATCTTGTTGCCAGAGGATGTTGCGAAGGCCACTGATATAACTGGGTTCAAAAGAACTGGATAAGTTCTTAGAGGACAGGTCCACCAATTAATATTAGTTAAATTGGTCAGGGGTTGGAATCTCAAACTCCTGGAAGGTGGGATTAAGGCTGTTTTTACTTGGAGCCCCCACCCCCGCTGGGGGTGTGGGAGGGTGTTAGATGTGTGGGGGCGTCCGTGGAAATGGCACAGCAGGGGATGGGTGTACGATGGGTGTTTGTCTGTGCGAACACCACGGACGGTGGGTGGAGGTGCATGCATGCTCCCGACACACACCCATTTCCACCCATCACCCACCCATGGAGCCATCTGAAAAAATGAAGGTGGCTCCAGGGGTGGAGATGGGAGGAGGTGGGTGGAGATGGGTTTGTGTCTGTGGGAAAGGAAACCCACCCAACTCCACCCGCCACGGCAGCACACCCATTCCCCCACCTACCCCTGTCTGTGTAAAGACGGTCTAAACGATGGGGGATGGATCAGTCCATAGATGCTGTATTCTTGTATTCTTTACCCATAGCTGGCTATTGTCAGAGACAGGATGCTGGGGTAGATGGACCATTGGTCTGATCCAGTAGGACAACTCTTGTGTTCTGTTAAGAGAAAGGATGAGACCATCAGAGGTAAAACCTTGCACATTTGTCTAATTGTATCTCCTCTGAAGCAGTAGGCATTGGCCATGCTCAGAGACAGGATTAGATCAACCACAGGGCTGACCCCGCATGCCAGTTCTTATGTTTTAATGTGGATTGTTAGATAAATAAATAGACAGGGACTGGAGTTAAAATAAATGACGGCAACATCTACATTTGGAGATGTGCAGATACTGTGGCCCTAGTTGTGACCTCTCCTAAAGACCTCAAACCACATTGCACCACAAGAAGCAGATATCCTTATTATTTCACTTAGTCAAAGGGGCACTGAAGACCAAAGAGACAGCTATTAGCAGGGCCTGGTTTTTGCTGCATTTTCACCATCAGTGGAAATGGGGGGTTGGGGTGGAAATGCAGTGAACGCAGGACCCTGACTATTAGGAAATATCTGTAAGACCACCATCTACCACCACAGAGAAAAGGCACCTGGGCCTGAGCCCGATTGGCCTTTGCCTTGCGTGTCTGACACTTCTCCCCGGCCTTGTCTGCACACCACAGTCCAATCTGCCCCGGCAGCCTAAGACGAAGGAAAAAACCCAGAAGGGTCATTCTACTGGGACCAAGAAGTCGCCCTTGTTGTCAGGGAGGAGTTATTGTGAGGAACAGAGGCCTTAACCTGGAAGCCCTCAGTTTTGAGACAGTGGCCAAGGCCTAGTTAGTAGTTAGTCTCTGTTCCTCGCCTGCTTCTTTCCTGTTCTGATTGGCTACCCCTGGAATAGAGCGTCCAAGTCCAGGGGCAGAAACAGGAAGCTGGATGAAGCAACAGTTCCCGTTCCTGACCCAAGTACGTTGCCTGCCTTGTTCCTGTTCTTTTCCTGAACCTGTAGCTACCTTTGCCTGGTATTCAGCTTCATCTGTTCCACTTCTGCTTCTGGACCTGGTTCTACAAAAATCTGTCCATGACCTGGACTCTGTACCTGACAGGAAAGACCAGAATCAAGTCTAGCTTAGGAGAGATTTCCTTCCATTTTCTTATTAAGATGGTTTTTAAATAAATAAATAAATAAATAAATAAATAGCAGCCCCACCTTAAATTTAGGCAAGGGGCTATTTTAAATTTTCACAAATGTATACAACTCAACATAAGCAAATTTAATGCAAATTTTGTACCACATTTCTGCTGCTTTTGAGTGTCTCTGTCCCTCATTTTAGAGTCCAGCAATTGAAAGATATTGACTCAAGGGACTTCAGATCTGGGATTTGGAGGCTGGTCCCTGACTCCCCTCTCTTCTTGTGAAGCTTAAACAGATGCACTTGCTACATTTGGGGAGTTTGGGGGAGAGTTCTTGAGGTGGGCTGAGGGGTGGGGGAGCTGGGGTGGAAATAGGGGTTGGGGGTTGGTGTAGGGTTGGGGGGATTTTATGCTTTTGTAGTTATGGGTATGTTTTATTTATTTTTTTGTATTTGTAAGCCGCCTTGAGCCACCTTTGGCGGGAAGGGCGGGGGTAAAAAATTAAAATAAAACAACAACAACAATAACAACAGTAATTAATAATAATAATTAATAATAGTAATAATTAATAAATAGCAAATTAATAATATATTTTTGTGCTTCTTGCTGGTAACTTCCTCATTTTCAGTGCAAATGGCCCTCTGGGAGAATTGTGGTTTTTTTCCCCCTCTATTTATTGTTTTTATGCCAGATTATAGGGATCAGGTTTCCCACACTGAAGTGTGTGTTATGATGAGCCCATTCCATTAAAGCAACATCCAAAGGACAAAGCATGCATCTCTGAAGAACCACATAAAATCCTCCCAAGAATTCATCCCCTTCAAATTATAGATCCTGTTCCAGTTCATTTACACCTTGTAACTGGGATTTTAGGGTACCCCTCTCTCTGGTTGTCCCCCGAAGGACCACTGGACCAGCCACGACTCAGTGACCCCACTTACAGTAACCACTGGGCACCACTCTCCCCAGAGGGTGGCAGCTCGTAAGGGGTTAATCCTTTGTTGCCTGTATCTCAAGGCTCCACATTCATCAGAAAAGTAAATGGGTTAGACTCGTCTTGGAGTTAAACCAATAGGAATGTGCAAACAGAACGCGGTTCGGATGTTTGGACGTTCGGTTCGAAACCCGAGTTCGGGTTCGGTTGCTCGGGCCGGCGGAGTTTGGTTCGGCTGAACTCAGCCAAACATCCCCCCACCTTGCTACCACCCTGCCCCCACCCTACTCCCACCCCCCGAGGGTCCCCCCACCCTGCTCCCACCCCCCTGAGGGTCCCTCCACCCCTGAGGGGCCCCCCC
>QEPC01008387.1:626975-639818 GCA_003113815.1 Sphenodon punctatus | reverse complement strand
CCGCCTCCTCCATCCACAGCACGACCCCCACCTCCCCCTCCTCCGCCTGTGCTTCCTCCACCACTACCACTGCCTCCTCCTCCTCCTTCTCCCTCGCTCTCTCTCCCACCGCTGTCCTCCGCTTCCCTCCTCGCTCCATTCCGCCACGTTTCCCTGCTGCGGATTGCCCTTTAAATCTCCCTCCGGTGCCTGTGTTGTTGCTGGTTGCCTGGCAGCGACGCTGCATGCTTTGTCCCAGGCTGGGAATAATTTTCTTTGATTCCGGCCGATGATTGCCATCCAGACGTTATTTTTTGTTGTTTCCCGTTGAGAATCTCTTTGACCATGCTTTCGGAGATGGTCCGGTGGGGGAGCTCCGGAAGCGTAGTTGATTTTGACCCCATGTGGGTATTGACCATGGTGAACATCTGGCGGCTGCTGAACAGACGTTCAGGGGGCTTTGGCCCCACCGCGGGCTTGACCGTGGTTCACTGTGGTTGAGTGTGATCTCGTAAGGTCTGAAAATACCCATAGTGTACCTGAATTTCCAGAAAGCATTTGATAAGGTCCCTCATGAGAGAATCTGGAGAAAATTTAAGTCATGGGATAGGAGATAGTGTCTTACTATGGATCAGAAACTGATTAAAAGATAGAAAGCAAAGGGTAGGACTCAATGGTCAGTTTTCACAACGGAGAGATGTAAAAAGTAGTGTGCCTCAGGGATCTGTATTGGGACCAGTGCTGTTTAATGTATTCATTAATTATCTGGAAAAGGATGTTAAAAGTGAGGTGATCAAATTTGCAGATGACACCAAGTTATTCAAGGTAGTTAAAACATGAGCAGACTGTGAAGAACTCCAACAGGATCTTATGACACTGGGTGCCTGGGCATCTAAATGGCAAATGAGATTTAATGTGGATAAGCGCAAAGTAATCCAAACTATGTGTACACAATCCAAACTATGTCCTGGGTACTAAGCTAGGGGTTACCACTCAGGAAAAGGATCTGGGGGTGGTTGTGGACAATACAATGAAATCCACAGCAGTTGAAAAAGCAAACAGAATGTTAGGAATTATTCGGAAGGGGATAGAGAATAAAACTGAGGATGTCATAATGCCTCTATACAAATCAGTGGTGCGACTGCACCTCAAATATTGTGTGCAGTTCTGGTCGCCCCATCTCAAAAAAGATATAGCTGAACTAGAAAAGGTACAGAGAAGGGCAACAAGAATGATCAAGGGCATGGAAGGGTTCCTGTATGAGGAGAAGCTTGATAGGTTGGGGTTCTTCAGTTTGGAGAAGAAACAACTGAGAAGAGATATGATAGAGGTCTATAAAATCATGAGTGGTGTGGAACTAATAAACCAGGAGCAGTTATTTACCCTCTCAGCTAGTACTAGGGGACACTCCATGAAACTCATGGGTGGCAAGTTTAAAAAGAAATAAAAGAAAATATTTTTTCACTCAGCGTATAATTGGGTTGTGGAATCTCCTGCCAGAGGCTGTGGTAAGGCCAGTACTATAGCTGAGTTTAAAAGAGGTTTGGAGAAGTTTCTGGAAGATAGGTCCATTAGCAGCTATTAGCCAGACACGATCAGGGAACATGACGGGAGCTAGGGGAAAACAACAGGGAATGGATCCCCCATTGTGACCTGTTGGGTGCTTCTCCCAGGCCCCCATGATTGACCACTGTCGGAGACAGGATGTTAGGCTAGATGGACCATTGGTCTGACCCAGTACGGCACTTCTTATGTTCTTATGATCTTAGTTTCTCCGTGTGAAAACGCCCTCACTCTTGAGACAAAAACAAAGTGTTACTTTAATCAGGGACCCGGGTTCACTGCTTTTCTCCCATAAAAACACAGCATATAGGTTCCTGACTGGAATTTATTTTTAATGTTTACTTGTATGCCCTTATTAGGATGTTCTTAGGGCAGTATGGCTTGACCCATTATTGGTACGTAGACCTTTTTGTTCCTCTATACACCACATTATTTTTCTTTTCTTTCTGCTATCCTGAAGTCATTGGCCTTGTTTTTCCTTCTGGCAACACAGGAAAGGAAGCTCAAGTGGCATCAACCCCCAACAGAAGTATTATGATAGGTGTAGGGTTTCTGTTGATTACTATTATTGCTGGATTTTTTAAATATGACCTTTTGTTCCTTGCTTTTATATTTTTATATTTTTATTTGACTGTTTTATTGTAAATTTTGATTCTCTATTATGTTTCCTTGTTGGACTATGGTGAAAAGCTAAGATCCTAATAAAAAACGTTGACTTTGAAAATAAAAAAAATATGTTCATGTTCCTTTAAACGTAACTGTAGCTGGGTGAGCTGGAGGGCCTCAGCTACCCCTGCTCCAGGACATGAGGCCTCTGGCCCTGATTATCTGGTTCCCAGAGGCTCAGTTGAAAGACCTGAGCAGTCCAAGATAGGGTGAGGGGTGGTCAGAGGACCAGAACTTGAGCATTGTCAGAAGTGAAATTGTGTCCTCTACCCCCTCACTCAGAATCTAGTTCCCTGTAATGACGTGAAGCACGTGCGTCTGCAACTTCTCAACCTCTTGAATGTTCTCTTTTCTCTCCTGATGTTCATATCTCCCTTTTCTTCTCTTACCTTGTCTCTTAGATTGTAAGCCCCTTGAGGGTAGGGGACTGTCCAAAACTATTGATTGTACAGTGCCAGGTACACTGCTGGCACTATATATATAAATAAATAATAATAATAATAATAATAAATAAGAAATACATAAAGGCCATGCTGAGGGCCTAGCGGGAGGACACCACCAGGGAAGCCTAGGGAGAAGGTTGGTGGCCTAGGGAGAGTCCTGCATGCCGTACGTTATGCAGATGTTATTTCTCAAGGGTTGTTATTTCTTCATGAACCCCATTTGTTAGGAGTCTCCTAAATTGCTGTGGACCTTCCATAGGTTGGAAATTCCTGTGTTTGAGGAAGCCCTGAGAGTGTGTATTTTGCACCAATGCTTCTGCACCAAGGCGTGGTTGCTCCTCCTGGCCCACCCATTCTGAGCCTTGTAGGGGTGGGAAGTTCGGTTCCCCTGGTATCCGATACTGCCTGTATTTTGCTGTACCGGCAGTATCGGATTAATCAGGTAATTGGGGGTACCGGTACCGGTTCCCCATGCCGGATTTGTTTACATTGAGGCCATTGAAATGAATGGTCGCAATGTAAAAGAAAGAAAGAGAAAAAAAAACTTTCCCTCCCCCGTCCAGACTGCGCGGGTGGAAGGGGGGACACCCCCCACCCACCCTGCCCAGCCTGGATTTTTAAAGAAATTTTTTTTAGCTGAAGTCCCTGCTAGTGTGAACTCCGGGCCGCCGCCGTGTCGGCGGTGGCGACCCAGAACCCGCACCAGCAAGTACTAGGGTGATTCCTGGGGTGGGGGGTGGTTTAACACCCCCAACCCAGGGATCACCCTACCCCCCCACCCAGAGATCGCCTACCTTTTGAGCCCTGGGTGGCGGTGGCGGCGGCGGCAGCGGCGACTGCACGGCGGTACGGCGGCTTCAGTGCTGGATGGCTTCAGCACTTTACTAGGCCTTCCAGGGAACTTCCAGGTTTCCCGGAAGGCCTAGTAAAGCACTGAAGCCAGCCAGCGCTGAAGCGGCCGGACTGCTGTGCTGCCGCCGCTCGGAGTGCAAAAGGTAGGCGATCTCTGGGTGGGGGGTAGGGTGATCCCTGGGTGTGTGTGTGTTAAACCACCCCCCACCCCAGGGATCACCCTAGTACCTGCTGGTGTGGGCTTTGCGTCGCCGCTGCTGGCATGGCGGCGGCCCGGAGCCCGCACTAGCAGGGACTTCGACTAAAAATTTTTTAAAAAAAAATCCAGGCTGGGCAGGGTGGGTGGGTGGTGTCCCCACTTCCACCCGCGCAGCCTGGATGGGGGAGGGAAAGTGTTTTTGTTTTTTTCCCCATTGATTTCAATGGGGACAGTTCCCCATTGAAATCAATGGAAAAATACCAGTACCGGTATACCGGTTCTAATCCGGTAAACCAGTTTTTTGGGAACCGGTATCCGGTAAAACCGGTATCCAGTTTTTTGTGTGAAGTCCCACCCCTAGAGCCTTGTGACATCATGATGCTCAGAAAAGGGGCATGGGCATGTTAAAAAGGGGCAGGGCAAAGAACTTCCACCCCCTTCCTGAACGTTATTCTGCTGGTGCCCCTACTTGTCATGCTCATGCCACTTTTTCAGGTTTATTCATGACCCCCATATGTTGGGGGAGGGAGGCTGTAGGGTGGGGATAGTAGTGATTTTAATTGGAATTTTATATGGTTCATTTTTAGCCCTCTCATTGCTCGTAAGCTGAAATAAATAAATAAATAAATAAAGAAAGAAAGAAAGAAAGAAAGAAAGAAAGACTGCATAATGGGAATGTTTGGTATGCAACTAGGGTGGCCAGATATGCAAATTTTAGAGGACATTTATGAGAAATACAGGTTGCAGGGCTGCGCTGGAGCCAGTGGAGCCCGGCAACCTTTATTTCTCATAAGTGTCCTCCTGAGTGCGACGGGCTGACGCGAGCACATTACACCAATGCTTCACTCTCTGCACTGGCTGCCGATAGTTTTCTGGGCCCAATTCAAGGTGTTGGTGTTGACCTTTAAGGTCCTAAATACCATTTACCATTTACCATTTTAATTTATACCCCGCCTCTCTCCCGAAGGACTCGAGGCGGCTCACAACATAATACAACTACAATATAGGGTTTTAGTCCACGCAGGGAACCCTGAGTCAATAAACAGTTAACATAATAATAGCTAAAACAGTACAAAAATTTCAACATTTCAAATACAAGGGATCAAACACAGCAGACCCAGATATCACAAACAAAATCATCCGAAAAAATCCCCCCCCCTTATGCATCACCGATATCCCATTCAATGACCTCCCCCATCACCATGGGGAAGGTCCCACAATCTTGCCACTCGTTCCCTGCTGCCACCAGGGAAACTGGCTTGGGCGCCACCTACCTGCAGGACCGTCTCACCCTCCGGGGCCTGGAGCGGCCCCTGCGATTGGCCGGGGTCGCCTTCCTTGGGGTCCCCCAGGTATCTACTATGAGGAGGGCGTTCTCTGTGGCTGCGCTGCGGCTGTGGAACTCTCTCCCGTTTGACGTCCGCTTGATGACTGACCTCCCCTCTTTCCGTAGACAGTGTAAGACCTGGCTGTTCCACCGGGCCTTTATCGAGGGAGCTGGGGTGGGTGGGTGGGTATGGGTTTTTTAGGTTGTTTTAATTGTCATTTTATCACTGTGTATTTTAATATGTTTTCAATGTTTTTAAAAGGTTGTTAGCCGCCCCAAGATGCCTGAGGCAGGAGGGGGAGGCATATAAGTTTTAATATAAATAAATAAATAAATATCTGGCCACCCTATATGCAACACTAGTGTAACCCCCTTGTGGGGGGCTTCAGTGGCTTCTCCTTTCCTTGTGCTTTGGTGCCTCCACTCTAAGGGGGGGGGGGGTCGCAGCCCACGTCTGGGGCACTATATGGACTCCCACCCAGAGATTACACTACCCAGAGAATAGGGACCTTAGATGCTAATTACATCACATGAGCAAGGATAAACAATGCCCCAGGCATTTTACGTTCAAGATTAACAGACAACAGTATTATAATAACAAACAGTGCCTGACCTCTGTCCAACTGAGACCCTGGTCCAAGGCTCACGCCTACAGTCTTGCAGGAGCTGTTTTGAGTCCTTTTGCTGCTTGCCTGCATTGTTCTGGAGGATCTCTAAGCTGCTCTCCTGGGCTGCTTTGAATCCTTCTGAGACTCTCCCTCCTAGAAGAGCTGCCCCACAACTCCCACTGCGTAGCAAACCCAGCCAGTTCTCCTGTCTCAAAGCTCCCCTAGGGAGGGGGGCTACATTAGCAAGGCATCCCAGAGTGTAATGGTAGGTGTCATCAGTGGCAGATGGCTCCTTGAACACTGGCTACTTTTAGACAGACACGGGACTGGACACCCCTGGAGCTGCTCCGTGGGTGCACCCCCACATCCAGCCCTGCCTGGGTTGGGTTTAAAAACCAGCCCAGTGGGTTCCCTGGCCTGTGGTTTTCCCATGCAGCGCCCCCTACCGCCACACCATAGAGTTGCAGGCGAATCGCCTGACTCTCTAGGCTGCCGCCTGTAACTCTGGGGTGTTGCCCGGGGCAACGGCCAGCCAGAAGCGGAGATGCAGTGTAGGTCCACCAAGCAGATGCACAGCAGCTTCACTCTGGGCCGGTGCCCCGGGATTGGCTGGCCCGCTCCACCGGTGGTGCACTGGGATGTTCCAGAGCACCGCCTGCAGAGAAGGCTGGTGGGCAGACGGCCACCCAGGTCTAGCAGGGGCAGCCCTGGGGCAGCCCCAGGGCCCGCCTTACCACAGGGTAACCTGGGACAGCTGCCCTGGGCGCCGCTCTTTCTGAGGGCCCCACAGTAGCCTCTATTTTCACCAGGAGAGATTTTGGGGGCACCAAATATGACCACCGTCAGGACACCGCAGAGGTTGCCCCCAAGGGGGAGGGGTCGCCAGAGATCCCACATTTTATCTTTGCCCTGGGGCCAGCAAATCCTAAGGCCGGCCCTGGGCAGCCAATCTGTCTAAATGCACTCACTGTAAACCCCTCTGGGCAGGGACCTTTCTCTAATCACAACTGTTCAGCACCAGGCCCGTTGCCCCTGCTATAGAAATAATAATAGATGCAGAGATGGGGATAAGAAAGGAATGATCACAAGGGCCTATTTGTGATCCTTCTTGAGGGGGTGGAGGGGGTTGCTCTTGTCCTTCTGAAACACAGGAACAATGTCCCTAATCTTCTTTTCCCTCCTAATCCAGCCTGTCCTTTAAACAGGATTCAGTGTAATATCCCTTCCCCTGTCCTGCACCCAGGCAGCTACTAAATGCTGCACCATTGTCTCTGGATCTCTGGATCTCTCTAAACTCTTAGGATTAATTCACATAACATCTTCCCCCCTGGCAAACTCCCCACTTGTGTCTTAAGCCGTTTTTGCCTGGTCTAATAGCAATGCGTTTACAGAACTGCTTGCTGAAGAAATTCCTCGGCATTACAATGCCCCCAACCCCCTGGTGTCCGGGGAGGGAGGGAGGTTGGGAAGCAGAGAACAAGGGATCATCAAAGAGCAGAGGAAGTAGTAGGGATGGGCAAACAGATCGCAGTTCGGGTTCGGCCGTTCGGTTCGGCTCTGTTCGGTTCGGCAGTTCGGTTCGGTTGTGTTTGATTCGTCCGTTCGGTTCGGCGGTTCGGCTAGTTCGCCGAGTTCGGATTCGGCTGTTCGGTTCGGTTGTCCGAACAGGCCGTTCAGTCAGGCCATTCGGCTGTTCGGTTCGGCCGTTCGGCAAATGTTGTTATGAGTGGTTTTTTTGTTTTTTATATGGTTTTTTGGTTTTTTATTGGGTTTTATATGGTTTTCTTTTGTTTTTTATTTGGTTTTTTGGTTTTTATATGGTTTTTTTTATTTATTTATTTTATCTAATATTATATATATATCTATCTACACTAAATCTAACTGCTATTAACTATTCTAAATGCTATGAACTAAATGGATTATCTAATAAGTACACAGACCTACTCCTACAAACACTAAAACTAAATCACTAATGCTATCTCTATCGCTAAGCTAACTCCTAGAACTCTCTACTATCTATCTAGCTATCTAGCTGGATTGGGTGAAGGGGGCTTGCCAGAGATGGAAACTTCCTTTTACACAACATCTGAATCCCCAAGGAGGAAGCCAGCATGGACTACACTTTGTGTGGGTCTTTGCTTCCTGGGGGAATGTCATGTGGACCCTTGTGCGGATGAGCCCAAATTGACCTCCTGATTCATCAGTCAGTTCCAGATGTACTGAGGCACACCGACTGTTTTGTTGACTTTGAGCGAGTTTACATGCAATGGGGAATAGGTGTTTAAAAGAAATTAGACATGCACCCAACACACACGTATGGTAGTGTATGTACACTGCGACAACTATCAATACAGAACTGAACACCTTCTGAACACCCTTTCAGCACGCATTATACTTATGGGTTGACTGAATAAATAAATAGTAAATAAATAAATAAATAAATAATCAATCTTGTGCAGTGGCTGAAGACCAGAGGTGGGGTGGTCCTTTCCAGTTTTTGAACCTGCCCCATGAATCCAGTGTGGCCTCAAGGCTGAAAGAATGAATGCAGGAGAACGAAGTGATATGAAGACATGCACTCAAGGAGAGCGGCTGGATTCCTGTGGCACAGATCCATGGTGTGGACCTTCCCATTCCTCCTTCTTCCAAATCCCAGGCACCCCCTTAATCCCCCTGTGGCAGGGCTGAGCCACAAGATGGCGCCTGGACTGTGGAAGGGGGCAAGATGGCTGCCATAGGAAGTCCATGTGTTTGGGGTGTGGCTACAGGTATAAAAGGGAGCCAGCCAGCTCCAGGAAGTGGGGCAGAAGGTCTCAGGACATGAAGAAGATGACTACATCCCTGCTAGAAGCTCTCTTTGAGTGAAAAGAGCACATCCCTGACAGAGGCGGGACTCTGAAGGAAGGAGACCTTGGAACTTGGAATGTGGATGAGTTGGTGGCCAGCCAGATGACTGTTGCCTGGTTGGGCTAGGCCTGTATAATATATTGACTGTGTGATAATTAAATAGTAGCTATGAGAAGTGAAGCCTGATTGAGATGAACTGAGGAGATGTGAATAAACTGAGTGACTATTCCCCTGAGAGACAGTATGGCGCGGGCTTCATCCTGACAACACTCACTCATGGCAAGGCCAGACCCTGTGACACCCCCACCTGAACTCCTACCTGACAATGGACCTTGTACTGGCTTTCAATGTGGTCCCCGGGAAGGAAGGGGTCACCTGGGCAGAGACACAATCGCCTGGGCAGTTTGGGCTATATGCCAATTCAGACCTGGGAGCAACCTATTTTCCAAATGATGTGCCCTTGTGCCCATGACCAATACACAAGCATGCTTCTCTCTACTGAAGGAAAACAGACACCTCTCACTCAGACACTCAGTCAAGCTGCTTATCTTTATCAGC
The DNA here is from genome assembly GCA_003113815.1 of Sphenodon punctatus. Lineage (NCBI taxonomy): Eukaryota > Metazoa > Chordata > Lepidosauria > Sphenodontia > Sphenodontidae > Sphenodon > Sphenodon punctatus. The sequence continues at coordinate 630,776 of QEPC01008387.1, read as the reverse complement.
TTATGGGATGTAGGCCAGTGGGGAATTTCGATCCCCGGAGACACAGATACCGTCAAGTCTCTTAGAAAGGCACCAGGAGGGCTGAGTAGCCCCACCTTAGCAAGCCCTACCTAGGGCTGGAATAAAGCAGAACAACCCCTTTGACGTCAAGAGAGTAATGGTCATTGACACCAGCTGAACATCAGGCCCATTATAAGAGGGAAAATAACAATGGGGGCTTTTAGACAGACCCGGGGTGGTCACCTCCAGGTCTGCTCTGGTGGTGGTGGGTTTAAACAGAGACGGCCGACGCCTGCGCCCCCCCCCCCTTGCCGTAGAACTGCAGGCGGATTAGCAGCCACTCTAGGCTGCCAACCGCAGCTCTATGGCCGTTGCTTGGGCAACCCAGAGCCGGGAACGGAGCTGCGACAGCCGTCCGTCCTCTAGTACTCCAGTCCGTGAACTCCGCTCCTCCTCTGTCCCCTCTCTCGTCCTCCCACGCCTCCCCTGCTCCCCTAACCACCTTCGTCCCTTCTCCCTCGCTGCCCCCCATGCCTGGAACTCCCTCCCTGCCCACATCCGCCTCGTCCCCTCCCTTCGTACCTTCAAATCCCTCCTCAAGACCCACCTCTTCCTCTCTGCCCTCCCCGACTCCTCGCTCCCCTCTCCTAACTCCTGCTGATACCCTCCATCCAGTACAATCTGTTACCTGAGGTCTGTGTACTCATATCCTCACCACACGGACCAGCCAGCCATCATCCTTGATGTAACCAAGCCAAGCATGTGCACCTGGGACCTCACATCCTCGTGAATGTTACACTCCTTGTCTCTCCCTCTGTTCCCCTTCCTTCGTCTCCTCCCCCTGCCCGTCTCTCAGATTGTCAGCCCTAGGGCAGGGACCATGTCTATTCCATTACTTTGTAAAGCACCAGGTACACTGCTGGTGCTATATAAATGCTTGCTAATAATAATAATAATTATTATTATTAATAGATGGACCACTGCTCTGCCACCAGTGTTCCAGGTTTGTATGGCCTGCTCTGCCTGCGGTGCTCCAGGATATTCCAGAACAGTGCCAGCAAAGCTGTCCCAGAGCAGGCAGCACCTGCTCTGCCACACCCCAGGGTGGCCCGCCTCACAGGGACGCCAGACCATGCAGGGGTGGGGCAAGCAGGAGTCTGTCTAAAGGCACCCATTGTTGTGAAGTAGGCCATTATTATTCCCATTTTACAGATGAGGAACTGAGGACGAGAGATAATGGCCCCAGGCCACCTAGTGAACTCATGACCGTGATGAGACTTGAACCCTGATCTCCTAGGGAAAAGGACATTAATTTATCTATTATGCTACACTGACTCTCCCTAAGGCTAAAATCCAGTGACCTGCTCAAAGCCACCCAGTGTGATTAAATAATAATAATCATCATCATCATCATTTTATTTTAAAACTACTACTACTTTATATTCCACCTTATTCCTGAAGGTTCAGGGTGACTTTAAAAACGAAATACAAATATTGGATTGGTTTTATTATTATATTGTTTATAAATGTATACATTGTTTTATAATTAACTTGTTAGCCGCCCCGAGCTGTTCACAGGAGGGGCGGGATACAAATTGAATAAATAAATAAATAAATAAATAAATAATTAAAACCTGCAAACCATCTCCATCCCCCATTCCCACCCATGCCCCCCTTAGAGGCATAGCTAGGTTGGAGTGGGCCCTAGTAGGAATGAGGGCCACTTGCCCGCCCCCTACTCCCAGATGCAGGGAGTGCAACTGCACCGGGGAGCATGACCCCCTGCTCTTGAACCCCAGTGCAGCTGCACCATCTGTCTCTACCCTCTGATTCCCGTTCAACTGAACTGCCACCCACTCTTCATGTAAAAGGGGATCTGAACCCTTGTCTCTTAGATCCAAGTCCAAAGCTTCATCCGCTATTGATTTATTTGTTTGTTTGTTGTGTTCAAATTCCCATGAAGGCTCAGGGTGGTTTACAACCAATAAAAATCTCTAAAAATCCCCTTAACCCTCCACAATCCTTTTCCTAACCCACCCAGCCCTACTATCCCTGCCTACCAAATTCCTGGCCAAACAAAAAGAACTTACATTGGGTATTTTCAAACATGACAGGCTTGCCCCTGCATGGCCACCCATGGTGGTGTCACGTCTGCTCCTACACCCCCCCAGATGTTTGCTACGGGCGCTAGCAGAGTACTCCCTGGACCATGGCAGGGTAACGCCAGGTTGTGCGCTGGTCTCCCTGCCAGCGCACATCTTTAGCCCTGCCACAGTCCGCGGGACAGCAAACCCCAGACCATAGAGCAGGCCATTAGTCTGACGGCCCGCTCTACCTAACTCTGGCCAGTGGCTGGAGTTCAGGTGGGCGCAGCGGCCTCATAGGCTGTCACACCCACCTGTTAGGGAGGGGGCTGGGCCGTGCTGAGCAGCGCAGGGGGCGGGGCTGGGCAGACCATGTCTGCACATACACACCCCGCCCTCTCCCTGTCCCCGCCCAGCCCCGGCACGTTTGTTCCACGGCAGGGCCAGATCCTGCCCATGGTGAGGGCTGTTACCCCAAGCAGGATCAAAGCGTGGCAGCTCCTCAAGCTGGCACGAATGAAAATACCCATTGTTTCCGAAAGTTGAGCAGCCTCAGGCTTAGACGAACCTCCAGTGGGAGTTCCATAACCATGGGGCGGCCACTGAGAGCACGAGCACTGGCTCTCCAAAATAAGTATAGCCTCGTACTTTCTCTGCACGGCATCCGGCACAATGATTCCCTGGTAAGTCCTGTGATATAAACTATAATAGGAACAGTTTATGGACAAACTTCTTTGGCCTTCTTTAACAAACCTGTTTCTAAACTGCAGGGCCTTGGACTCTCCTCCTTTGCTCTGCTCCAGGGCCTGACTCAGTCCCTACGGGAATATATTCCCGTTGACGTTCTTGGCCACCGGATCAGGCCCACTATTAGCCAGCTGTGGCTGCCATTTCCTCTGCATCCCGGACAGCTGCTCAGCAGGGAGAAAGCCTCCTAATGAATCCCAGTTGTTCTGTGTACCGTGCTGTCTCGGAGACGTCTCTCTGACCTCGGAGACCTCTAGCAGGTAGCTAAACGAATGGTTCGTTTGGTTTACAAGCCCCCAGGGTTAGGAAATGCTGAAAATGGGAGTCTGGCACAGGCTCGCGTGTTTGCTAAGCCAAGGGGCTGCAAACCGCGCAAGGGGAGCACTGAGCAGCAGAGGAGGGACATGTCCTGAAGCCAAATTGAGCAAAGAAAAGACGCTTCAGGGTAGATACTAGTAGCTGGCTCTGGCCAATCCATGCTAAGCTGTGTTCGTTGTCCTACCACAGTGGCCCCCAGAAGCCAAAGCATGTCAGCGAATCAATTTGCCGCTATTTCCAGGTTATGCTACTGGCACAATCATTTTTCTCTTTCTCCTCTGTAGTTAATTCTGTCTGCCCCTCTGGGCCCAGGGAAGTCTAACTGAATTTTTCTGCTTCAAGGTTAATAAATATGCGACCACTGCTAATGCAGGTGGTTGCAGCCCTGGAAGGGATTAACAGTAATGTACACGAACTAATGGGGGCACAGCTGAGGGAGTCTGAGGGAGCACTTTGACGGGGGGGGGTGGGGGTGCAGCTAAGGGGGTCTGAGGGACCACTTTGAAGTGGATGAGGAGAAGAGCTAATGGGGACTGAGGGGAGCACTGTGAGATGGATGGGGCAGAGCTAAGGGGGTCTGAGGTAGCACATTGAAGTGGATGGGGCAGAGCTAAGGGGGGCCTGAGGGAGCACTATGAGATGGATGGGGCAG
>QEPC01008387.1:611438-623268 GCA_003113815.1 Sphenodon punctatus | reverse complement strand
GGGCACAGCTAAGGGGGTCTGAGGGAGCACTGTGACGGATGGGGCACAGCTAAGGGGGTCTGAGGGAGCACTGTAAGGTGGGTGGGGCACAGCTAAGGGGGTCTGAGGGAGCACTGCGAGGTGGATAGGGCACAGCTAAGGGGGTCTGAGGGAGCACTGTGACATGGATGGGGCAGAGCTAAGGGGGTCTGAGGGAGCACTGCGAGGTGGATAGGTAACAGCTAAGGGGGATCTAAGGGAGCACTGTGACGGATGGGGCACAGCTAAGGGGGTCTGAGGGAGCACTGTGGGGTGGATGGGGGCAGAGCTAAGGGGGTCTGAGGGAGCACTGTGAGGTGGACGGGGGCAGAGCTAAGGGATTCTGTGGGATTTTAAGGCAATCTGCTGATTGTGGGTCAAATCATTCTACTCCCTCTCCCCTACCCCCAATACTTCTTTAACACGGTACCTGGGGGATAACTGTTATAAGATTTGTTCTTGTGGGCAAAACACTGCACTGGGGCTCAGTATCACTGTACTATTCCTGGGCCTGCCCCAGACTCCCACAGGCCCAGCGTTTTAATCTGCTTCTCCCTTGCAGATGCAGGCAGCTTGCTTTGCTCAGCCGTTTTGCAGGAAGCACGGTGAGAACAAATGCTACAAGTTCAGGCACGTTGGGCTCTGGGATGACCGATTCCTCTCTCTTTCCTGTTCCTCTCCTAACGGAGCTGAGTCCCACAAAGACTTGTCCATGAACCGGCAAATTGCACTCCCTGTGCGAGTCATCTGGAAATAGTTTTCATTTTTGCATTAAGCTTGAGTATTGCTTATAGATCTGAAACTGCTAGGCATTTTTGTATATTGCTATTTTTTGTATTTTCATATTTATTTATTTATTTATTTATTTATTTGATATCCCGCTCTTCCCCTAAGGGACTCAGAGTGGCTACAAAACAGAAATTCATCACATAAAAATACAAAAACCAGTTAAAAATTACACAAATTTAAAAACTCAATTAAAATTGCAAACGTCTGAACTCACAAGAACTCCCCCACCTTGTTCCCCCCATGCCCATAGCCCCCTCTGACAACGGGGCCAGGGCACTCCCCCCATGATCATACGGGGGGGGGTATGCATGCTCACAAGGGGGGTATACATGCTCACAAGGGGGGGTATGCATGCTCATACGGGGGGTATACATGCTCACAAGGAGGGGGTATGCATGCTCATACGGGGGGGTATACATGCTCACAAGGGGGCAGGCACACCTTCGCACCCTCTTTCCCCATACTTATAACCCCCCCTCTCACAGGGGGAGGGGGCATGGCACTCCCTCTGACCCTCTTATTTAATTAATTTTTTAATTTAAATTTATATCCCGCCCTATCCACAGGTTACAATAAATACATAAAATACAAATATAAAACACATAAATTAAAACCCCACAAAACTACCCACCCACCCCGATGTACCCCATCCCATTGAATGCCTGGCTAAATAAAAAGGTTTTACGCTGCCTCCGGAATACATTCAAATTAGGGCTTAGGTGAAGCTCCAAGGGAAGGGAGTTCCTGTGGGGCAGCCTCTCTGTGGGCCCCAGTCGTATGAAACTGGGCCAAAGATGGATCCTGTAAGAGGGCAATCTTGACCGATCTTAAGGGCCATAAAGGGCCATAAGGAGAAAGGTGGTCCTTCTTCCCCTATGCCTGTACCCCCCTCTCACAGGGGGCCCAAGTCACTCCCTCCCACCCTTCTCCCCCATGCCTATACCTGCCCTCTCACACCCTCTTCCCCCATGCCCTTACCCCACCTTCACGAGGGGCATGGATGAATATCTGGGGGGAGAGGGGAGATACGTCACGATTCCCCCTATGATAGAGGTGATGTATATGAGAATAGGGGAAAGGGTGACGTTGATACCATGATGAATCTGATGCTCCCTGCTGTGGGAGGGGAGAGGTGTGGGTATGGGAATGGAAGAGGGTCAGGAGAAGACTATAAACTAACTTGGTTTTAAAATTCTAAGTTTTAATTGTGATGAATTTTGAGGGTGGGTGGGTTAGGGTTTAGGTATTTTGATATTGTGTTTTCATTTTGTGTAAGCTATCCTGAGTTCTTTGTGGAAAAGGGCAGGATAGTAATTAATAATTAATAAGTAATAATTGCAAATTAAGAATCGCAAATTAATAATTGCAAATCAATAACTAATAATTGCAAATTAATAATTAACAATAATCAACAATCAAAATAAATAATTAATAATTAACAATTGGTAATTGGTAATTAATATTTAATAGATACTAATTAATAATTAATAATTGATAATTAATAATTAATAAGCAATAATTTCTAATTGATAATCGGTAACCGCTAATTGATAATTAATAATTAATAATTGATAATTACTAATTAATAATTAATACTTGCATTTGGACATTCTGATTTTCCCATTTTTGTTTTTCTCATTTTGGTTGTTATTCAGTCATTTGGTTGAATAGCTTAACTGAAAAGACTTGGGGAGGGGGGGGAGAAACCTGAAAATCCAACCCAGGAAACCAGAAAAATTGCCTCAACAAGAGTTGAAATGATTCTCCACAAAAACAGGTAAATGTATTGAAATTGTGGCACCCTATCTGGTAACACTGGGTACTTGGTCCCCAGTTAGTGAGGCACTCACTACGAATGAGGTACTCATTAGTAACATTGGGTACTAATTGGGTACACTGACAGGCTACCTGGTATACCGAAATACCAGTTTTCATCACAATTTTCTGACTTACACTACTGGATTTTCTGACCTCCAGTACCAATTGTTCAGTTTCTCATCCTGATTTCTGCACCAATTTACTGTTTTGACCATCGGTAACTCAGCAACGGCGATATGAAGTATTTGGGAGTAATCAGGTGCCCAATCGGTACTCGGATAGCCCATCAAGCACCTGATACGGTACTCAAAATTGCGAGTATTGTCGATGAGCCACCCATTTCAGTCCAGTCTAATTGCAATGGGAATGAACAGTGGATTACGGCCAGTTTTAGATGAGACAAAACATGGCGGCCCACCCATCCCCCACGTATCCAGATGCACATCTGAAGGTAGCATTGGAGGGGGCTGCTCCCGTGACCCACTCACCAGCCACTCACACCCATGCACGGAGCATCAGGGGAAAAAATGGGGTGCTCCATGCAGGGGGCAGGCCAAATCATGTGTGGGTAGGGGCACACACACATTGCACACTCATCCCTGGCCCATTTGACCCCCCCCCCCACTCACCGGACTTTCATGGGTGCTCCACACAGCATTCACGGACCTGCCCCCCCGCCATGCCTGTTTACAAAGCAGCATATATCCGCTTCATCAGGCCAAATTGGAATCGGGCAAAACTATTGGAAGCGATATTTGCCACAGATGTTCTTTTCAGCTGTACTGACCTAGATAAGACTTGTCCAAGCACCTTAAACACTGCATAAATGATTCAGTGATAAACAATTAAGAACAATAATTGGCTAGGAAAGGGTTTTTCGGCATCATTTTGGCTTTATTTATTTATTTACTTATTTATTTTTTGCCATTTAATATCCCACCCCCTTCATGCCCCAGGCATCTCGGGGCAGCTCATAACAATATATTTAAAATAACAATATAAAAACAATGAAATACAAAAATAAAACAACAAATTCAAACATAACTGGCTGGAACTAAAATACTCCCCCATCCATTACCCCTCTCTCCTGCCAAGTTCCTTGTGGAACAGTCAAGTTTTACAATATCAACAAAAGGAGGGGAGATCCGGGGACAAATGGGCCTCCACTGGGAGGGAGTTCCTCAGCCTCAGAGTGGCCACTGAGAACGCTCTCTCCACGGTCCCCACACGAGATACCTGGGGGACCTCCAGGAGGGCGCCCCTGGTGGACCACAGGGGACAATCCAGAATATGGGGGGTGAGACGATCCTATAGGTAACTGGGGCCTAGACCATAAAGGGCTTTATAGGCCAAAACCAACACCTTAAATTGGTCCCAGAAGACTATAGGCAGCCAGTACAGAGAACAGAGCACTGGTGTAACATGCTCTCGGCGCCCCGTCCCCATAAGGTGATGGGCTGCCACATTCTGCACCAGCTGCAGTCTCCAAACCATCACCAAGGGTAGCCCCACATAGACCGTGTTGCAGTAATCTAATCTCGAGGTAACAAAGGCATGGATGATGGCGGCCAGGTCCAAATCTGAGATATGCAGCCAAAGCCGCCGTATCAGGTGTAATTGACAAAAGGCACTCATCACCACTGCTGCCACCTGGGCATCCAGGCGGAGCCATGAGTCAAGAGCACTCCCAGACTTCAGACATGTGGGATCAAGGGGGGGGCGGACTCCATCAATGATTGAGGCCACCAGCTCCCCCGTCCCTTACCTACCAACATCACCTCCATCTTGTCAAGATTCAGCTTCAGACGACTTACCCTCATCCAGTCCCCCACAGCTGCCAAGCACTGAGTAAGCACCGAGACTACCGGGTCTGGGTTGGATGAAAAAGAGAGGTATAATGGGTGTTATCAGCATACTGGTGACACTGTACATCAAACCCTCTCATGACCTCACCCAGCGGCTGCATATACACGTTCAACAGGAGAGGGGACAGAATGAAACCTTGCGGGACCCCACACATGAGACCCTGGGGGATGACAAATCCTTCCCCAGCACCACACGCTGAGTCCTCCCAGACAGGAAAGAGTAGAACCATTCAAGAACAGTGTTGCCCACCCCTGCCCGGTCCCACAAGTGGGTCACCAACATCTTGTGGTTAACCTTATCAAAAGCCGCCGATAGATCTAACAGGATCAGTAAAGTTGAATGACCCAGATCCAACTCCCAGCATAGGTTGTCGACCAAGGCCACAAGTGCAGTCTCAGTGCCATAGCCTAGATGAAAGCCAGACTGTGAAGGGTCTAGAAAACTGAGACAGTCTAAGTGCCCCTGGAGCTGCTGAGCCACCACCCATTCAATAACCTCCCCTAAAAAGGGAAGGTTAGAGACAGGCCAATAGCTGGCAAGGGAGTCAATGTCAAGAGATGGCTTCTTGAGCAGAGGGTGTACCACAGCCTCCTTCAAACACCTCAACACTCTGCCCTCCCAAAGGGAGGCACTGACCACCCCCACCAGCAACAGCCCCAATGTCTTCCAGATGGCCTTGACCAGCCAAGACGGGCAGGGATCAAGTTCACAAGATGTGACTCTCACAGCCCCCAGGACCTCTTCCACATCAGTGGACAAGCATCTGGAACTGATCCCACAAAACTGGACAAGATGGAGCCTCCGCAGTCTCTGGTTCTCCAACTGCAATAAGCATGGTGTTGAAGTCATAAGGTGCATTTAAGCATGCCCCCATAAGGAAAGCATTAAGGATGAAGTGGGTGGTGTGGATCTGATTAACAAATCAGATTTCATTCCTGAGGATTCAGAATTGATCATCTAACTTCTCTGAGAAAGTCAACACAATCTACAACTTTGTTAATCTTGATTTTTTTTGATTTTTTTTTTAAAGGAAGCCAAAGTCCCAAGCTTGATTAGGTTGGCATTTGATAGCTGGGTTAGTTCAATTAGTTTGCTAAGCAGTTGAACTAATCAAAGTAATGAACAGCCAGTTCCCCAGGCATTCCCCCTGTGAAATCTAAAACCGTGTCATCAAGGCAGAAAAACCCATCTGCAAGCCTCACAAAATGGAGGGGTGTGCGGAGAGACTGAGCAACCAGCATGACCAGCCTGGAGGAACGCACCATCGCTGTGGCAGAGTGTCCAGTTGGGCATCACCCTAAGCAACAGGATCCCAGCTGGTTTTGCTCCACTGCTGCTTTAAAGAGTAGGAAAACCCTCATGATTTTAGGGGTGGGACACTGGGGAGAATACCGGATACCAGATTTACCAGTATCAGAGCTCCCCAGTACCGGATTTACTGGTATCGGCATACTGGATTTTTTACATTGGCCGCTTTACCATTTTTTTTTACACTGCGGCTATTTATTTCAATGGCCGCAATGTAAAAAAACCAGTAAAGTGGCCAATGTTAAAAATCCGGTACGCCAATACCGGTGATTATCGGATTAATCCGATACACCCAATTATCGGGTGTATCAGATTAATCCGATACCGATATTCCCACCCCTCCTCTGCATAGGCGCATCACACAACACAGCAAGCCAATCATTAGACTGTTGCTTCTAGAGTGCTGGCTTCAGGTTTTAGCGTAAGTAAGACATGACATGAATCTGGGGGCCCTCAATCTAAGCTAGTCTCTCCCTAATAGATACATAGGTGCACCATGATGCACCATGCAATTTACTCCGAGTCAGGTAATTATTAGTCAGGACCAACACTGCACCAGCAGGGGGTGCTAAAAGTCAGGAATAAGGTACATCAGCTGTACTGCATGGGTGTAGGGGGTGAGGGGAGAACAGGAATGAGAGGGAAACAAAGTGCTTTGAATGATCTCTTTTATTGGACCAACTGCTGTTGGTGAGAATGAGCCAGCTTTTGGGCAACACACACACACGGTTCTTCCTCAGGCATGTAGCATAGCCAGCCAGAAATATATAAACTGAGAAAATGTAGGGCAGGTCTATATGAGGAGGCACAGAATGGGTGGGATTGGATAAGACCAGGTAAATGGTGGGGGTGGGTGGGGAGGGAGAGAGAGAGGTCAGAAGTCTAAAAACAGAGCTGTACAAAATATGTGTTGGTGTAGGAGACAAAGAAACAATAGGTAATGGTAGCATCTCATCCACCGCCCACCCATCCTGGGTCTCTTCATATCCATGCCTTACAGTCTACTGCATCTTTGTTACCAAAATAAAAAAGAAGAAATGAATTTAGAAAAAACAAAAAAACAAAAACACAGCACATGTGCAAATGACCAGGCCGGACCATTCTGTGCATGTGTGCCCTTTTCCAAAATGGCACCAGCACCATTTTGGAAAAGGGCAGCCATTCTGTGCATGTGCGGCAGCCATTTTGCTCATGCAGAGACTGGCTTCCCTTTTCCAAAATGGCGCCAATTCTTCCGGAGCCATCTTGGAAGAGAGCTGTGCATGCGGAAAATGGTCCAGAAGCCATTTTTATGCATGCACAGTGATTTTTATTTTTTTTTAATAAAAATAAATGGAAAAAATCCGAAACAACAAAAACCAACGCTTTCTTTTATGAAACCCTCCAAATCAAAGAGGTTTTTTTGTAAATGAAAACAATAACAAAAACAAAGAGGATGCCTGATGCACACCCCCTAGGACCCAGCACTCCACCCCTGCCCACTTTGAACATTTCCAACTTGGCCATGCCTTTTGCAAGAGACCTGAGGGCTGCTAGGAAAGTTTCAGAGGGGGCAAGGATGGAATTCTGACCCCGCTCCCTTTCCCTCAGAAAAATTCTAGCCCCCCCCCCCAAGTCGCTTGTAAAGGGTCCCTAGAGTCCAGGAGCCACCCCCTCCCACAGTGGTAGCTGCACGCCTGAGTACTGGATGGTTCATTCATGATTTCACTGGTGCTGAAAGGATATGTCCATATGTATTTGCAAAGATAGACACCCCACTCCCCATGGCTCTGAACAGGCATGATTACTGATTACAGATAGGTCTCTGCCCTGAGGGACTTGCAATCTAGAATGGAAAAGAGAGTGGAGACAAGAGGAAGAAAAACCTAGGGAGAGACAGGGATACAGTCACAAAGCTGAGACGTTTTAGGCGTATGCCGTACCGTACATGCTTAGCTTAGTTACAAGGGTGGAGGGGGAATCTTGAAGCATGAGACAGTATGAGGAGACGCCAAAATGACGAGGACTCTCATAAACAAGAGATCTTGTCAAAAATCCAGGTTCTTGGTTCATCATTGGATTAATCTAGAATGATGCATGACAAATTCTCGGGCAGAACTTTTTTAAAAAAATAAATAAATAAATCACTGCACATGTGCAAAATGGCTGCTGCCCTTTAACCAAAATGGTGGCAAGAGCATCACCGCTATTTTGGCTAAGGGCAGGGGGCATTTTTCACATGCACCAAATGGCCCAGTGCACCGTGCATGTGCAGTGAATTATATCTATCTATCTATATCTCTTCCAAGATGGCGCCGGAAGAATTGGCGCCATTTTGGAAAAGGGCAGCCAGTCTGTGCATAATATATATTAATATATATGTATGAATATATATATATTTTAAAGTTTTTATTTTATATATATTAAAACGTTTTTTATTATATTAAAAAAAGTGTGGGGGGGAAAGTTTGGTATTCATTTGGCCCTAATTTAAATTGGCAATCTGGAGTTTATTTAATCTGGGGGTGGAGCCAGGGAATGATATTTGTATACTTGTTAATTTGTTTCTTTCATTTTAGTAGTTTCACTGCATTGTTATTTCATTTTCCCATTAATTTGGGTTTTTTTTCAGTACTACTTAGCAGCACAGTTAGCCCACTGTATTTCTAGAGGGGAAGCACCAAGACCCTTCTGGAAATCACAAAACACTGACCCCAGTCTTCCTTTCGCCTGCTTTTATGCTGACCCCATCCACAGTCTCTGCTGAAATCAGACTCAGTTCCTGATGTTGGACTGGTAGTAGGGGAATCCCCTACTCCTGGGGGCAGGGTGGGGGGACCGTAAGGGGAAATTGCCTGCTTCTGGTTCCACACCAAACCCCTGGGTTGTACGAACACAGAAGGTGAAATTCTGGCCCCAGTGAAGTCTTACCCTTTTTGTAGTATCTTCTATAATGCAGACACCCAGAGATTTAAGGAATGTTTGCTGTCTATTTACAGCTGAAATGGGGTCCCATGACCTAAACCCTCCTAATCCAAGGGCTGCACTTTAATACACCATCCCTGCAATTGCTAACTCAAGAAAGTCACAGATGTTAAGATGGAATTAGTTACTGCACTGACAGTGGTTCAGAGAATGGCTTCACCACAGCCGTTAAGCTTGGCTGGCTTTGAGCATGCATCATAACACGCTAGCTGTTAAACCCTGGAGCAGGAGAAGAACTGATGCCAACCGTGATCAGGAAACCCATTGACACTTCATGGAGATGTGGTGTGATCCACCTTTTTAATTCAACAACCCAACGCCATGTGCTTAATAACCTCTGGAGGACTCTGGAGACTTGCCTGGTGCCACCAGGGCAGGAGCTGTCCAGGGTGCTGCCGGAGATGCCCTGCCTTTATCTGTACCTAAACCAGATTCAAAGCAGCAGAGCTGCATCAGCTGCTCATCAGAGGCTGCTTGTCTAAAGGAAGATTTTGCAGGATTATTTTCCTTGGGCTACAGAAATTGCTGAGTGTACAGAGAGAGCACGCTGCTTGGTATGGTTCCCTGAAACTTTTTCCTTTGTGCCCCGCGGTGGCTGACGCTGTTAGACAGAGGCAGCACTGCCGCATGGCCCGCTGAAGATCAGTAAGTACATTTTGTGTGGCTTCCTTTGCTGAGGGGGGAAATTAGCGCTGAATTTAGAAAGCAAAAAAATAAATCTACAACCAGGAGCAAACGTTTTCAAAAAATGAAGGTTGTAACAGGGTGAAAGCAGGGTGCTTTGGATTCCGATGCATGAATGTGATAGGTTAAAATCTGGTGGCACTGCACTTTCACGGACCATATTTTATCAATGTCAGAACCCCTTCCACTAGAGAGTAACTGATCAAATGTTATCTTAACACCCACCTCTCCTGCCTTTGGGTTGAAAAGGACACCTTCCATAGTCCTTATCCCAGGGTGGGCAACCTCCAGCCCGTGGACCAAATCTAGCCCATGGCAGTATTTTTTATTTCACCCCTTTCCAGTTCTGTGGTCTGGCCCATAGATCCAGTCGCTGCCTTCAAACATTGGAAGAGTGAGCTCCAGGGGAGGGAGCAGAGATAAGGGAATAATCTCAAGGATAGGGATGGATATAAGATTTAGATCATGGGTAGGGAGGCCTTTTCCTACCGGGGGCCACTTTGAAAATTAGTACAAGCTCTGAGAGTCACGTAGGGCCCTTTTCACACAGACGCGTTAACACTGATAAAATGGGTGTTATATTTTATTATACTTGTTGCAGGGCTGCAGGTATGGTGCCCTGCACATGTATAATAAAATTTAACACCCATTTTATCAGTGTTGTTAGAGTGTCTGTGTTAAAAGAGCTATAGAAATTGGGGGGCGGGGGTGGGGGAGAGAAATGTAAGAGGTGTGCTCAAGAAAAGGAGGGTTCACACCATGGATCTGTCTCCTATCCTTGTGTGCATCTTTAATCTCTGCTCACTTAACCTGAACTCAGTTTTTCAGTGCTTTCATGTAGGAACTAGATCCAGGAGTCAGATCAAGGAACTGGAAAGAGGGCACTAGGGATGGGTGAACGCGGTTTGGAAGTTGGGAGTTCGGACCGAACTCGATCAATTCAGTCGACCGAACCAAACTTCCGAATTGAAGCGAATTTTCGAAACGAAACGAAACGAATTTCCAAACCCAGCTCTGTTCGCCCATCCCTAAAAGATAATATTCCATTTAGTTCAATGGGGTTTGAATTTCCGAACTTTGTTGGGAAGTTTGGAGTTCGGACTGAACTCAAATAGTTCGGTCAACTGAACTGAACTTCTGAACTGAACCGAACCGAACTGAATTTCCGAACTCGGTTCTGTTCGCCCATCCCTAGAGGGCACGTAAATATTTGCTTAAGGCTGCATGTGGCCCCTGCTCCTGAGGTTCCCCACCACCTATCTAGAATAGACCCTCTCCTTCCTTCCTCCATTCTGATCACATCTAGAGCTGAAAGAGGGTTCCTGAAAAATCGAGTAACCCATCAAATTTCTGGTACCTGATTCGACCTGGTAATGATTGGGTACCATAAAGTACCCGATTACAACCGAAGTCCAAAAATGTTGACTTCTGGTCCTGGAATGTTGACTTCTTGTCCCATTTTTCAACATTTTTGTTGATATACCAACTCCCAACTTTGGTTTATTGGGTTTCCATCAAATGACAATTTTTCAGCAAGTTCCGGTCCCAGAAAACCACTTCAGTTCTAATTTTTAAGTTTTGTACATCCCCCCCTTCCCCACTCACAAGTTTTCTTCTTTAAATGCTTATTTATGGGTTTTCCATCTCAGAAAATGAACTTTCCTGTCCTGGAAACTCAACTTCCGGTCTCAGGAAACTAATTTCCATCACTTTTAAAAAAAAATTTAAATTCATGTCAATTTTTTTGTTTTCCAACTCAATATCCCAATTGGTATACTGATGTACTGATTGGGAATCAGTAAGTTGAAACATTTGATACAGGACATACCCAGATTTGGGGGTATTTGGGTACCCAAGTGGTACCAAGAACTGAGTCAGACCAATAGTCCATCAAGACCAGTATCCTGTCCTCTGACAGTAGCCAATCTCGATCACATGGGAGAAGAACCACCAGTCACAATGGGCAATCCATTCCCAGTTGTTCACTCCCAACTCCTGACAGTAAGAAGTTCATCCCATAAGCTCCTTGGTTAATAGCCATTAATGGACCTACTCTCTAAGAACTTATCCAGTCCTTTTTTAAACTCAGCTCTACTACTGGCCCTGACAACGTCCTCTGGGAACAAATTGCATAGGTTAATTATGCGTTGAGTGAAAAAGTACTTCCTTTTATTTGTTTTAAATCTGCCAGCAGCTAGTTTCATGGAGTGTCCCCTAGTTCTAGTACTAGCTGAGAGGGTAAATAACCGTTCCCTATCTACTCATTCCAACCACTCAAGATTGTATAAACCTCTATCATGTCCCCTCTCAGTCTTCTCTTCTCTAAGCTGAAGAGACCCAGCCTGTCAAGCCTCTCTTTGTACGGAAGCCGTTCCATACCCTT
>QEPC01008387.1:564817-583104 GCA_003113815.1 Sphenodon punctatus | reverse complement strand
TGCACTAAATGGCCGCTGGACCGTTCTGTGTACGTGCATCCGTTTCCAAAATGGCTGCATCAGCATCAATGCGAACGTCATTTTGGAAAAGGGCAGCCAGTCTGCACACGCGTAGCGGACCATTGTACGCATACGCACACCAGCGGCCTTGTTTCAAAATGTTGGTGACACCGTCGCCATTTTGGAAAAGTCGGGTGGTCATTTTTGTGCATGAACGTTGATTTATAAAATCTTTTTAAATTATTTGTTTTATTTTGGAGTCAGGATGCTGGGCTGCCGAGACCACTGGTCTGACCCGGTATGGCGCTTGTGATGTTCATATGGAATACGGTGTTCTTATTCTTTCCTCCACTCTGCTCTTAAAGTTGGATGGGATGCATCCCATGGTCCCCCTATAATATTGCCGATAACACTCTCTACTCATCCCAGCTAAGAGGCATCGGGAATGGGCCTATCGTCCTGTTAATTGGGTGGATCAGTACATTGGGTTTCAAGGATGGTGCGTCCTTTGAGAAAGAAAGTACAGCTACAGAATATTGTAATCGATCGCCTCTAGGGCAGAGGAGGTTTGAGTCCTATCTGAGCACTAATTAGATGTGCATAATGGGTCAGATCGGCAACTGGGGTATATAAACAGCAAGCCACTGACTTGAACAGAACAGAACCTGATTACAGCAGCTGAGTCACTGAACTAATCAGCTTTGACACAACAAAGGTATAACTCTTTCCTTGGTCCTTCAGTCTTGTCCGGTCTTGTGCTGGTCTGAGCCACTGTAGCCTAGTGGATAAGGTGCTGAATTTGGACCTGGAAGATCAGGACTGAAATCCCGTGTTAGCTGTGAATTAGCCAGATGATTCTGGGCAAGTCATTCCCTCTCAGCCTTAGTTCCCCATCTGTAAAATGGGAATAATAATGACCTTCCTCACGGTGTTGTGTGAGATCGTGTCTCCAGTCAGTGGGTGATGATCAGCCCTGTGGCGTGCCCCTCGGTGTGGAACTAGCTTCCTCTGGAAATCTGCCTTAGTTTCTCCAACCTCACCTTTAGAAAGCACCTGAAGACTTATTTATTCTCCAGCTGCTTTTAGGTTCCACGGTTGGCTCCCTTTAATGTGTGCTGTCCTTCCCGACTACTACCCCCCTCTTTTCAAATTGTTGTTATATAGATTTAGATTTTAAATCATATGTTATATCTCTATGCTGTACAGTACAGCGCTCTGAGTGCCGTCTGGTGGTGGTGGGGTCTATGGAAATAAAAGCTATTATTAATAATAATAATAATAATTATTATTATTAGGCATATAGAATTCTCCCCTGAGCTATAAATATAAGTAAAGAATATTTCTCTGTTGCTGGTATGTTGTATCAAATATCTAAAAGTTTTTCAGAACTATTATTGTGAATGTGTTTGATGATGTACAGAAGTGGTCAGAGGCAGGTCACTGCCCCAAGGGGCTTACAGTCTAGAATGAACAGGTGCAGGGCGGGCAACAAAAGGGAGTGGGACACAGGGAGACATTTATGATGTTGAGAATGTCATGAATGTGGTTGCACATGCTTGTCTGACTTGGAAACCGCTAGGCCTCTCGGCTTGCATCCAGTCTGTGGATAATCGATAATTGGATAATCAGTAGCTATTGTTTTTAATGCCTTTCCAGAGGCTGACCTGGGATAATCTGAGTGACTCAAAAAGCACCTCCGATGGCAGGAGTAAGAGATCTGTCACCCATTCCTTGTCTCTGAAAAGTATGGCTGCAACATTTCAAACCTCCAATGTGGCTGTTTATGAGGTAGCTATGAGCTTGTGTAATGGGCCTGCTAAGTGTGTGTGGTGGAGTTTTGTACCGTCCAGTCCATATAGAAGATAACAGCCTACTACCAGTATAAACGAATACCATTACTCCTGCAGCTCACGTGGACATATTTGATGTCTGAACTCCAGAGGTTCCAGTGTGAACACACATATTCCAGAATGGCGTTGCTACTGCAGCTAGCAGAGGGAAGATTTAAAGTTCACTCTTCCCTCGGATGCAGTCCTGAACTTATTGAAGCCTATGGCCAAACTCTACAACTGAAATGGGTACCGAATTTAGTATCCGCAGGTAAAACCTGCATTATTGGATACCATGCCGTATACCTGACAGGCTGCTTGAGCGCCAATCAGGTATCTGACTATGAGAAAAATCGACAATTTCTCTAACCAATTTACCAATATTTTGCGGTTACCAATCTGTAAATCAGGATGGGAAACTCAATATTCCAGGACTGGAAGTCGATATTCTGGGACCTATGAAGGTGACATTTTGGGACATTGGGTACTTGGATCTAGCACTAATCACGTACTGAATAATACCCAAATGTTGTCAGCTTGATTCAGATACCGGAAATTCTATGAGTATTCTCCATCTTCATGGGCACTCATTTCAGCTCTATTGGAGACAGTTCAGGGAGCAGGAGGCTCTGGGACAGGTGAGGCAGAGGAGGAGCAACGTTTCTGAGTGGAGAAACAGCAGGAAACAAGGGCAGAAAGCTAGGAAGGAGCCTTTAAGGTGAGGAGAGCCCTGAAGGTGTCTTGAGTTTACCAAGTGTTTAATAAAAAACAGTCCAGTGTCCTAAATTCAGGCTGATTATTAGGGATGAAACTCAATCTTGATATCCTCTCAGTTCTCACCGAGAATCGCAGTTCTTGACTTGTTTCTAGCAAGAATCGATAACTGAGAACCACCCCCCACCCCCCCGGTTCTCGACACTTTCTCGGTCGAGATTTTTTTTTTATTTAGTGTTTACCGTGATTTACCATGTACTGTATACCGATTTACCATGTACCACTTACCACGTATCATGTTTGTACCGGTAATGTGCATGCGCAAAATGGCTTCCCTTTTCCAAAATGGTGGTAATACTGCTGGTGCCATCTTGGAAGAGGGCTGTGCTTGCACAGAACAGCTGTGGCAGCCATTTTCATATGCACATTATCGGGACGAACGTAGTACACAGTAAGCAGTACACGGTAAATTTTGATGAGATTCTTGCTGAGATCTTGAACTGTAACCAAGATCATCCCGAGATCTCGATAACGATTCTTGTGAGATTTTCATATGAAACAAATTTGATTCTCATTTCAGGCCTAAGTGATTATATAGATGGGCCCAGGGCCCAGGCTGATCTTTATTCACCGTTTTGAGGGTTTTGACCTAGTGTTCTTGTTCAGTCGAATGACAAAGCTTAGCCACAGCTATGAACTTTAGATCTCACCTGAACTTCCTCAAAGTAATCTACCAGGCTAGATCCTCAGCTAATATCTGGGTCATCATTTGTAGGGAGCTGTGTTCACTGTGTTTCCCCCCATTGGTGGCAATGAGTAAAACAGAGTGAACACGGGTTCCTGGACATTTTTTCTGATCTTAGCAACCATCGAAGCTCCTGTTTGATTGTTCACATCCCTGTTTTGTGGACAGGGAGACTGGGTGTGGCTGAAGAAATTTGAGTCTGGAGCCTTTAACCAGCTGAGTTCGAGCTCTGCCTGCATACTGAGAAAGGTAGGACCGATGGCTGAAAGAGCTTAAGTGGGTGGGATTCCTAGGGGACCTTGGTCACCGTGTGGCATTTGTGCTCTCTCCATAACTTGTATCTCTGCATCCACTTACATATCACAGCTGTGTCAGCGAAGCCCGTTTAGAAAGATCCCACGAAGCGGAATGAACGCAATCGAAACCGACAAGCCTGCCAATGACAGATGTGTCAGATTCGGCCACGTATCGGATCCGAACGCTTGACTCAGCACCCGATATGCAGCCAGTGGCTGGGGTGGGGGAGGAGGTCTTCAAAAGGCAGATGAGTTTGGAACAAGGTGTCCCACATAGCTGCAACAGGGTCAGCCAAAGCGAATGCACTTTGCGGCTATTTTCATGCATTATTAGTTGCCTGGCTACCAGCGTGACACACACAAAAAGCCAGAAATTCCCCCAGGGTATGTTCTATGTTTCCAGCTCATATGCCCTTCAGAAACCTCTTTGTAGCATTCAATATATTTATTAAAATATGACAAAGGGACACAGGAAGTATTCAGATGCAAGGTCACTGAGCTGCTGCCCGTTGTCGCCCACACAGGGTAACTTTTCTGCATATAAAATTAAAGGCGGTTTGCCAGGGCCTCCTGTCAAAGATGCTGCGCAGGAAAGAGCTTGGATGAAGCTGTTTCAGAATCAGGGAATGGACCAATCGCTAAGGTGGTGTAAATCATGAACGGGCTACTGTCAGACACGGCGTGTGGTGCTGCCTGGGTCATGGTCAGATGGCTAAGTTGGGAGTGGAGTGAGAGTCAGGATTGGTGCTAGAGCTGCAACAGGTACTAAAATGAGTACTCGTGGGTAATGCTCACATTTTGGGGCACCCCATCGAGCACCTGATGGGATACCTGAGGACCAACTGGCTGCCAGATGCCCGAAAATGCAAGCATTATCCCTTTGAAACTGACACGCCCCCGCCAGGAATGCCACAGAGACCAGCTCCACAGCGCTCCAACTAGGGCTTGGCAGTTTCAAAGGCCGGCCAGAGCTTCCTCCCCCACCTCTCCCCCCCACAATGCCTCACAGCTGAGGGGCTATGGGGTGGGGGAGTGGCCTTTCAAAGTGACAGGATCCCGCCTGGGGCACTGCAACTTTGAAAGGCTGGCTGGCGCAACTGAGCAACCCATCGGGTCCTGGGTTGATTTGGGTCCGGTTGCAACTCTAATTGGGGCCAGAGCAATGAGCAAGGATAGGACTGAGTTCGGAGTGAAGTCAGAGTAGAACAGGCTGAAGCCAGGGTAAGGCCAGAACCAAATAGAGTGAATTTAACCCCCTACCCCTCCCTAACCCAACCCACCCACCCCATCTCCCTCGGGAAAGGCACGGTGGAACAGCCAGGTCTTACATTGTCTACGGAAAGAGGGGAGGTTGTTGGTCAAGCGGACCTCCAATGGGAGGGAGTTCCAGAGTCGTGCTGGGGCCACAGAGACTGCCTTCAAGGTCGACACCCGAGAAACCTGTGGGACCTTGAGGAAGGTGCCGCCGGCCGAGTGCAGAGGCCGCTCCAGGACCCGGAGGGTGAGGTAGTCCTGCAGATAGGTGGGGCCTAAGCCATTTAGGGCTTAAAAGGTCAACACCAACAGCTTGAATTTGGCCCGGAAGACTATCGGCAGCCAGTGCAGAGAATGAAGCACTGGTGTAATATGCTCACATCAGCCTGTCCCCGTTAGGATATGAGCCACCGCATTCTGCACCAGCTGCAGCCACCGAATCAGCACCAAGGGTAGCCCCACGTAGAGTGTATTACAGTAGTCCAGTCTCAAGGTAATAAAAGCACGGACGATCATGGCCAGATCAGAGTCTGAGACATATGGCCTAAGCCGACGTACTAATGTAACTGGCGGAATGCCCCCTTCACCACAGCTGCCACCTGGACATCCAGGCAGATCTGCAGATCCAGGAGCACCCCTAGACTCCGAACCGGAGATACCAGTGGAGGACAGACCCCATCAATGATGGGGGCGACCACTCCCTCGGCTTTCCCCACAACCATCACCTCCGTCTTGTCAGGATTTAAATTCAGGCGACTCACCCTCATCCAATCCCCCCTAGCCACCAAACACCAGGTAAGCACCAAGACTGCCGGGCCTGAGTTTGATGAAGATGAGAGATATAGCTGGGTGTCATCAGCATATTGATGACACCGTACGCCAAATTCCCGGACAACCTCCCCCAAAGGCTGCATATACACATTGAACAAGAGAGGGGACAAGATGAAACCCTGTGGGACCCCCACCTGTGAGACTCATTCAAGAACGGTCCCGCCAATCCCTGCCCGGTCCTGCAGCCGAGTCACCAAAACCCGTGGTCAACGGTATCAAATGCAGCCAAGAGATCTAACAGGATCAACACGGTCAAACGACCCTGGTCCAACTCAAGGGAGAGGTCGTCAGCCAAGGTCACAAGCGCAGTCTCCATGCCATAACTCAGATGAAAGTCAGACTGCAAGGGATCAAGGAAATTGACCAGGTCCAGATGCTCCTGCATCTGCCGAGTCACCACCCATTCAATAACCTTCCCTAAAAAGAAAAGGTTAGAGACTGGCCGATAGCTGGCCAGGACACCAACGTCCAGTGATGGTTTCTTGAGCAGGGGCCGCACCAGAGCCTCCTTGAGACAATCCGGCACCTTGTCCTCCCCAAGGGAGGCACTGACTATCCCGGCTAGCAACGGCCCTAGTGTCTCCTGGCTAGCCTTAACCAGCCAACCGGGGCATGGATCTAGTTCACAATAAGTGGCTCGAACAGTCCAGCATCCCCCACATCCGAGGGCGACACATCCTGAAATTCATCCCACAAAACAGGACAGGATGGGGCTTCTACTGCCTCTGGCTTACCTTACCTACTGTTAAAAATGTTGTGTCAAAACTGTGGTGGATTTGAGCAATTTTATCCACAAAAAAGTCCACAAACAAATCATAGCAGGCATTTGATGACTTTAGATCCAGGTGGAGGGAGGTTGGACTGACCAGCCCCCTCACCAACTGGAAAAGCTCCACCTGGTGGGACTTAGCGGACACAATGAGGGCAGCAAAGAAAACTTTCTTTGCTGTCAGCACCACAACAGCATAGGTACATAAGAACATAAGAAGTGCCATACTGGGTCAGACCAATGGTCCATCTCGCCCAGCATCCTGTCTAGGGATGTGCGAACAGAACCGAGTTTGGAAATTCGGTTCAGTTCAAAAATCGAGTTTGGTTTGGAAGTTCGGTTTGGTCGACCTAACTAGTCAAGTTCGGTCAAATTCCGAACTTCCAAATTGAGTTCGTACATTCAAAACTGGTGTTTTAAGCTGTTTTTGGCCTTCCAAACTGATCAGGATTCGACCGAACAGTTCGGTCGAATTCAAGTTCGGTTTGAAAATTCGGTTCGGTCGACCGAACTAGTTGAATTCGGTCCGAACTCCGAAATTCCAAACTGCATTCGCACATCCCTAATCCTGTCTCCAACAGTAGCCAATCATGGTGGCTTGGGAGAAGCACCCAACAGGTCACAATGGGGGATCCATTCCCTGTTGTTTTCTCCCATCTCCCGTCATGTTCCCTGATCCTGTCTGGCTAATAGCTGTTAATGGACCTATCTTCCAGAAACTTGTCCAAACCATTTTAAACTCAGCTATATTACTGGCCCTTACCACAGCCTCTGGCAGTAGATTCCACAACCCAATTATACACTGAGTGAAAAAATATATATATTTTTTTTTAAAATTTGCCACCCATGAGTTTCATGGAGTGTCCCCTAGTTCTAGTACATAACCAGACTCTATGCCACAATCGGTCAACTTCAGCACGCGAGTGACGCCACTGTTGCTCTAACTGCCACCCTTCCTGCTTCATCCGCTGCAGCTCCTCTGTATACCACGAGGACCTGTGTTGTTGGCGATTCAAGAGCAGACGCCTGGAGCCACACGGTCGATGACCTCCACCAACACGGAATTCCACATGGTCACGAGGTCATCGAGTGAGCGGCCATCGAGATCAGAGGGAACATCCCTTAGAGCGGTCTGGAACCTTCCTGGTTCCATTAACCTTCGGGGGTGAACCATCCTAAGTGGTTCTGCATGCTCCTGAGGCCAACATGCACCAGGATACCTGCCTGGGGGAGATAATGATCCATCCATGACAAGGGCACTGATGACACCTCCCTCACTAATGGATGCCCCGCCTCAAGGCCTGTGCAAAATATCATGTCCAGGGTATGTCCTCCAACATGCGTGGGGCCCACCATTCTCTGAGACAGACCCATGGTTGCCATGGCAGCCATGAACTCACGCTGTGCCCCTCCAAGACTGGCATCAGCATGGATGTTGAAGTCCCCCAGGACTATCACCCTGGGGAACTGCAAGACCACCTCCGACACCAGCTCGGTCAGGGAAACTGCTGTACAGGTGGGTGCCTGGTATATCAGCAGTATCCCCACTCTGTCTCCAGCCAAATTCAACACCATATGATGGCCCTTTATACCCATGATAGATTGCACTGGAAATCTCCTCACAGACAATGTATCCTTAAAAATAATGGCTACACCGCCCCTCCCCCTCGGGCCCCCCAGCCATGGCTGGTGCTGTACAGAGTACTGAGCCAGAACAAGGTCAGCCAATATAGACCCCGACTCAATGTCCAGCCAGGTCTCTGTAATATATGCGAGGTCGGCCGCCTGGTTCAGGATTATCTCCCAGACCGTGGTTGACTTATTGGCCACCGACCTCGCATTTACCAGCAGTTGCTTTCTTGGTTTCCGTTCAGGTAGCATAAATGCAGCAACTTTATTCCGATACATGAATGTTTATTTCAGCCCTCCCCTAGGGAGTAGGAGAATTACCTCCCAAAATGTAACTGCTCAGATATAATCAAACTATTGGTCCCGCCTGAGCTTAACTGCAGCAGTTGAATGGGTAGAGAGTAGACCTGGTTAATCTGATCTCCTGTGGATTCGTCTCCTCTCACAGATGAAGGACCTGCACCATGAAAACGTGAATCCATTTGTGGGCTTCTTCTCTGATGGCGGCCTCTTTGCCATCGTGACTGAGTACTGTTCCAGGAGGAGCCTGGAGGACCTGCTGCGCAATGAAGATGTGAAACTGGACTGGATGTTCAAGTCATCTCTTCTAATGGATTTAATTAAAGTAAATCCACTTTCTCTTGTGAATGATGCAAGGTTGGGGAAAGGGGTCCTCTCTCTTTCAGACAGTGTAGCCTAGCGGATAAGGTGTTGGACTTGGGAGACCAGGATTTAAAATGCCACCTTACCGATGAACTCACAGGGGGCCTTTGCAAATCACTGGGTAAAACCAGACATGACTTTGGACCCCTTCCACCCAGGACCCACCAGTGTGTGTAAAAACATGCCGCCAGATTGCCTGGGAGAGTGTCGGTGGCTAGCCTGGGCTGTGACCTCAGCAAATCTCCAAGGTCACAGCCTGGACTAAAGACTTCCCATGTCTTTTTGGGTACCACCATACCCGTCCCAGGCTGGAGGCTGCCATCACCGGCCACCATGGCTGTACATCATGGCAGTGAGCAGGGTACTGTGAGCAGGGCACAGGTTGAGGCAGACGCCTGCAAGTTTACTGTGTTCCTCACCTTACCCGGGCCGTGCAGGCGGTGGGATGGTTTTCTGGGCACAGGCACGTTACTTTGGGTCCATAGCAGCTTACCAGTCTCTATACGGCCCCTTTTCTGGTGGTTGGCAGAGTGGTGTGGGACCAGGCTTGGAGGAGGAGGCAGCAAGCATGAGGCAGTGGAGGGGAAGCAACCTAAAGGCATGTGCTGTGAGGGGGTGCGGTGCTCTGCATTTGGAGGGTGCCACAGACCTCAACTTATTTTTATTTTTTGGACTGTTGGTGAGACAAGTAGCTGCAAAATTACATAAAAATGAAATTATTTCAATAAAATGTGGTGTTCTAACTCATACCTACATATATTGTGATGAGCTAAGGGAAAGTCAATTAGCGTTTACATTTAATTGCAGAAAAACAGTGATTTTGGTTTTTTTATCAGAGAATGTGTGTTTTTTGTCAGAGAATTTCCTATTTTTTTGTCACGGAAAACTAAGAACCCTGCCAGTTTTTCAGGTTTCTGTCCTGATTTCTCGTTTCCACCCCATTTTAATCTTTTTTTTTTACTATTTTCCTGCACTGATTTACTGATCAGTAACCAGAAACCTGGTAAAATGGCCACAATAATTAACAATTTTCCAGGTAATCAGGTACCCAGTTGGGGCACAGGTAGCTCATCGGGTACTTGGCCTGGTGCTCAAAATTACAGCTATTACCCACAGGTAATAAATCTGGTACCTGTTTCAGATCTAGTTTACACCACCATTTCCTACAGGGACCCCATTTCTGCTGGTTCTGGGTACGGTTAAAATTTCAAAACTGATGTTCTTCGTCTCAACCTCCACGGCTTGCTTGGAATCCCCACAGCTCTGCAAAGAAAAGCAAACTTGGTTAGAAAAGATGCCTGCATGGTCATTCCAGTGCACCCTGAGAGCATGGCACTGTGATGAATGCATTGTCTTCTTGCCTGTTTAACAGGGAATGAAATATTTACACCATCGGGATTGTCCCCACGGGCGCCTCAAGTCCCGCAACTGCATGGTGGACGGACGCTTTGTGCTGAAGGTGACTGACTACAGCTATAATGAACTCCTGGAAGCGCAGAGATCTCCAAAGACCTGTCCATCCCCACAAGGTGAGTCCGCTGCACACAGGAATGGTTGGAGCTGCTGTAGAGAGCCCCTGGTTGATTTCACAGCGTTAGCTTGGACTAAAGCAGAACTGCAGGTTAATGAGTGTGCATTTAGCCATGGGAAAAGTGTGATGGAAGGTTAAAAGGACGCTGGGACAGAGCCTAAGCCATGCACAGTATGGGCATATGTGCAAACATACAACCCATGCGCACCCGCACTAGGGGGACTATGGCGCATGCACAAATCATGCATAAACCATGCAGGCGTGGCTCTAGGATCGTCCCCTTAGGCTCTACGAGCTCATCCTTGTCTGACTTGGAGCTGAAAGGGGTGGCACATTTGCTACCTGCATACCCCTGCATTTTGGAATAATCTATTGGGTGCCCAATCAGTATTCAAGTACTGAGTCGGGCACCCGATTACCCCAAAATCCCAGGTATTTCCATTACTGAGTTACCGTATTACCAACTGGTAAATGGTCAATTAGTACTGGGAGATGGAAAACTCAGTTCGGGATGTTGGAGAAATCAGTACCCGAAGTCAGAAAATCGGGATGAAGCACAGTAAATCTGTAATTCAGCTAACCCATCAGGCATGAATGGAGTGCCAATAAATACCCAATGTTACCAGGTCAGCTCAGATATCACCGTTTCAATGGGTACACTCGTTTTGCAGGTACTCTTTTCAGCTCTAGTCTGACTCCTGGGTGGGGTGGGGGTGGGGGTGATCTTTTGAATGACAGCACAGGGTTGCAAGAGATGGCAGTTGCCTCCTGAGCCCCCAAATTTTTCCTGCTACCTGTCCCACTGACCAACTCACCAGAGAAGCATAATTTGTATTATTAGTATACTGTTGGGGGCACCTGGATAATCTAGAGAAATCGAGTCTTCAATGGGCTGCAGGAGGAGGGGCCATCTCATTCCGTTTTTAAATGAGATGCTCGCACCCATGTCCAACCAGGGGACGCGAGTGGGACCATTCCGTTTGATCGTGGAGGTGTGTGGGTGTGTGCTCTGCAACCCATGCACCTCCCTCCACCCACCCACCCCCATGCATGGAGCAACCGGCAAAAAGGCGGCTTGCTCTATAATTATTATTATTATTATTATTATTAAACATTTATAAAGCGCCAGCAACAACCTGGCGCTGTACAGAACATATAATCAGCTGCGGTCCCTACCTGTGGCTTACAATCTATACATGGAGGTGAGTAGAGATGGGTGTGGGCCCGTCTGCTTCCTCCCCCCCATTGCACAGTCTCCTAAGCGGCGCTCCACCCACCGCACAAAGACACCCCTCCAACCCCCACCGGTGGTCCGTTTAAAAATGGCCAAAGAAAGGGGTGGAGTGAAGAGGCTCCCCTACCCCCTTTCTTACATAGCCCTGCCTCCTGTGGAGCATTGTGACATCATGAAGGGTGTGTGGCCAATTGGAAAGAGGGCGGGAGAGTCCCTTTGCCCCACCCCCTCCAAGTCAGAGCCTGAAGAAATGTGGTAGGCCTTCTGGACCCCAGTGCACCCCCTGGAGACAGCCACTGACTCATTGCCGGCAAGCTGTGGCTGCATAAAGCAAGTTTCTTTGGTTCCCAACAACACTGTGGCCTCTCAGGAATGACCATAATGTGCCTAGGGTCTGAGATCATGGGATTATTTTTAAGTCCCAAAATGGGGTCACACAGGAAAAAGTCTGGAAACTCCTGTTCTCAAAGTTCTTTTTTTCTTCTTCTGAACTCCTAAGTTTGTTCATTTGATCGCTCTCCATTCATTTATTCTCATGTTCCTGATAGCCAGAACAGGGCCCTAGTCATGTCCGGGCCCTTCCACATCCCCCTAGAAATGGTTTCCGTCCTAGCAGGGATTGAATCTGTCGGCCACAACCAGTTTGGAAGACGTACTTTGGACTTCTAAGCATAGTCTTGCAGATCAGTTTGGAAATCACTGAACTAGAGCAACAGAGCTTTTCTCTTTGTAGCTTAATAATGGCATGTGTTGTGCAGCTAGCAATGACATGAACGTAAGTAAGAGAACTGAATTGTTGCTGGAACAAGTATTTGCAAAAACTGGTTTACCTGTCAAATTTGTGGTACTCTACTTGACCCGCCACCATCGGGTACTAATACCGACTTCCAGTCCCAATTTTTGTGACTTTCCTATACCAATTTACTAATTGGCAACCATTAAATCTGTAATGGTAAAACTCTGATTTGGGGGGTATTCGGGTCCCCAACAAAGTAGTTGAAATTAGAGGTATTACCCACAGGGTAATCAGAGTAATCAGGTCCCTGTTGCAGCTCTAAGTTGCATGCATGTAGCGGTTTCTCTTTGCAGCATTGCTGTGGACTGCTCCTGAGTTACTGAGAGACCCAGAAATGGCCCGGAGAGGCACGTTGAAAGGAGATGTTTACAGTTTTGCAATTATCTTGCAAGAAGTGATTGTTCGGGGCCTGCCCTACTGCATGTCAGAACTTTCTGCTGAAGGTAGGAAGAGTGTTTGATCCATTCCATGACCTCAGCCAGTATGCACGATTACCCACCGTTAAGAGTAGCGATCTCAAGTTTCATTTAATTCTTGGCTGCATTTTCGTGAAGAATCTCAAAGGAAAAAAAAACAAAAATGAGAAAAAGAATGGTGCACGTGCAAAATGGTTGCTGGGACCGTTCTACACATGCACAGCTGTTTTTCCAAAATGGCACTGGCAGTATTGCTGCCATTTTGGGAAAGGGTTGCTGTTCCGTGCATGCATTGTGGCCATTTTGCACATGTGCAGACCGGCTGTCTTTTGCAAAATAGCAGTGATGCTGCCGGTGCCATTTTGGAAAAGGGCCGTGCATGCACAGAAAAACCCCAGTGGCCATTTGTGCATGCACGGTTCTTTTTTGTTGTTTTTATGAGAAATCTCACGAGACTTCGTACTGGGGCCTAGATCTCAGTGAGCTCTCAGGCCCAGCACAAAATCTCACGTGCTATCTCACGAGAACAAAAAAGGGCTTCTCCTTTCAGCCCTAGTTAAGAGCGGATCAAGATGAGTCCATCTCATCCTTCACATTGGACCAGAAAGCAGGGGACAGTCTGGAGACAGTTAGCAGTCGACTAGGCTGGGTTGTGCTGGGAGAAGCAAGAGTCAATTTGACTATTTGCTTTAACCTATGAAGGCTCCCATTTCAAACAGATAGATGCAGAGTTAAAACAGGTTAAGGAGTAATTGCTTAAGAGGGTAAAAATAAACACTACGATAGCACGCTGTAGTCCGGTTTTGGTCTGTGCAGCCCCCACTCACATGTTTAGAGTGTCCACACTAATAAACGGGCAGCCCCGGACGTGTATTTCATCTGCTTTCAGGCAGCCCCCAACTAGCAGCGCCAGCAGGAGCAGAGAGAGGAGCAAGAAGCGGTCACTTCTCTGATCCTCTAGGATTTCCGCCTGTGACTCTATAGAGTTGGTGGACCTGTGCGCTGCCTGCAACGTAATCGATGGGACACCGATATGCAGGCACACATTAGCCTGAGTTATGCAGCATTTGCTTTTATGGCGGGCTCCACAGTCTCCTAGACCATGCCTTCAGTAGGGGCTGTGGGTCCGGTGGGTGGTGGCCCCGTGTCCGGTGTTGGCAAACATCTCATAAACGGTGTGAGCTAATGCTAGCTAATAAGTAAAAACAAACCAGACAATAGCTCACATTAGACCACACCATTTATTAGGTGTTTGCCAGGTGTTCGCTCCCACCAGACACAGGGCCACCACCTCGCCATCACTCATGGCATCCTCTCAGAGAATGTGGACCCCATAGTGTGGGAGAATCCTGGCTAATGTGCAACCATGGAGTTGATTCCCATCTATTGGGGCTGTCATACAGGTCTTCCAGGATTATAGAGTCCCTGGTGCTGCGCCTAGAGCGGCCCAAGGACCGAGCGCTCTCTCTGCTCTTGCTCTTGCTCTCACTGGTACCTTGACTGTTTACTTTCCATTCTGGGGCACTCCAAAAAGGCACCCACAAAGCAACCCCCACAAAGAAAACAAACAAAAAACACAGCGGGGATGACTTCTTGTACCCAGAATTCACCACAGATGTGAGTCAAAGGAGGGGCTGGTGCAGTGCGGCGTCTGCCTGTTTAATAGGTTTGTCTGCTGATCCAATTGGGGTGGGCTGTGGCTCAGGTGGTAGAGAGCATGCTCTGCATGTAGAAAGGTCCCAAGGTCAATCCCCGGCATCTCTGATTCAAGATCTCTGGTAGCACGCCTGGGTGAGGCCTCTGCCAGAGAGCCAGACTTGAAACCCTGCTGCCGTGTTAGGTTGTGACAATATTATATTGGGCTAAGATGGACCATTGGTCTGACTCGGTTAGGCAGCTCCTTATATCCTAATTGTGAAAGGTGACTGCATGGAGTGAACTGCCAGCCGGCTACTGTCTCATCAGTTAACACCCAATGTGGGCAAATGACAAATTTGTTAACACCCAGATTGTTAGTGGAAGCAAGCTTTAAAACATACTGGGACCCCCTGAACACAGACTCCTGCCCAACGTAGCAGCTCCCTTTGTCATTTTCTCTTTGTTCCAGAAATCCTCAGGAAGGTGAAGAACCCCCCACCCATGTGCCGCCCGAGTGTTTCCCCCGAACATGCCCCGCTGGAATGTATCCAGCTGATGAAGCAATGCTGGAGTGAAGCCCCAAACCGAAGGCCCACGTTTGAGGAGATCTTCGATCGGGTTAGTAGTCACCCATGCGCGCAGTGCTCTCTCCAAGCAGACATAGAGTTTCCATCATTTGATTAGAATCAGTGGATCATTCGATCAGAATTAAGAGGGCCAGAAGTCAAATCTTGACTCTGCCACTGACCTCTTGTCTGGGCTCAAGTCAACTCACTCAGCCTCTTTGTGAGGCTAAATTCTGACTTACAATACACCTACCAGCACGCTTTAGATTTCAGTGGCACCATGATGTGGCAGTGTAGTAACGCGAGCAGAATCTTCCCTGAGGTCGCGGAATAATAATAATGTCTCTTTACCTAGTGTCATGTCTATTGTAATTTCCTATTGTAAGTTAAGTGCTGTGCAAATGCTGGGGGAGGGTGGGGGGAAAGGAGGGTGTGATGCTGTTCAGCCTTCAAAGAGGAGATCAAAAACTTTTCTGGTTCTTTAAAAGTTAAATAATTTAAGATCTTGCCAAGTGTCTTTGCTGGTGTAACCCTTCGTCATTATCTCCGCTGTGCTTTTATTAATTCTTAATAATTTCTATAGTGAATTCAGCGATCAGAGCGCTTTACAATCCTTATCTAGCTTATCCCCACAGAACAAGTGTAGGCTAGTGGATAAGGATCTGGGTTTGCCCTGGGAGGCCAGGGTTCATTTCTCACCTTAGCTATGAACTCAGTGGGTGAGTTTCTCCTATCTGCAAGGTGGGGATCATTACTTAAACTGGAACGAGCTCAGAGGAGGGCGACCAAGAGGGCCAGGACACCAAGTTGTATGAGGAATGGTTGAAGGAGCCGGGTATGTTTAGCCTGGAAAAGAGAAGACTAAGGGGAGACATGACAGCCGTCTTCAACTATCTGAAGGGCTGTTACAGAGAAGATGGAGCGGCTTGTCCTCTGTTGCTCCTGAGGGTAGGACTAGAACCAATGGACTCAAATTACAAGAAAGCAGATTTCTGCTAGACATTAGGAAGAACTTCCAACGGTAACAGCTTTTTGACGGCGGTGGACTCTCCTTCGCTGGAGGTTTTCAGACAGAGGCTGGACGGCCGTCTGTCGGGGATACTGTAGCTGTGGATTCACTGCATTGAGCAGGGGGTTGGACTAGATGACCTCTGAGGTTCCTTCCAGCTCTAAGATTCTATGATTCATCCATACTTCTATTCTGTCCTTCCCCTTAAGCTCAGGGTAGCGTACAAAATAATGGCCTGCCTCCCCGGGTTCTTGTGAGGGTGAACTAGATGGGGGAATGTAAAACACTTTGAACATGGAAAGCGCTATTGAAACAACCACCATCACTCTGTGAAGAAAGTCGCTATTACTCCCATTTCACAGGTGGGGAACAGAAGCTGAGCGACAACAAGTTGCTCAAGGCCAACCACTGAGTTCATGGCTAAGAACAGATTTGAACTAGGGCTGAAACAATATTTTGCAAAAATAAGAATTCCCGTTGGAATTCCAGTTCCCGATACTGTCTCGGCCGAATCAGGAACCTCTCAGAATGTAACTAATAAATTATTGGGATCGAGATCGTCATAAAACACCACTCCAATGTGGTACAAAAACAAAACTTTATTGGAACGGCACACCTTGGTTTTCTATTCTTGGCAGGATTATACTACACACAGTATTATACAGATAGTCCCCAGATAAAGATATCTTACGTGTCCTGTGACTGGCCAAATCCTGGAAGCACGCAGGCTGATTCAGGGAAAAGACTGAGAGAGGGCCCTTTGGTGCTGGAGAGTAGAGCTGCTGGCGAGCGAAGACAAGTTGTGATCCGTGTGTGCAAGGTCTGGAAGGGAGTGAAACCACGTGATTCACCAACTGGTGACCACTAGCCTTCACCCAAAGTCATGTTGTATGACCAGGTTCTTTTATACAGTTCTGAGGTACAGGTCAGTAATAGCCAGATGCCATGTCATGGTGACATCACACAGTTCTTTAGCATATCAGAAGAGCGTCTTCCTGGGAGGAAAGGCCCTTAGCATATTAACATCTGTATCTTTCCTTGATTGTTCTTTCCTGGCCTGGAAGTCAGTAGCAGAGTTGCAAATGTCCCACTTGTCTGTTCACAATGGGTTTTGCTTTGTCAACTCCAGCTGTTCAGCAGGAGGCTTTGTTAAGCATGTATGGCGGTGCCAGGAGAAGATACTTGTCTGGCTATGCCTTTGTGAATATGCTGATGGGACCTTATCCACATGTTGAGTCATCTCAGCTTGAATTCCATCACAATCTCAGGCCTGCTGTCTGTTCTGGACCCTCTCTCTGCTCTTTGCCTTTGCTTGACCGAAGTTAGGTCTGGTTTCCTTTGTCCAGGCCAGGAGAACATAAGATATCAATAAAACTATATTCTATCGTCACATTTACTCGACAATGTTTTGACTGATATTTTATCTTGATTTACTGATAATGTGATTACCAGAATCCTGTTTACTGCTTGGTTGTCAATTTCAAATCCCGAGAAGTAACACCAATGTAATACCGCATTTCTTCTGTCTTCTCTGCGCTCCGTTTCCCTTTATACTTCCTTGTAATTCATTGGCTGGTACGTAGATTCCTTTATAAATTTGCAATCCAGCTGTAGATTGGTTAAAGCAAAGGGAGAAACATACAACAAGAATTCTGGGTAGAGGCACCAGATTGGAGGCACGGTTTGGTTTTTTTACACTGCGTTTGGGCAGGAAGGAGGGAGGTTAAGGGATGGAATTTTTGCACAGTGATTGGCTCAGAAATGTGACAACAATCAACAGACAAATACCTGGAAGTAAAGCAGTACCCCCGGCAATGTGGTGATCAGTAAATAAACTGTATGCGGTAAACAGAAACTTGGTAAATCAGGACAATGCCCTCTCGACCCAATCCCCTCCTGCCTCCTGACCTCCATTGCTCCCACTTTCGCCCCCCCCCTTTTACATGTCATTAATCTCTCCCTCTCCACTGGCTCCTTCCCCTCCACCTTCAAGCATGCCCCGGTCTCTCCCATCCTCAAAAAGGTCCACCCTCGCCCCACTGACCCCTTTAGCTACCGGCTGGTCTCCCTCCTTCCCTTCGCCTCTAAGCTTCTGGAACATGTTGTCTACTCTCGCTGCCTGGATCTCCTGTCTGCCAACTCCTCCCTGGACCCTCTCCAATCTGGCTTCTGCCCCCTTCACTCCACTGAAACTGCCCTTGCCAAGATCACCAATGATCTACTTGTTGCTAAATCTAACTGCCTTTACTCAATTCTTGTCCTCCTTGACCTCTCTGCTGCCTTTGACACTGTCGACCACTCACTCCTACTGGACTCTCTCCGCTCCCTAGGCTTCTGCGGCTCTGTCCTTGACTGGTTCTCCTCCTA
>QEPC01008387.1:514651-527120 GCA_003113815.1 Sphenodon punctatus | reverse complement strand
CCTACCCCTCGCCAAAAGCCTGATGGAACAGCCAGGTCTTACATACACGTCGAAACAGCAGGAGAGTGGGAGCCAACCGAGCCTCCTCCGGGAGCGAATTCCACAGCACAGGGGTGGCCACCAAAAAAGATCTAACATCGGTGGCCACCCACCTCGCCTGGGGAACCTCCAAAAAGGCTCCCACGGACGATCTCAAGGGTCGCACGGGCACATGGGGAGTGAGGCAGTCCCGCAGATAAGCAGGGCCCAGGCCATGAAGGGCTTTGAAGGTTAAAACCAGCACCTTGAACCTGGCCCGGTTCTTTATAGGCAGCCAGTGCA
Organism: Sphenodon punctatus; assembly: GCA_003113815.1. Classification (NCBI taxonomy): domain Eukaryota; kingdom Metazoa; phylum Chordata; class Lepidosauria; order Sphenodontia; family Sphenodontidae; genus Sphenodon; species Sphenodon punctatus. The sequence continues at coordinate 526,799 of QEPC01008387.1, read as the reverse complement.
GAGCCCGGAGCACTTTTGCACATGTGAAGAACATTTGGGGGGGTCTCAAGAATCTTGCAAGATTTTTGAGGAATCTCAGAAAATGCCTTGCGCATACGTGCAAAATGGCCACTGTGGGGCCATGCATGCGCGAAATGGCCATGGTGACCATTTAGCTCATGCACAGAGCATTTTTGATGTACTCATAATTCTTGTTAGATTCTTTAAAACCTCACACATTCTCACAAGAATGAAAATATATTCTCATTTCACCTCTAGTTTTTAAATGCTAATGACCCCACTCTTCCCCAACAGTTGCAATCGACATCACCCTGCAGCTTGTTGTTCCTTTGTTGTTATTAATATTTATACCTGAATGCCAGCACCTTCCCTAATGTATGTTCACGCACATATAACTATGAGGGTGTTAACAAACGAGATGATAGCCCACTGCAGTCAGGGTTCAGCCCATGCAGCCCCCACTCAGCACCCACTCACATTTTTAGTGTCTCATACCTAATAAACGTGCAGCCTCCTGAGTGTCCTTCATGCACTAGCAGGCAGCCTCCACTGACAGCACCAGAGAGAGGGGCAGGAAGTGGTCACTCCTTGGACATTCTAGGATTTCCACCCATGACTCTATAGTACTGGCAGATCTGGAAGCACAAAAGCACTGCCAGCAACCTAATTGAGGGGCGCTCAGACACATGAGTGCAAATTAGCCCACATTAGCCTGCATTTGCCCGCACGATGGACTCCGCATTCTCTGAGACCCTGCTGTGAGAGGAGGCTACGTGTCCAATGAGTGGAAGCCATGTAGCTGGTGGGGGCAAACACCCAATAAACGGGCAGGTGGACGCCACTTGGTGTGGGCTATTGTGAGCTAATATCATGCTTGTTACCACCCTATCTTGCAGTTGCTCAGTTTTAGTTCTGGTTTGCCTATTGCCTGATGAAGAGACCTGTGTGGTTCAAAAAGTTTCCATACTGTCACCAAGAGAAGTTGGTGGTCCAATAAAGAGAGATCATCTGAACTACTTTGGGTGTTTATAAATGAGACGACAGCACACTGGAGTCCGTGTTCAGTCCATGCAGCCCCCACTCACATATTTTAGCGTGTAGAGCTAAGTCTTCTTCCCTGTACATGACTCCCCCTTTCCATCAGAAGCAGCATTAGCATGCTCTTCCAACAGAAACACAGCTGCTAAAGGAGAGAGTGATCATGCTCTTCCAACAGAAAGACAGCTACTAAAGGAGAGAACAATTGCGCGCTCCCAGCTGAGAGCTGGCTGCTAGAGGAGAGAGTGATCGCACTCTCTCCCAGCTGAGAGGCGGCTGTGAGAGGAGAGAGCAATCGCGCTCTCCCAACGGACAGGCAGCTGCGAGAAGAAAGAGCAGTCGTTAGAGGAGAGATTCCATTTGGGAAAGGAAATTAGGGGAACACATGAGCCATGTGGATCCTCCAGAGGAGCCTCGCCCCTCCCTTGCTCCCCTCGGTTTCTTTCCCAAACAGAGAGAGCCGTGCAAGCGCAGATCCTCTGGAGAAGCTCCTTTCTGTCCCCATCCCCACTATACTCTCCCCTCTTGCAGCCACCTCTCAGTTAAGAGAGTGTGTTCGATTTCTCCTCTAGCAGCCACCTCTCAGCTGAGAGAGTACACTAGGCATGACTCTATGGTGCTGGCAGACCTGAATGTGGGTGAGGCTTCACACAACGTAATTAGTGAGGTGCGGCGATGTGAGTGTGCGTTAGCATGCACTGGCCCATATGGTGGGCCTGCGATGTCCTTGCATGACGCTATGTGGAGGGCAATGTGGGTGGTGCAAGCTAACATCTGGCAAGCACCGAATAGGCAGGCAGGCAAATACCCACCTGGTGGGTGCTAATATGGGCTATCATCTTGTTTATTATCACCCTTCGTCTCCATACTTTTGGGACCAACAGGGCAACCACGGGTTTTCAGCCATGATGGAGGCACAGTTCAACTCACTTTAGGATCGTTTAAACTGGGTGCCACCACCACGTTGAAAGGCTCCGCCCAAATGTTTCCCTGGACTGGCTCCTGACCCTGGTGAGCGATGGCCCGGGCGGTGACTCGAGGAAATCCCCGACTCTCAGTCCAGGATCTGACCGCCAGACCCAAATTAAAGTGGGCTTTCACGTCCGAAAGCCCGCTTTACTCGAACCTGGTCTGGAGTGGTGTCATTGGCCAGCATGGCTGCCCATCAGCCAGGGGGCCGGCCACTGCATGCAGCATGTGGGTAGGGCTGGGCAGACACCCACCCCCCATCCCCCTCACGAGCCAGGTTGCCATCATGGTTGCTTAGCAGCCAGTCCGAATCTCGATCAGTGTGACACACACACACCCAGCCCTGGGTAAGTCCACGACAGCAGTGGGTGCGGTCACGTCTGAAAACACCCCACAGTCTCTTTCTAGATAGATGCCATAGTCTTCTTAGGTTCATCCTATGTCAGTCTCATAAATACTGCATTACTTTTGCATTGGGGGGTCAAGATGACCCTGCATTACACATACACACAGAATGAACTTTATTGGATGAAGTTAAACTTATTTAACTGTTAAAACATGTTTAGATATAAACTGTTAAAACACACATATTTAAGTATTTATATGCATATGTTAAAACTGTGAAATCATTCTATATATGTATTTATATATTTGAAGAATCTAGCATTTTAATAAACTGAATTTGCCCATGGAAACATGGAGGGGTCTAGCTGACCCCAGTACAATAGGAATGATTATTTTTTTCTACACAAGAACTGCAACACATAGTATCACGGAATGACTGCAAAAAGCTCCTTCTTCCTCGATTGAGAATACATCACATTTCAAGAGCAGCAGGTCTCCAAAAAAATAAAATTGCATAAATTTTAGTAGGACTTTGGTTATGACAGATAGGCAACATTATTCTTGTTGCTTACAGCAGAACCCAGCTTAGCTAACTATCTCCAGAGTGCCCCCTATCTCCTGGTCCAATGTAAAACCCGAGATGAACGTGTCTGGCTGCATTACTAACCATGGATACTCTTCCATACTGGCTAGCATCATGACATGGAATGGATCCTTCCTGAATTATACAGTGAACTTCCAAGCAGAGACAAATGTAAATTAATGTAGGTAAACAAATATCTGAACTTGATTTTGGAATATAAAGGAACAAATTCATGTTGGCTCTAAATTTAACCCATTATAGCTATTAATGCAGTATGTCCTGCATCCCTCCACCACTAGAGGGCAGGCAAGATGTATGCAAAGTTCTATGCACTCATTGCCAAATTTTCTTTTCCTATTGGGATGCATCACTCAGCTGCCAAGTAGCTTTCTTTAGGTCTCACTTGAGCATCCCACATTGACTTTTCCATCCTCATTCCTGGCCCTTTCATCAGCCCCTCCTGCTGAGTAACACCCTGACCTTTTTCATTTTATTTAAGAATTCTTCACGTTTCTCATGGGTGAGAAAGTAAATTCAAGGCTCTACATCATCCAGCCTCTGAAAAAGAAATGCTTCATCTGAGGTCTGGGAGACTGTGCTATCTCTTTCTGGGTTATAGCCCCTGGGGTCCGATCATCAACTGGTGTAGCCTGGTATAGACTCTACTGTAGTGTCTAGGTCTGTAGCTTGATCTCGATTTTCTCTCAATTCTTGCCAAGAATCGTGGTTCTCAACTTGTTTTTAGCGAGAAATGAGAAAACCCCCGGTTCTCAACACTTTCTCAGTCAATAATTTTTTTCAAATTACCGTTTACTGTGATTTACCATGAACTGTATACTGATTTACCGTGTACCACTTTTGGTGCAGTAATGTACATATGCAAAACAGCTACCTTTTTTTAAAATGGCGGTGACACTTCTGGCACCATCTTGAAATAGGGCTGCGCAGGTGTAGAACAGCTGCAGCGGTCATTTTGCACATGCACATTACCAGGACGAACTCAGTACATTGTAAGCGGTACGCAGTAAAATTGATATACAGTACATGGTCAGTTATGGTAAATGTTGCCAAGATTCTCACCGAGATCTCAAACGGTTACGAAGACATGCGGAGATCTCCGTAAGGGTTCTTGATTACTGTGAGATTCTCACAAGAATAAAACCTTGCTTGCCTCAGCCCTAGTAGAGTCACTGAAGTCAATGTTTTTATAGCATCTTTTCTGAGGCCTCTGGTGGTGGCCACTGTTGGGGACAACATAGGGTGATTTCAGACGTTACACGGTCCAGAATCACCACAGTGGATTCCCGGCAGGGTGAACCAAACAACCACCCCCCGTGGTCAAAAAAAACCCTGAGCAGACGTGACAGGACCGGGACCATGGCAGGGAATCGGTCCGCCAGATCACGGCCCGGGGAAGCGCAACAGACGTTACGCCGATCCCAGGCCGGGCCATGGTCAAAGCACCCAAAAGGCGCCAGGGCGGCTCATCCCGGCTGCTGCCGTGTGCCCTTTAAATCTCCCTCCCCGGCCCGTGTTGTTGCTGGTTGCCTGGCAGCGACGTTGCATGCTTTGTCCCTGACTGGGAATCATTTCCTTTTATTCTGGCCGGTGGTTGCCGGCCAGACGTTACTTTTTGTTGGTTCCCATCAGGAATCTCTTTGACCACGCTTTCGGAGATGGTCCGGGTGGGAGCTCCAGAAGCGTGGTTGATTTTGACCCCATGTGGATACTGACTGTGGTCAACATCTGGTGCCCGCGAAACAGACGTTCCGGGTGCTTTGGCCCCACCGCGGGATTGACCGTGGTTCACTATGGTTGAGCGTGATCTCGTAACGTCTGAAAATACTCATAGTGAGCTGGATGGATCATTGACCTACCCAGTCTATAAGGGAGTGAAATTAGAAGCAATTATTTTCTCACGAAAATATCATAGAGAATCAAGAATCGTGAATCAGCATTTTTCTCAATTATCGTTTTTCACTTAAAACTAGTCCTGAACCACGATTCTTGACAATAACTGAGAAAAACTCGAGATTGAGTTTCAGCCCTAGTATTTATCATTCAAAGGTATCAGGGCGAAGTTCTCTACATGGAAGGCTCATTCCACCCTTCACATTGTCGCTAGAGTCAGGGTGACTTTCACGGGCGACAGGTACACAAACTATTTATTTATTTATATTTTTCCCCTGCCCTTCCCCTAAAACACAGGGCAGCTTACATAATTATAAACAGAAAATACAATTAAAATCCCTTTAAAACCACACCCTCATGCCTAAACCCACCCACCCCAACCACTATCCCTGCCTGCCAAACTCTTTGCCAAATGTGTGTTTTTTAACATTACCTCCGGCTCCGACAGACCTCCAGGGGAAAGGAGTTCCACAATACCAGGGCAACAACCAAGAATGCTTCCCCGTGGGTTCTTGTCATCTGAACAAGATTGACAGTGATCCCCGTAAGAGAGCGAGCACTCCCAGCTGACCGCAGGGGGTCACGGTGGAGCATGGTAGGAAAGGTAGTCTTTCCGAGAAGTGGCGCCAAGGCTGTTTAGACCGAGCTTTAAAGGTCATAAACAGCATCCTGAATTGTGCCCAGAAAGCTATAGAAAGCCAGTGTAGACTGTAAAGCACAGGTGTAACGTGCTCGTGGCGACCCGCCCCTGAAAGGAGCTGGACCGTTGTGTTCTGCACGAGCTGCAGCTTCCAAACAGTCACCAAGGACGTCTCCACCTCTATCCAGTGTTCGGCCAGATCCGCGTCAGCTGATCTGCTCTGACCAGGACAGGTTACCAACCAATATACATTTATTGTTCAATAGTTAACTGTTTTACTGATTTACCGCGTAATAGGACCGTCAATGGCTATTAGCCAAGTAGGTTGGGGGGGCATAACTTCTGAGTGCCGGGAGCTGGGAGTGAACAGTAGGGAATGGATCACTCCATTATGATCTGTTGGGAACTTCTCCAAAGTGACCACGATTGACCACTGTCAAAGACGGAATGATGGGCTTGACCCAGTATGGCACTTCTTATGTTTTAACAACTAAACTGCCTAACTGAGTCAGACCAATGGTCCATCTTAGCCCAGTATTGTCACAACCTGACATGGCAGTGGGGGTTTCAAATTCGGGTCCAAATCCGGCTCTTCCAGGTTCTCCAGCGGGAGTCATCCCGGCGTGCTACCTGAGACCCCTCCAGGCCCCCAGCGGAGGCCTCCCCCAGACGTGCTACCAGGGATCCTGAGGTGGAGATGCTGGGGATTGAACCTGGGACCTTATACATGCCCCCCCCCCCGTGTTCTTACCACAGTGCACGGTTTATCGTATTTCTGTTTACCATTTGTCCATAATTTCTTTCCTGCTTACTTCCCTCCCTTCCAAACCTAGTTTCAGACTAGGGACGGGACTCTGGAACCAATTTCGGTTTCATTTTTTTCAGTTTCGGTTCTCCGAGAATTTCGGTTCTTGTTTCGGTTTCAGTTTTTTGTACAGAATTCTTTTTTTTTTTTGCATTAAAAATAAATAAATTCAGTGCAAAAAACCTGAAACAACCGAAACCAAACTGAGAACAGAAATTTTGAATAGAACCGAAATGGCCATATTTGGCTCATTTGGGTTCTATCCAAAACCAAAATTTCCATCCCTGCTAGTGACAGTAACATTTGGTTATGCAGCAACATACTATCTGGTTATTTGGTTTGTCAGCTAGCTGTTGTGGTAATCTGTTAATGGCCAGATAACTGCCAAACTATCCAGAATGGCAGATATTAACCAGATTGACTATTTGTTTCAGTTCCAACCACCAATATAAACTTCCTCCCTGAGAATTATTTTCTGGACGTGGCCCCTACAGTGCCTTGCACTCATGCTGTCTGGGTAGATCACAGCCAAAATCCATACCTGCTTATGGAAACACCAACGGGAACCAGTTCCCTAGCTCCTCACCCCCATTGCTCACTGATTGTCTTATCCTTCAGGATCCCATGACTTCTCTTGTAACTAAGCCACGCACATGCACCTCCAGCTTCTCGGCTTCATGAATGCATCATTGTCTCTCCCTAGCTTCCTCTCCCCTTCCTCTTACTCTCCTACCCCCTCTTGTCCATTCTAAATTGTAAACTCCTTGGGGCAGGGACCTGTCTCTGATTATGACTGTTCAGCACCAGGAACATTACTGGTGCTACAAAGGTTAAAAACAAACATGCTGGTGGTCCACTAAGGCCTGCTTTGGCCCACTGTGGCACCACCAGACATTGTCCCACTTCTACCTCAGGTCAAGTAGGCAGCTAGCCCAGGCTGCGTCCGACTCCTCAGAAAATCTCCGTGATCACATTCTGGGCTAAAGGCCGCCCATGTGGGCTAACGTGGGCTAGCACATCTGTGCGGCTCCGCCATACCCACCCTGGGTCGAGGCCGTCATGGCTGCCCATTATTGGTCACCATGACTGTCCGTCATGGAGGGGGCAGGGTGGTGGGAGCAGGGCACAGGTGGGGCCGCCTGCCTGCAAGGTTTGCTGTCCTCCCAGCCCTGCCCAGCCCATGCAGGCAGCGGGACGGCTTTTGGACGCGCATACATGTGCCTGGTGCCACGACATGCTGCAATTTCCCGCCCTGGGTTGGGGAGCAGCTGCACTGGCCACACGTCTGTTTTTACCCAATAATAATTAAATTAAATTAAATTAAATAAAATAAATAATAGTTCCCAATGCCACTTGTTTTTGCTCAAATAGCCAAATAACTGAGCCAAAATGAACAAACTCCAGAAGAAATAAACAACTGAGGGGGAAAAAATCTGAAGTGAATTCCCAAATGGAACGGAAACAAATCGCTTTTTGTCAGATCCACATCAATGCGGGTGAATTTGATATAGACAGTATGTGCAGTGAATATTCATTTCAGCATTAGTATAATGATGGCTCACCTGAGTGCTGACTCTTGTAGCGGGCCACGGTAGGCAGACTTGTCGAGGAGACCTGGGAGCTGAAACAGGTTACTGTTAATAGTCATAAACCAGGTCTAGAGCAGGGGGAAGTAAACAGGAAAATAAATGGCACTATGGTAAAACACCACACGGCAGTTTTCTGTGCTAACATGGTATTCTGTGCTTCACTTCAAATTCTGCCTCCCTTACTTCTGCTATCTCCCTTGCTAGAGAACACTACTATGCCTCCTGCATTGAGTCCTGTTCTCGTCACCCTCGCCGCCTGTTCTCTACCTTTGACTCCCTCCTCAAGCCTCCCTGTCCTCCCCCTCCTTCTTCCCTTTCTGCTCAGGATCTTGCCTCCTTCTTCACCTCCAAGATAGACAAGATCCGCCTCGACATCGCTTCCCACTCCTCTCTTCCCACTCCCACCCCTCTCCCTCCTCCCCCTCCTTCTCTCATGTCCTCCTTCTCCCCTGCCTCCCTTAAGGAAATCTCCTCTCTGCTCTCCTCCTCCAACCCTTCCACTTGCCCCCTTGATCCCATTCCTTCCCGCCTCCTCACCTCCATTACTCCCACTGTCGCCCCTTCCTTCCTGCACATCATCAACCTCTCCCTCTCTACTGGCTCTTTCCCTTCTGCCTTCAAACATGCCACAGTCTCTCCTATTCTCAAAAAGTCCACTCTTGACCCCTCTGACCCTTCTAGCTATCGTCCTGTCTCACTCCTTCCTTTTGCTTCCAAGCTGCTTGAACGTGTTGTCTACTCCCGCTGCCTTGACTTCCTATCCTCCAACTCCTCCCTTGACCCCCTCCAATCTGGCTTCCGCCCCCTTCATTCTACTGAAACTGCTCTCGCTAAGATCACCAACGATCTTCTGGTGGCTAAATCTAAACGTCTCTATTCCATTCTTGTCCTCCTTGATCTCTCTGCTGCCTTCGATACTGTTGACCACTCACTCTTGCTGGATTCCCTTCACTCCCTTGGCTTTTGTGGCTCTGTCCATAACTGGTTCTCCTCCTACCTCTCTGACCGCTCCTTTAATGTGTCTCTCTCCAACTCCGCCTCCTCCTCCTTCCCCCTCTCAGTTGGTGTTCCTCAAGGCTCTGTTCTTGGCCCTCTCCTCTTCTCGATCTATACCTCATCCTTAGGCAAACTCATTGCCTCCCATGGCTTCCAATACCACCTCTATGCTGATGACACTCAACTCTATCTCTCTACTCCCTCTCTCTCTCCCTCTGTTCAAGCTCGTCTCATCAACTGTCTCTCTGACATCTCTACCTGGATGTCTCAACGTCAACTCAAACTCAACATGGCTAAAACTGAACTCCTTATCTTCCCCCCTCATCCTTCCTCTCCTTCCTCACTGTCAATAACTATTGATGGAGTCACCATCCTGCCTGTCCCCCAAGCCCGTAGCCTAGGCTTCATCTTTGACTCAGCCCTTTCTTTTAAACCCTACATTGACTCTGTTGCTAAATCCTGTCGCTTCTCCCTCCATAACATTGCTAAGATTCGCCCTTTTCTCTCTGTCTCGTCTGCCAAAACTCTTGTTCATGCTCTGGTCATCTCTCGCCTCGATTACTGTAACCTCCTTCTCACTGGCCTTCCCCGGTCTCACCTTTCTCCCCTCATCTCTGTCCAAAACTCTGCTGCCAGGGTCATCTACCTCGCCAGTCGCTTCGACCATGTGCAGCCCCTCCTCTCTTCGCTTCACTGGCTTCCCCTTCCTGAACGAATCCTGCACAAGCTCCTAGTCTTCACCTATAAAGCTCTTCACAACCTTGCTCCCCCCTACCTCTCTGCACTTATCGCCCTCCATACTCCAGCCCGTGCACTTCGCTCCTCCTCTGTCCCTTCTCTCACCCTTCCACGCCTTCCCTGCTCCCCTAAGCGCCTTCGTCCCTTCTCACTTGCTGCCCCCCATGCCTGGAACTCCCTCCCTGTCCACATCCGCCTTGCCCCCTCCCTTCATACCTTCAAATCTCTCCTTAAAACTCACCTCTTTCGCTCTGCTCTGTCTGACTCTTTATCCTGCTGAGCCACTATTCCTATACCTACGATCGGTTTACCCTTATCCTTGCAACATGGACCTGCCTGCTGTCATTCTCATCGTAACCAAGCCAAGTACGTGCACTTGAGACCTCGCATCTTCATGAATGTTAGACCCCTTGTCTCTCCCTCTGTTCCCCTTCCTAAGTCTCTCCCCCAGCTCCTGTCTCTCAGATTGTAAGCCCTAGGGGCAGGGACCGTGTCTATTTTATTACTTTGTAAAGTGCCAGGTACACTGCTGGCGCTATATAAATGTTTGTTAATAATAATAATAATAATAATAATAAATTGGTTAACCGCCAGACAAGAAACAGGTACCGTTTGGTAACTGGTTCTGCCAGAGCAGAGTGGATCCCCCTATCTGGGCTGTTACCTGACTGTGGCAGATTATCATTCCAACTCTACTTCAGAGTCCATTCTGAAAGACAGTGGCATAACTATCAGGGACAGGAGGGGCAGAAGGCCCAAGGCCCAAGCTGTGGGGCGGGGAGGGGCAGAAGGCCCAAGGCCCAAGCTGGGGGACGGGGAGGGGCACACATCCTGTCCTGTTGTGGCATGGCCAGGCAGAGGCTGAGCTGAGTGGAACTGCAAGCACCTGCAGCATGAGGCACGTATGGAACCCACCTAATGGGTGGCCCAGGAGGGAACAAGTACCGGTGGCAGCATGAGGCAAGCATCGCAGCTGCATCCTCCAGGGCTCAGGTGCAGCAAGTGGAGGGTGGGAGAGGCTCTGGGGGGAGGAAGGACAGGAGGAGTGGGACAGGGGAGGGTGTATGTTGGGGGGGGCAGTCCATTTCTTTCACCTCGGCCCATTCCAACTTAGCTTCATCCCTGCATGAAGAGGAACAGGCTGCTTTATCTCAGTCCTAATGGGACCTGCAGATTCAGCCCAATGCTCACATTTCCATTGCGTTCTACATGAGCTCGCTCCTTCAGCACTCGAGGGTAGGAGCTGGATCCAAGAGCCAGATCCAGGCATAGGCAACTCATGGGGAGTGTCAGGGGGACAGGGTATCTGGGGGACAAGGATGGGCAAGACCTAACCCCCCAAAGAAGGGAGGGGGGAGGAACCCGGTAAGGGGAGCTCACGGAAGAGCCTGTGGGAAGAAGGAGCTCTCAGTGCGTCTCAGAATCTCCAGAAACTGCTCTCATCTTGAGGCCAGGAAGCCTACTTCAGAGAGGGTCTGGTTCATCATTGAGGTCAAGGAGAAGAAACAAGACCCCACACAACTACACCAAAAAGCCAAAGGGGAAGGTCAAGGCAAGAAGGGAAGACAATACAAAAAGTTCGGGAATCTAGGATACCCTAAGCAGGGGAAAACATACAGAAGTAAAGGGGGAGAATAGTTGGGTAGAGACTACACCAGAGCACCTACTACATGGATATCCCCTGAGGCTTTCTACCAGAGATATCCCCTGAGGCTTTCTACCAGAGATATCCCCTGAGGCTTTCTACGAGAGCCGGGGGGGGGGCAGGAAGGGGGAGCTTAAACAAATGTCCTCCTATACAAATAAAAATACACACTAGAGGATGACCACACACAAGGAATCAGTGACGGCTCCCCCTGCAGGAAATTTGGGGCAGTGCCCCCCAAAGCACTGCGGAGGCCACCGGCGCTGAAACTGTTTTTAAAAAAACAAAACAAAAAATCAATGCACCGCTTATGACAGCTACAGCAGCCTCTGAGCTGCTGCAGAGGCTGCTGTAGCTGTCACTGTGTTCTTCTCCCTTCAGGGACCCACACACTACCTGCGAGTGAGTCCCCGAAGGGACAAAAAGGCTGCTGCTCAGCCGCCCAAACAGCACTTTCCTATGGGAAAATGCGATTTGGGCAGCTGAACTCGTCCGTCCACAGCACGCATGGGACGTGCTGTGGAGGGAGGGGCTAGCCTTTCCATTGTCCTCAATGGGCGCAATGGAAGATCTCACCAGGGCGGTCGTGCTGACAGCCCTGGCGAGATAGCTTGACTCGGGGGACTGAGGCAGGGAGGAAGCGCGCATGCGCGCTTCCTCCCTGTCTCAGTCCTCTGAGAGTCTCAGAGTCAGTCATCTTCTGCGCCGTGTGCCAGTTCCCGCTGCCGATCCCACTGCCATTGCCACTCGCCGCTCAGAGCGGGGGGGGGGGGAGCGGCAATGGCAGCAGGAGCAGCAGTGGGAACTGGACTGTTTTTTTTTTAAACTGCCCGCGCGTCCTGGCTCCACGGGGTCACGTGGGCAATTTAAAAAAACAACTAAACTCCCC
>QEPC01008387.1:490239-503415 GCA_003113815.1 Sphenodon punctatus | reverse complement strand
ATGATGAAAACAAAAATCAAAACGAATTTTCATTTTCAAAATAATGGGGAAACACTAAAACATATATTTCTGGCTATAACCTTTTTGTTTCTTGTTCAATTTTGAGGAAATTTGGAGAGACTGTACCCCTAATGGAGGGCACTAGGTGTACCAAATTTCTGAAGGAATGGATAAAAAAACCCAATTTTATAAGCAATTGAATTTTGTGATTTTTAAAAAAGCTGCATACACATTCCTGGATACATCTTTTTTATCTTACATTCAATTTGCATGAAATCTAGGAAGATTATGTCCCTCCCTAAGATTACTAATCCTGCCAAATTTCAGAAAGTTATAAGACATTAACTTGAAAATGCATTACTGGAAGTAACATTTTTATATTCCATTCTGTTTACAAGATATTTGTCAATAATGTGTACCACACCTTCCCTATCACCTTTGCCAAACAACAGGACAATTTGATAAAGGGCCCCAATTTTATAAGCAATTGAAGTTGTCCTCCTGAAGACCATTATTCAGATAGATACAACATGCAGTGCCAGTCAGAGGCAGGCATCTGCGTCAGGGATTGGGGGTGTGTGTAAGGCAGACAATGACCAGCAGGGGACACTAGACAGCGTGCTTAGAGACAGCAGGAGACACAGAGAAAACTCAGATTCAGGTTGAAACACCTAGGGTAAACCCACACTGGGTTAAAACTAGCCCTCAGGGTGTTACAGCTGGCACGTTCCCCTAAGGGACAGCCAGTAGCTCATCATTGGGCTTAGATCTGAAAAAGTCAGAGAAAAGGGAACACCTGAACAAGTCAGAGAAAAGGGGGACAACGAGAAATCAAAGGTAGAAACAGGTAGAGAGCTGGAGCCAGGAAACTAAGTGGGAACAGAGTGTTACAGAGGGTAATTTCAGACGTGCCGGGCCTCCCTTGGGCCACGGCACGGAAACACCTTTTCATCCCGCTCCAGAATCCGGCCGGCCGGTCAACAGACATGCCAGCCGGATTCCGGAGGGGGATCAGGGAGGGGGCGGGACTGCGTGACGTAACGTGAGGCCACACAGCCCCGCCCCCACGCTCCCCCGGCCGGCTGCCCTCCACCTAACTGGCAGGCGCAGCTGCCAATGCGACCGCTGTGCCCGCCCGCCTCCTCGGGTCTGGGTCATGGCCCGGAATCGGCGGAAGTAACAGACATTACCTTCCATCAATTTCCAGCCATGGTCCAGCTAGCCATGCTTCTGGACCTCCGGGTGGCTGGAGGTCTGGAAGCATGGCCAAAGGGATTCCCACCAGGTATTCACTAGGGTGAACATCTGGTGGAATGCCCTTTAGACGTTACGGTACTGCGGCCACCACAGGGGGTTCACCACGGTATCATAACATCTGAAATTACCCAGAGTCTAACAGGGAAGCAACAAGTCTGACCGAGGAAGGAACCAAAAAACAAGGAACTCAGGCCAACACAAGCCAAGAGCCACAAGTCTGGAAGGAAAACTAGGAACAAGAGCTAGGGGACACAGAGCTATGAAGTATAATCTGGAGGAGGTAGAGTTAAGGAAGAAGAGGGAACAGGGTCCTAAGGAGGATGAAGAGCTATAAGGAGTTTCAGAGATATGACACAGGAACAATAAGAAGCAGAGGAGTTAAGGAACTATGAAATGGAGTTAAGGAACTATGCACATGCTCAGAACAGCTGTGGAAACCATTTTACTCATGTGCAGAGAGTTTTTTTAAAAAAAATTTAGAATCTTGCAAGAACGATGCTGAGAACAGCCGCTGAGTATCGGCTCATTCTTGATCTCAAAAATTTCATTGAGAGTCTGGTTCTCGACAAGCGTTTCGAGATATGAGAGATTGCGTTTCAGCCCTAGTCAACATCCACATACAATATCAGAAGTCTTAAGAAGCTGAAAGCTATATAAAGAGAAGACCAGGCACTAGATAGAACAATAGGGGACAAGAGATGAACACTAAATAACAGATGGAGCCTAAATAAAGAACTAAGCATGAAACAAGATACTATGAAGGGGTAAGAGATTATAAGGGGAAACAAGCACAAGCTGGATACTATACGTATTCCTACAAGGAAGTAAAGGGAATCAAGGTTCTTAACAAGGAGCACAAGTTTATACGAGGCGATGAACAAGCACCTCCCGAGCCGAGCGTTAAGAGAGAAGTTGCGCCGCGCTGCCGGAAGTGACGTTCTCCCAGTTGCCGGCAATGGCGGCGGCTGGAGACGCAGCACTTTGCAGAGGCACGTTCTAGAGACCTCAATTTTCAGGTTTCTAGAACGCGCCTCTGCAAAGCGCCGCGTCTCTGGCCGCCGCCGTTGCCGGCAATGGGGAGAACGTCACTTCCGGCAGCGTGGCGCGGCTTCTCTCTTAATGCACGGCTTGGGAGGCTCTTTCCAGAGCCTCGTCTAAAAACGGTCTAGGACTTTCACTATAAGACTAAAGGGAAACCGGTGATCTACCAGAGAAGGGAAATACTCTAAGGGGCAACAAGGGAAACATTAATCTAAGCTATCTCAGCACACCATAATAAAATCCACAGAGCAAGGAAATAACTAAGGGGAAAGGCTGGAGGAGTACAGGAGGGATCAAGGGAACAGAGGACAAGAAAGAGGGAGGGAGGCACACCCCAGGAGGAGCTAACTCCTTCAGCACACACCTAGATAGAAAGCAGGACTACTACTACTGGGAAGTCAGGGATAACAGAGCATACAAGGGGAAAGAAACCCAGAGCGGGTAGAAAATTACAAGAAGGAGGATTCCAAGAGACTAGAGGAAAGAACAGGAGGCTAAAGGCAAGGTAAGATACACAAAAGAGGGATCCAAACACAAAGGAGAAGATACCAGAACTACGATAGGGTGGTGAAGAGAACAGTGTCAAGAAGAACGCTAGGAAACAGAGCGGACCAACAAACAGAAGAGTCACACAGCAAGCAGGCAGGATCACCCAAAGAAGAAGATGTCCCCCACCTGCAATTGCTCCCATCCTGCCTTTTATCTTACTAAGGGCCAACCAGGGTCCAAGGGGGAGGAGTCACCAAGACAAGGGGAAAGGCATAGAAGGAATATCTTTAGCAAGGCCCAGCCACAATGTGGCACTGAGGAAACCTCCCCACACATCAAGGCCAGGGCCATGGGTTGAAACCCAGGACATGACAATCTAGCATGATGGGGAGGGAGGATGGGGAGCAGACTGACAGTCACATTCACTGGCCAGTTACTTCATGCTTCCAGCTTATCACGACTAATCGGTGGTAGCTTCAAGGCAGACATAGGGGGTGGCCCTAAGGAGGGACTTTGGGGATAGCATCTCAGCAATCATGAGACATAGTTTACACATCCAGGCTGGCCAATTATCATCACAATCACATCCTGCAGCACTGCGACAGAGGACATAAGAGAATCTCTATTGGCTCTTTCCTAAACAGATGTTTCCAACTTCCCAGTAACATGTTGGGATGGCCACAGCACGGAATGAGGATATTTGGTTGACATTTCTGCCAGCCAATTGGCATCACAAACAGATCTTATACCACAGTGACACATAAGAGAATCCCTGGCATAGGCTCATTCTCTGCATATGCTGTGCAGGCTTATAAAATTGGGACCCCTTATCACATATTTCTAATATTTGGCAGAGATAATCCTGAAGGTGTGAGATACAGCCCTGCCAAATTTCATGTACACTGGTTGGACTAAAAATGTTACAGTCAGACATACATTTATAAGTTAATTGCTTATACCACCAGGAACCTTTATCCAATCCTTCTGAAAGTTGGCATAGATAGTAATCTTGGGGAGAGGTATAAACTTGCCAAGTTTCATCCACATTATATGGGAGACGAAGAAGTTACAGTCAGGAATGTATATGCAGATTTTTGCAAAATAACCTAATTCAACTACTTATAAAATCGGATTCCTTTTTCTATACTTTCTGGATTTGGTACACATAATGCCTTCCATTGGAGGTACAATCACGCCATGTTTCCTCAAAATATAATTAAAAATAAAAACATTACAGCCAAAAATGTGTTTTCCATTGAAACCAAATGGAAATTGAAAACAAAAATAAAAACGAAAACAAAATGTTGATATTTATGAAAAAGAAAACAAAAGATTTAAATAACAAAAACAAAAAATGAAAACAAATGACGACATGGGTCCCTGGTGCACACCTCTACACAATAAAGAAATTGGAATAACTGAAACAAATTGGAACTGGGTCATGGTTGCTCTCTGTTTTATCAGACCCGGATCAGATTGGGCAAATCCACTGGATACAGTATTTGCCATAAAAAACCTGTTTCAGTTTTAACCTGCAGGGTAGTTCATTATTAGTCCCATTTTATAGATGGGGAACTGAGGCTGCATGTTTGCCTAAGGCGACCCAGTGAGTTCATGGCTAAGACAATATGTGAACTCTGGTCTCCCAGGTACAAGTCAAACACCTGATTCCTAGGCTAGATTGCCTGCAATTAATGTCATGTTCAAACTTTCATGTTATTAACTGAATCTTATTTTAGGGCTGCAACGAGAAGCTAAATTGCTGCTCACGAGACATTTCACCACATCGGGAACCAGGATCGATTTTCCAACCATTTCCCAATACCAATATTTCTCAGTTCTCACAATACTGCAAGATATCGACCTGATTTGCTGACTTTCCATTTAGCATGTACCGTTCATTTGCTGCGCGCCACATTGGTGAGGGTACCCTTTTACTTCCAAGTTTGTTGTTTCCACATTTCTGAGCCAATCACTGTGCAAAGAGCCCACCCCTTAACCTCCGCCCTCCAGTGCCCCTTAAATTCCACTCCGATGCCCTCAATCAGAATTGTTGTTCTCTGTTATTCCTTTTGCATTGACCAATCTGTAACTGATTGCAGATTAGTAAAGGAATCTGCGTACAAGGAAGTACAAGGGAAAATGGAATGCAAGAAATGTGGTATTACATTGGTATTACTTCTTGGGATTTGAAATGTATCACAAAGCAGTAAATGGCAAAGACGTAAACATAAAGTTGGTAAATCACAAAATGAAATGTCGGTTGAGACATTACCGAATACCAAGAGGTTCTCAATTCGACCGAGACAGTATCAGGAACTGGGGTTTCGACGAGATTTCCCATTTTGGTGAAATCTCATTTCAGCCCTATCTTACATTCCCAGTGGTTGGAGTCCAGACGCCATAGATAGGGCTATTGTAACCCACATGAAGCATGAAGACTATGTGTCTTCTACTGTTTAATGGAGAGTATACGATAGAGGTGGGCAACATTTCTTAATTCTGAGAGCCACTTCTATTTACCACAATGGAGCCAAAAAGCCACATGTGGCTCTAGAGCCACAGTTTGCCCACTTCTGGTATGAGTCTACTACAGTCCAGCTATAGAACCTAGATTTTTAGTGCAAGCCGTGGAGACTTCAGGCAAAGCAAATCATTGAACAAACCAAATATTTTGTTGAATATGACCTATTCGGTTGCATGGAGCAGGGGGTTAGAATAGATGACCGTTGAGGTAATTTCCAACTCTATGATTCTATAACGCTATGAATTCTAGAATGGTGCAGAATTTGATTGCCATATCTAGATCATTCCAGACATGCTCATCCAGCCTCTTGTTCAAAACCTCCAATAATGGGGGAGTTCAAAACTTCCCTGGGTAGCCAGTACCATTATTCGGTTGTCCCTAAAATCATGATTGTTTTAATTTATTTTATTTATTTATTTTTAAAATGTATATGCAGGAGACAGTCACAAAAACTACCGAAGAACCAAATACTACACAGCAAAGTGAACACATAAACAAATTAGGGAATCAAAGTACCAATTAATTGAATAACCAAATGACCAAGCTGCACATTTTGCCACAATTGGAAAACGGTATTCATTTCGGGAAACAAATATCCAAACTTTTGGGGGGTAATTTAATATTGCACACTTGTTTCCATTCTAGTTGAAACTCAGGCCATAAGCTATTTTTAATTTAATTAATTAAATGTATATTCCATCCTATATCTAGAATTCAGAGCAAGTCACAACATAAAAAAATAGATATATATAAATAAAATCATTAAAAAATCCCCAACCCTTGACCTCTCCATTCCCTGTCCCCACCTGCCAAATATTTGGTTGAATAAAAAAAGACTTACATTGCCCCCAGAAGATGCTCAGGCTTGGACTTTGGCAAACCAGCAAGGGAAGGGGGTTCTGTAATTATAGATCAACTGACAAGCAGTAATTTCAGATGTTACGGAATCACAGTCAACCACAGTGAATCCCCTGCGATGGCCGTGATTCCCGTAACGCCTGTTTGATTCCTGCCAGATGTTCACCACAGTGAACCACTGGCAGGAATCAAAATAACCACGATTCTGGACCTCCGGCTGCCCGGAGGTCCAGAATCGTGGTGAGATTGGCCACGATCCGGGATGGACCAAACTAACGTCTGTTACATTTGGCCCATCCTGGATCGTGGTCCCAACCATGGGACGGGATCGGGCGCAGCGGCTGGATTGGCCGCTGCGCCCGCCCGTCTCCTGGAGGGCGGGCGGCCAGGGGAGCGTGGGGGGGGGGCAGAGCTGTGAGGCCGCACGCCGTGAAGCCCCACCTCCTCCCCGATCCCCTGTAGGAATCAGACTGGCACATCTAAAGGACGGCCGGACTGATTCCTGACCGGGATCCGAAATGGATCCGGGATTCAGCGTGGTTCAGCGTGGCGTGGCAGGTCCATCACGTCTGAAATTACCCAAGAACACCTCTCTGCGCACCCTTGCTGTATGAACTTGATGCACCAAAGGTACACTCAAGACAGTGCCATCAAATTACTTCAAAGGGCCCATGATGGGATATAGGGGAACAGACGGTCTTTCAAACATGGTGATCCCCAGTTCAGTCAGTGTGATTCCCAGTTCAGTCAATGTGGTGGCCAAGATGGCATCCATCGAAATATGCTGATTTAGAACAGCGGAGTATCTAGCCAAACGGACCAAAGTTTGCTTTCTCTGTTAATCTCCAGTGACACCCCAGGAGTCAATAGGGGGGATGCATCAAATTAGCTTGTCCCCATTTAATTGACACCAGACTCTGGCCTAAAGCACGTGCAATGAATGTAACTTGACCCAGACACTCACATCTGTAAGGCAGACAGTCGCTGCCTTGTGCAGATGGGAGAGTTTACCCTAGAAGTTCACAAAGGGGATTTTTTGCTGTCTCTCGTAGAATGCTTCAATGTGTCAATGTGGGCGGCAGTGTAAATTACCAGACGAGGCGCTCCAGGAAATAAGCCAAGTTTTAGCAAGCTTTCAAAATGAAAAATAAAGAACAGCAGAGGATGCACGGACACACACATACACGCACACACACTTAAAAACCATTACTGAGGTGTATGCTCCCACGTGCTTTGGGGAGCTTGGGAAAGAGATGCAGAGCTGATGACTGCCTATGAATGTATTCCAGGCTTGTCTATGGGGGGGGAGTGACTTCATTTCTCTCTCCCAAGTTTTTTTCACTCTGCTGACACGCAGCAGAGCTGCAGCTTCCCTAAGGAAACTCTTCCTGAACTTTCACGGAGGACTGCAGGGAGAGTCCCAGAGTCAGCAAACGCTCAGAACAAAACCTTGTCCCACATCTGAACAGCGGCAGGTTATGCCGCCCGTCACTGAGTGAGACTCTGAAGCTGCCGAAGGATCCAGCTTGCTCTTTCTAAAGCTCCAGGAGCCAAGGGGGATTGGATGTCTTTGGAGCCGCCACCAATTTGTAACTCATCGCAGAGGCTGATAAAAAGCTAGTCCGTTTTTATGAATGGGCTGGATGAGCGATAAAAGCGCGGCTGTATTGGGGATCGTCATTGGAGAGTCTCGTTACACCACGTAGATCATAAGCACCGAGGCAGCTCTGGTAAGTGTTACAACCCAACTGTATTTTCCGAGGCATTTTCATTAAGAGTGATCATTTCAGGGAGATCTTGTGCCTTCCTAGACGCTGGTGGCACATTTTGCCAGCTTCCGCGGTCTCACCCTCTAGAAAGGCTGGGAGAGCAAGGTAAATTAGGAGTCTGAGCTACTAAACCAAGTGTAAAACTAAGTTCCGGGAACTCCTGAGTTCTAACTTCCCAGCTCTGACACTGGTTTCCTATAAGGTCTTGGGCAAATCCCTTTGCTTTTCTGTGCTTCAGTTTCCCCATCTTTAAGATGGTAGTGGTATAATAACACTTACCTGAAATGATTCTTAACAGTTGTGACCACACTTTAGAGTAGGTGGATATTTCCTACTAAGAGTACAGAGGCTAACTGCAGTTGATCTCATATGAAAAGGAAACCTTTTTGATAATGGCAATCAGGACCCTTCATCTGGCAAATCATGAGGCTCAGTTAATGTTCCATAATTGCGGGGCAGCCACCGAGAATGCCTCCCGGCACAGCCTAGCTGTGAAAACATCTCGGAGAGATGACACGTGCAAGAGGGCGCCCCCTGGCTGATCTCAGGGGCCGAGAGGGGACATGAGGGAGCAGGCAGTCTTTCAGATACCCAGGGCCCAAGCTGCTTATTTTTATTTTATTTATTTATTTGTTATATTTATTCGCCGCCCCCTCATACCTACGGCATCCCGGGGCGGCTTACAACACTAAAAACACAACAATTATCAAAATTTAAACATTTCTAAAAAACACCTCCCCCCTCCCACCCCTCCCTCCCACCCTCCCCTCCGAAGGCCTGGGCAAACAGCCAGGTCTTGCAGGCTCGGTGGAACGCCAACAGACCCGGGGCCAGGCGAGCTTCCTCTGGGAGGGAATTCCAGAGTCGCCGCCCGGCCACCGAGAACGCCCGGTCCATTGTGGCCCCCCGCCTAACACGGGGGACCTCCCGGAAGGCGCCCCCAGTAGACCGCAGGGATCGCTCTGAGACGCGGAGGGAGAGGCAGTTTAGGGTTTTGTAGATTAAAACCAGCCCCTTGACTTGTGCCTGGAAAGCTATTGGCAGCCAGTGCAGACTGTGGAACACCTGCTCCACTTTTGGCCGGTGCCCTGAGTTTGGCTGGCCCGCTCTGCTGGCAGTGCGCCGGGATGTTCCAAAGCACCTCAGCAGGGCTGTGCTTGAGCAGGCATGCCTGCTCCACCTGCACATCTGGTAGGGCCACCTTCAGATGGACGGGCCACCCCAGAGGTGAAGCGTGCTGGCATAGCAGCCCAGTCATCTGAAAACACCCATTATCTCAATGCCAGCATGGTCCAGTGGACAAAATATTAGTCTTGGACTCACTGGGTGGCCTTTGGGCAAGTCATGCTCTTTCAGCCTCAGGTTCCCATCTGTAAAGTTGAAATCATAATCTACTTTACAGGGTTGTTGTGAGGGTGGAATAGATATGGATTTCCAGACCCCTGACTGTCTTTGTTGCCTTCCTCTGAACTTGTTCCAATTTGTTGATATCCTTCTTAAAGGGTGGCACCCAGAATTGGACACAGGACTCCAGGTGAGGAGCAAACCTCTATCATACCTGTCTCAGTCATCCCTTCTCCAGGCAGAAGAACCCTAAACAAGTTTCTCCTTGTTCCTTACCCTTATCCTTTTTGTTACCCTTCTCTGTATCTTTTCTAGTTCTACTGTATCTTTTTTGAGATGGGGCGACCAGAACTGCACACTGCGGGTGATTTCAGATGTTACGAGATCACAGTGAACCACGGTGAATACCCACCTGTGGTCACTGTGCCTTGAACGTCTGTTTGGCGGCTGCCAGATGTTCGCCACGGTCAATCCGCACATGGGGTCAATTTCAACCATGCTTCCCGGGCTCCCCGGGGGACTTTCCCGGGAAGCGTGGCGAAAGTGATCCCCGGCGGGGACCAAAAAAAAAGCACGTCTGGTCAGGCGCCACGGCCCGGGATCACCGCCGGGATCCCGGGCCGTGGCGAATTCGGCCAGACGCTGCGGCCGCATTGGCCCTGCTGCCCGCCCGTCTCCCCAGAGGGCGGGCGGTGGGGAGCGTGGAGGAGGCGGGGCTGTGCGGCCGCATGTTGTGCCATGCGGCCCCGCCCCCTCCCAGATTCCCCGCCGGGATCCCCCGGCACGTCTGATATGGTGTGACGGGGTCATCCCGGCAGGGGATGAATGGGTTGTTTTCAGTACGGGGCCAATCGGCCCCATAACGTCTGAAAACACCCAATATTTAAGGTGTAGTCACACCATAGATGTATATAGAGGTATGCTATTTTCAGTTTTATTCTCCTTTTATGAATAATTCCTAACATTCTGTTTGCTTTTTTGACTGCTGCCACACATTGAGCTGAGGGTTTATTGTTCACAATGACTCCAAGATCCTTTTCTTGAGTGGTAACTCCTAATTTAGAACTCAGCATTGTGTACATATAGTTTGGATTATTTTTCCCTACGTGCCTCATTTTTTACTTGTCAACATTGAATTTCATCTACTATTTAGTTGCCCAGTCACCAAGTCTTGCAAGATCCTCCTGCAATTCCTCACAGCCCTCTTGGGTTTTAACGGTCTTGAATAACTTTGTCATCAGCAAATTTGATCACATCACTCTTTATTCCCTTTTCCAGATCATTAATGAATATGTTAAACAACTCCAGTTCCACAGATCCTTGGGACACTCCTCTATTTACTTCTCTCAATTGCAAAAACTGACAATTTTTTATACATGTTTTATTTATTTATTTATTTTATACAAAAATGTTATCCCGCTCCTCCTGCCCACAGGGCAGCCCAGGGCGGCGAACAACAATATAAAACAATTTTATCGATACATGATAGGACATTGCCTCCTATACAATAACTATTTCATTTCCTCAAGAGTCTCTCATGAGGGACCCTATCAAACGCTTTATGAAAATCCAAAATATACTATATTGACCACTCACCCATATCCACATGCTTTTTACACCCTCAAAAAAATCCCAATAGATTAGTGAGGCATGACTTTCCTTTGCTAGATCCATGCTGACTCTTCCCCATTATGTCATGCTTATCAATATGCCCAATAATTCTGTTCTTAACAACTGTTTCCACCGGTTTGCTTGGCACCACCGTCAGGCTCACCAGTCTGAAGATTCCAGGATCACCTCTGAAGCCCTTTTTAAAATATTGGTGTTGCGTTCTGTACCTTCTAATCCTCAGATACAGTGGAAAATTTTAACAATAGGTTAGAAATTACCAATAGTAGGTCTGTGATTTCATATTTGAGTTCCTTCAGATCTTTGGAATGAATACTATCTGGCCCTGGTGATTTGTTACTATTTAGTTTGACAGTTTGCTCTAGAACCTTTTCCAGAGTCACGTTGATTTGTGACAGCTTTTCCTAATCATCACCTACAAAGAACAGTTCTGGCGTGGGTATCTCCCCAACATCCTCTGCAGTGAGGACCGAAGCAAAGAATTCATTCAGCTTCTCTGCAGCGGTCTTATCCTCCCTGAGGATCCTGCAGCCTGTCATCCTGCATCCAAGCAGGTGGTTGGACTACATGGCCCTTGATGGCCCTTTCAACTCTAAGACCGCTTTTAGACGAGCGGCCTGGAAAGTGTGTTCTTCAGCGTGCTGCTAGGAAAAGCCGCACGGAGTGCGTTTACACACACCGGAAGTAGGAACCCTGATATCGGGGTTTCCAGAACGTGTCTTTAAATAGGCTGCACGTGCCACTGATTCCTATGGCGGGAGGTCACTTCCAGTGCGTATAAATGCACCCCACACGGCTTTTCCTCCCGGCACATAGAAGAACGCGCTTCCCAGGTCGCTTGTCTAAAAGCGGCCTAAGATTCTATTATTCTCCCACCTTTTAATACCTATCTGGCCTGCGGAGCTTGTATTCATTGTCAAAGGGGCCCACAGGAGGGAAGGTTCCCTACCCTATGCACTAAGATGATTCGCAAGAGGTAGGGTCATCTTATGTGAGGAAGAGTTTCAAGATGCAGGGATGCCTTTGCATCAACACCATGGCCTCTGAATTAAAACAGTGAGTGAGCTAGATGCAAAAGAGTTTGAGGTTTGTTTCCTAACCTTCTCTCTGCGGCTTCTTTACAACTCTCCAGGAATGCAGTTAGCAGACACAAAACCCTAATGTAAACACACCACTCCTTGCAGCAGAGAGTCAAATGATGAAACTGATAAGAGATAAGTCAAATATTTCTCTGGACAAATAGAGATGGGAAAAAAAGCATGTTGTTAGAGGAACACAGAGGCAGCCCACTCCCAGTGCTGCTCCAGGGTGTACCCCCGCATCTGCCTGCTTGCAGCCCCACCAGGGCCGGCCTTACTGAAAGCGGGGCCCTGGGCAGGGAAAGAATGTGGGGCC
Organism: Sphenodon punctatus; assembly: GCA_003113815.1. Classification (NCBI taxonomy): domain Eukaryota; kingdom Metazoa; phylum Chordata; class Lepidosauria; order Sphenodontia; family Sphenodontidae; genus Sphenodon; species Sphenodon punctatus. The sequence goes on along the minus strand of QEPC01008387.1, from coordinate 491,106 downwards.
CTAGCTTCGGGTGCCGCCGGTGGTGAAGTTGCCGGTGGCCGCCAGGCCTAGGGATGCTTCCCGGCTCAGGGGGGGTGCTCCCCGCCGGGCTCGGGGGGTGGGGTATTACCCAGGCCTGGGCTCAGGGATGGGTGGAGGGGCACTTCCCTCCCCTCAACCCCAATCCTGAGCAGCCGTTCGGATCACCTACCTGATCGCCTGTCGCCGCTCTTGTCCATCGCTCCGCCGCCGCTGTGCTGCCGCCAACTCCAGCCTGAGGCCGGAGGCGGCCTGGGCCCCAGCCAGGCTGTGGAGGGAGGGGCAGGGCTTCTGCTTCTCCCTCACTTCCGCCGGAAGTGAGGGAGAAGAAGGCAGAGGCCCCGCCTCTCCCTCACGTCATAACGTTGGCCAGCTGGGCCCCCTCCGCTGCCTGTTACAGACTGAGCCAGGCAGCCGAGGGGGCAGTTTCGGCCAGGGGAAATGAGGGGGAGGCGGGGCTTCTGCCTCTCTCTGCTTCATTTTCCCTGTCCGACTGTGACAGGCAGCAGGAGGGGGCACGGAGTGTGGGAGAGGCGGGGCCTCTGCTTCTCCCTCATTCCTGCCTCCCTCATTCCCTCCGCTGCCTGTCAGATGCGGCGAGCTGGCTCCTGAGGGCCCCGCGCTCAGGGCCGGCCTTACCACAGTGTTTGGGCTGGGAGCTGGGCATGGGGCCCCCTCGGGAATGGGGCCCTGGACGGCCACCCCTAACTGCCCCACGGTAAGGCTGGCCCTGATCCCCACTCTGATTCACTTTAGACTGACCCAGTGGGTTCTCCTGGTCCACCTGCATGCCCCCCCCCCCACACACACCATTAAGCTCCAGGCAACCTCCCAACACTCTAGGCTGGC
>QEPC01008387.1:476453-489374 GCA_003113815.1 Sphenodon punctatus | reverse complement strand
GGAATAGTGGCTCAGCAGGATAAAGAGTCAGACAGAGCAGAGCGAAAGAGGTGAGTTTTAAGGAGAGATTTGAAGGTATGAAGGGAGGGGGCAAGGCGGATGTGGACAGGGAGGGAGTTCCAGGCATGGGGGGCAGCAAGTGAGAAGGGACGAAGGCGCTTAGGGGAGCAGGGAAGGTGTGGAAGGGTGAGAGAAGGGACAGAGGAGGAGCGAAGTGCACGGGCTGGAGTATGGAGGGCAATAAGTGCAGAGAGGTAGGGGGGAGCAAGGTTGTGAAATATGACTATTATATTATGCACGTATATTAACACCTGAAGTGGCCATTTTGGGAGAAGTGACTGCCCACTGCGGAGTCCTTGTTTGCACTCACGATTGTATTTCTATGTGATTTCATTCACTGGTGTAATGGCCCAATCCTGCAAGGTTTTGCTCCCATCAAAATTCCCTTTGCTGGAGGTATGGATTGCAAAATGCAATCCCATAATAGCCAGGTGGGCGTGGGTCTGGGAGGCCCAGCAAACAATTAGGGAGAAGAGTTGGAGAGGAGACAAGAGACCTAATTTAAAGCAGAAACTGTCCCACAAAAGGGGGATATTGATTCCCCTTAAAACATCTCAGTTTTCATTCAAAAACTGCAAAGATTCCAATGATCCTGAATGAGAGAATGAAAATTACAGATGAGCTCATCTGGACCCTGGGTGAACGAACCCTAGAGAGTTCAATCAGGTTTTTATATTTTATTTTTTTTAATGAGAAGACGTTGGTGGGACAGCAAGCCATTTTCATTTTAAACAAAGTAAATGCAAAATAATCACTTGGCTCCTTTTTTTTCTTCCTTTCTTCCCCTTTAAAGCCCTTGTGCTGCAGGGGTTCCCAAACTGCTGGGTGGAACCCCAAGTAAGGTCAGGCCAATCATGGAAGGGGTCATAGAATTACAGAACCATAGAACTGGAATGATGGAAAGGGTACCTCAGAGGTCATCTAGTCCAGCCTCATGCCTTGAGGCAGGAAGGCAGCTTGTTCCATTCCTGAAACTGTTGTAACAGTTCAAAAAGTTTTCCTAATATTTAACACAGAAACCTAACTTTTAAACTCATTGTTTCTTGTTCTGTCTTCAGTGGGTATTTTCAGACGTTACGAGAGTACGGTCAACCACGGACAATCCCCTGTGGTGGTGGATGGTCCTGTAACGTCTGGTTGCTTGCCGCCAGATGTTCACCATGGTGAACCACCGGCGGTGAGCAAAATAACCACGCTTTCGAGGATGGTGCAGGCACCATTCCCGAAAGCGTGGTTCATTGAACTATGGCCCGGAATTGGCGGACGGTAACGTCTGTTACCACCGCCGATTTTGGGCCGTGGCCCAGACCCTGGGACGGAATCAGGTGCAGTGGTCGGATTGGCCACTGCACCCGCCCATCTCCAGGAGGGCGGCTGCTGGGGGAGCGTGGGGGGGCGGGGCTGTGTGGCCACATGTTGCGCCGCCCAGCCCCGCCCCCTCCCCAGATTCCCCGCCGGAATCATCTGTCTCATCTGTTGATGGGCCGTTTTGATTCCGGCAGGGAATCAAAAGGTGATTCCGTGATGGGGCCAATAGGCGCCCCGTCACGTCTGAAATCACCCAGTGATAAATGGGTGGAATTTGAGGGGGGGGGGTGAAGAGGGGTGGAAATGTCTGTTCCCCGGTGAGAAGGGAGGAGGTATTGGCCTGGGGGAGGGTGTAGCAGTAGGGAAGGAAGAGGTAATTATTAATTTGCAGGGCTTAAATTGTGATGGGGCTGAAGAACCCTTGTGTCCAGCTAGCGACCCAACCACTTTGCCACCCTGCCTCTCTACAGCTGAATCTAAAACTGGAGTTCGTGTTATTTAACCTATAGAACGGCCAGTGCAGGGGGTGGGGCAGGAAAGTCATGAATGAAAGCCACCAGCCAGGGTTTTTTTTTTCTGGCTTTTGTTTAAAATCAAGAAATGGCCAATAAAAACATAAAAAGTATCATATTGGGTCAGTCCAGTGGTCCCTCAAGCCCAGCAGCATCCTGTTTCCGACAGTGGTCAATTTCGGTCACTTGGGAGAAGTATCCAACAGGTCGGAATGGGGCGATCCATTTCCTGTTGTTCACTCTCAGCTCCCAGCGGTTGGAGATTACACCCGCAAACCTACTTGGCTAATAGCAGCAAATGGACCTACTCTCCAAGAACTTATGCAATCCTTTCTTAAACCCAGCTGTACTACTGGGCTTGACCACATCCTCTGGCAACAAATTCCGCAAGTTAAGCCGTGAGCCTTTTTAAGAGAATGGTGGAATATAAAACTAACTAAAATAAATAAATAACAACATCTTCAACTAAGTATTGAACATTACAAATAAATAGAGTTGAATAGATTTCCTTGGGTAAGGAACAGCTGTTGTGCATCTTATGTTCCAAATATTGAAAGGCAGGAGTGGCGGGGGGCAGTTCAAACCAGCACCATTCCTGGTGGGATTTGATTGCACATTCATATGCAAACAAGATCTATTTGATAACAAGTGTTAACATCCCAATGTTTTCACCGTTCATAAGCAAACAGATAAAGTGGGTGATGATAACTCACCATGCAGACAGCTTGTCTGTATTTCAAGAGTCTGAGATATCAGGAGCTATCAGGAGTTTGTCTGCATTTCAATGGCGGGTTGCCATAGGCTGTTTTCACGCAAGACACTCTCCACCCACTACCCACTATACATGTTACAGGGCACCCATAGGGCAACACTGCAGCCCTGCAACATGTATAGTGGGTGGGTAGTGGGCGGAGAGTGTCTTGTGTGAAAACGGCCATAGTAACTAATGGAGTGGTGTAAATGACCCCTTTGGCCTAACAAGTTGTTGTTGTTTTCTTCAACACAACCTTGCAAGTAAACAACCATCATTGAAGCGTCACACCACAAAAGGGTTAACAGCTGTGTAAAGAATCTAACGATAAAGCAAAGTTGTAAACTGGTAGCCAGAGTTTTCCACCTGAGGTGTAATTGACCCCCGCAATACACTTATTTATTTATTTATTTATTTATTTTTATTTCATTATATTGATGAAATATATATACTTGTGTTGGAATTTTTCTGTACACACAGAAAATGGCATATTATGAAACAGACAAAATTCTACATCATAAATATGACCCCACAACTCTGAAAGCATATAGTGCTTTCATTTTCCTATTCATTCCAATGGGGATCCGTTGTACCCCATTAATGTTCTAGTATTCACTGAATTATTATTTTTTTAAACTACAACTGGGGGGCATGAACCAGTGGGACACAACAGACCCCATATCCTTGAGAAATACATGGAACATCAAGTGGTACAGGTTTGCTAAAAAAAGTTTTATGATTTTATTTTTTTGTACTACTTCCGGGGTACCATACGACCCCCATTTGTGGGTTAATTTCCTGGCAACCCTCCCCACAAAGTAAACTGGTCAATCCCTTGGGAGTTCCCAGACCATCTGCTGGCTGAGAAGTTAGTCCAGAGGCTGCAGCTGGTGCAGAATGCCACGGCCCGTCTTCTTATGGGGGCGGGCCGCAGGGAGCACATAACAGGGAGCTCCAGGCTCTGCACTAGGGATGGGCGAACGCGGTTCAGAAGTTCAGAGTTCGGGCCGAACTCAGCCTGTTCGGATGACTGAACTGAACGTCTGAACCAAACGTTCGAATGGCCGAAAGTTCGGAAAGGTTCGGATGAGTTCGGGGGTGGGGAAAACGTGATTGGAAGGTGGGAAAAACGTGACTGGAAGTGGGAGGCAGCTGAGGAGCAGACTTCCTGGCACCAGGGGTGGAGACCAGGGGTGGTTTCAGGGTCAAACCAAAAACAAAATTCAAATTCAGTTTCGGTATCGATAGCGCTATTTTTGGTTGTTCGGCCAAGTTCGGCTGAACTGAACTCCGTCGAACCGAACAGCCGAACCCAAACTTAGATTTCAGACCGAATGACTGAACGTCCGAACCACATTCTGTTTGACTGTCTCTACTCTGCACTGGCTGCCAATAAAGCACCGGGCTAAGTTCAAGGTGTTGGTTCTAACCTTTAAAGCCCTTCACAGCCTGGGCCCCGCTTATCTGAAGGACCGCCTCACTCCCCATATGCCTGTGCGCCCTTTGAGATCGTCTGGGGGAGCCTTTTTTGAGGTTCCTCGGGCAAGGTGGGTGGTCCCCGATGTTAGATCTTTTTTGGTGGCTGCCCCTGTGCTGTGGAATTCGCTCCCGGAGGAGACTTGGTTGGCCCCCCACTCTCCTGTCATTTCAATGTTTATATAAGACCTGGATGTTCCGCCAGGCTTTCGGCGAGGGGTAGGGTGGGTGGGGTTGGGGGGGGGGGGGTTGTGTTTTCCTGCATATTAGAATTTTAAACTTTTTTAATCATTTTATTCTTTTATCTAGTTGTTCGCCACCCCAGGCTGCCCTGAGGGCAGGAGGGGCAGGATAAAAAATTTATATAAATAAATTGTAAGCAGTGATTTAGCTAAGGGAGTTCAATGAGCCTTCCCCAGCCAAACCCACGCCCAAGTAACGCTTATGGAAGGAATTCACTGCAAAAAATGGCCATGCTTATGCTCACTATGCTGTAATAGGCAAGGGGAGCTATTTGTCATTTCTATAGTCATTTCAGTCAGCGCCCAAAGTGCTTTACAATCGTCCTTCTTTTTTTCACCCTGCAAGGTAGGTCATTGTTATCCCTATCCTATAGATGGGGAACTGAGGCAGCAAGAGAGTGGGTGTTTTTAAACGAGCAAGGCTGGGGGCGGGGGGAGTCCGTGGGTGCTCAGTGGCACAGATGCAGAGCACCCACTCAGGTGGAGCGCAAGGGGAGCGATTCTAATGGTTGGCTCCCAGGGTGACCGCACACACTCCCCTTCTCATGGGCCATGGGGGAGGGGGAAGTGCTCCGGGCTGGCCTTTGCAAGTGACATGTTCCAGATGGGAGCGCTGAGGAACCCGGGCTCCCCAGCACTTCTGGCCGGTTCTTGTGACTTGCAAAGGCCACTTTCCCCACCCACAGCACCTCTGAGCAGCGGCCCGGTTCACTGGCATGGCTGGCCGCCCTAGTTCAAAAGGGCAGGGGAAGCATGGCCCCCCGTTGCCATGGATCCTTTTTGCTCGCCTGCATGGAGCACTCTGGATTTCTCAGCAGTGCTCCACGTGCGGCTCATGGGAACGCAGATTCCCCCGCTTCACCTTCAGACAGGCGTTTGGATGAGTGGCTCCTGGGTGGCCATGCGGGGTAGCATCTCGTTTAAAAAAACCCAGTGACTGGCCCAAGGCCACCCACTGTGTTCACGGCTAAAACAGGATTTGAACCGTGACTTTCGAGGTCCAAGTCCAACACTTTAGCCGCCAAGCGACACTGGCTCTCTGATACATTCCTTGGTTAGTTGAACAGTCTCATCTGTGAGGTGAATGAAGACAAGCTTGACGTAGGGTGAAATCCGCATCTGTTAAAGTCATTGGGAGTCAATGGGAGCCAAACCTTGTTGACTTCAACGAGGACTGAGCTGCTCAAGGGTGTGGAACCTTTTCCCTCCCGCAGGCAACTTTAAAACCTAGTACAAGCTCCATGTGAGGTGGATAGAGTCTAGGGATGAGCGAACAGAAGTGAGTTCGGAAATTCGATTCGGTTCAGTTCGGTTTGAAATTCAAGTTCAGTTCGGAAGTTCGGTTTGGTCAACCAAACAGACCGAGTTCGGTCGAATTCCGAACTTCCAAACCAAGTTTGGCCATTCAAAACCAGTTTTTTTGGTGTATGTTGCCACTAGGGATGGACGAGCAGAACAGAGTTCGGAAATTCAGTTCGGTTCGGAAGTTCAGTTCGGTTGACCGGACAGACCAAGTTCGGTCCGAACTCTGAACTTCCGAACCGCGTTCGCCCATCCCTAATAGAGTCTGCTTCAAGAGTATGCTCAAGAAGTGGGAAGGGGTGGATCATGGATTCATCCCCTGTCCTTGAGTGCATGCCCTTATCTCCATTCCCTTCCCCTGAGCTCACTCCTACAATTCCCCCACTGTCTCTCCTTTCCATTGTCTTTTCTCCAATAAATTGACTCAGAGAGGAATCATTTGTGAGCTTTGCAAACAAAGTGAGTTCTGGGATGAGCTAGCCCATCATGTACTTGCCTTTCTGTGGCAATCACTATTCTTGAGTCTGCTTTCTAGCCATTGCTTGGTGTGGCCTTCCCATGTGGTTTGAAATCTAACTGTGATCATTGCTTTCCCCCCTCACAGCACCATGAAACTCTACCTCTTCCTGTTGCTGGCAGTGGCGAATGGCAGACTCTCTACTTACAGACCCCCTGAAGTGTCACCCTGTGAAATGGTAAGAGCTTCTGCGGGGAACAGCTTGAAGGAACTAAGCCATTATTAGGTTTGTCACCTCTCCAGACAGAAAACTTCAGACTGAGGATTGTACTGTGGACGGATGAGGGGCAGAGCATGGAGAGAATCCCCCCCCCCAACCCTGAACTGAAAGGAATAGTGGGTTTTATATTCATGAATATTCACATTTTTTGACAGCTATCCAAATAATATCCACAACCAAAATGGGTATTGGCATATCCACTTATTTGGATATTTCATTTCAGTGACATTGGGTATTTTCAGACATTATGAGATCACGCTCAACCACAGTCAATACCCTGTGGTGGGGAATGGTCCTGTAATGTCTGTTGGGGAACTGGACGTTCCCCCCCAGATGTTTGTCACGGTCAATCGCGGCAGGGAATCACATTCACCCCTCAATCAGCTGAACCGACGGGGCCAGCACCGGTCGCGTGGTGAATGCAATTCCCTGCCGCGATGAAGGGGCCCGTCTCGTCTGGACGGAAACCACGGCCCGGAATCCCTGGCGGGATTCTGGGCCATGGTCAATTCGGGGGGGCGCTGTGGCCGCATTGACCGCGGCGCCCACCCATCTCCCCAGAGGGAGGTTGGCGGGGTAGCGTGGAGGGGTCAGGGCCGAGCGGCCACATGTTGCGCCGTGCGGCCCCGCCCCCTCCCCGATTCCCCACCGGGATCAGCCGGCACATCTGTTGGACATGCTGGAGTGATCCTGGTGGGGAATCATTTGGGTGATTCCTGGACAGGGCGAATGCCGCCCCATCTCATCTGAAATCACCCATTGTTTATTTTGCTATTTTGTTATTTACTTGATTCCGGCTGGTGGTTGCCATTCAGACGTTACTTTCTGTTGTTTCCCAGTGGGAATCACTTTGACTACACTTTCAGAGATGGTCCGGGCCGGAGCTCCGGAAGCATGGTTAATTTTGACCCCTGGTGGGGATTGACTGTGGTGAACATCTGGCACCCATGAAACAGACGTTTAGGGTGCTTTGGCCCCACCGCAGGATTGACCGTCGTTCACTGTGATTGCCTGTGATCTTGTAACGTCTGAAAATACCCATACATAGCACTTAGCTTAGTTATAAAAATAGATAGAGATACAGTGTGTTTGTAGGACAAGGCCTTTGTAGTTAATTATTAGGATATTCCATTTCATTCAATAGGTTTTAGAATAGTTAATAGCAGTTAGATTTAGTGTAGAAATAGATATATATATATAAAAAAAAGAAACAGCCACTCCAGCCCCAGGATCCACCATCAGGGTTCTGGGGCCTATGTTACTGACAGGGAGGGCTGTGGTCAATATGTATCTAGAAGCTGCCACTCTAGCCCCAGTACCCACCGTCATGGGTCTGGGGCCATCATTCCTAGCACAGAGGTAACTTCATTCCACCGCACCAAGAAACAGCCACTCCAGTCCCAGGACCTGCCGTCAGGGTTCTGGGGCCAAGTTACAGGCAGGGAGGGCTGTGGCCAATATCTAGAAGCTGCCACTCTAGCCCCAGGACCCAACGTCATGGGTCTGGGGTTGTCATTCCTCGCACAGAGAGCCAATTTTCTACTGCATCAAGAAACAGCCACTCCAGCCCCAAGACCAACCGTCAGGGTTCTGGGACCTACATTACTGGCAGGGAGGGCTATGGCCAATATCTAGAAGCTGCCACTCCAGCCCCAGGACCCACCCTCAGGGTTCTTGTGCCCTGTCATTCCACTCACGGGGCGCTGTCATTCCACCTTTTGTTTACCGAACCTGCTGTTCATGGCGAGAGAGAGAGAAATAAGAAAGAGAGAGAGTCTCCCCACTGCTAGAAGGCGAGACAGACACAATCCCACCCATGCTGTCACCTGCAATATATGGCCAGAGAGAGAGAGAAAGAGGTTCCCAGCTAGAACGAGAGAGATGGGGGTTGGAGGGGGAGAGGTAGGTGTATCTAGCTACCCTGGCTGCCACCTTCCAGAACCAGGAAGAACTCCCATCTGTGCTCATGCGCCCAATGCCCATTGCCCACATCCAGCACGCAGCAAACCTACCATAATGAGATGGAATATAACACAACGTATTATATGTGCCTGCCTGCCTGTGTGCGTTCCTGTACCTGCTGCTACCACCTATCGCACGATTGAATGAAGTGTGCCCGGTAGGCTTTAGGCTGTCATTCCACTATCCCTGAATCAGTCATGCCCGCCCGTCCCAGGAACCATCAACTAGGTTCTGGGACACTCATTCCAGTCACTGGGGGTGGGGGCCACATTCCATTCCACTGCATCTAGAAGCCCGGTGCCCGCACGCCAGCCTACCCCCTCCTCCCCCCCAGAACAGCCTACTCCTCCACACCCACCCGTGGATGCCCGCTGAAGCTGCTGGAAATAAAATCCCCTCCGACACCAGCTCCCACCGCCTGCTGCCAGCTGTCTCTCTTTCTCTCTGTCACACCCACCCACTCAAACACAAGCCCTGCACCTCCTGGGGGGCTGTCTGCAAGTTGAGACCCTGCTGCTGGCACAGCACATCTTTGGATTAAAAGCTACACTACATGGGGTGGCAGGTGCTGCTGGTAGGGATCGACAAACTCTATGAGATTCTGCCGCCTGCCAGCCAGAACTTCAGCACATAGGGATAAAAGATTGGGCAGGTCAGACAAAGCTCGTAACAAGAAATACAACAACTTTTATTAAAAATATTTAAATAACAACAACAACATTCTGAAACCAAAAGCAAACACTGAAAAGAAACATAAATTAAACTATGAATCTCTGGGCCTGTCCCCCGGGATTTAGGGGAAAGGCAACAGCCATTGGGGCGCTGCACAGGGGTGAGGGGTGGCCACCCGGGACTCTTGCAGCTCATAGCCTTGGGCCACAGCAAACTCCACGGCCCCTTCAACATCCCGATGCCATCTGGAGAGCGCCTGGTGGTACATTTCCAGGCATTCCATCTCGGCAGAGACGTACTGGCCGTACACCTCCACCTTCTTCTTCTCCACCTGGACCGCCTGGAACTGCTCCACCAGGCGGTTCTCCATGGTGGCTGCTGTCATCTGCAGGCCGGCCATGAAGTCCCGGTTGGGCCTCTCCAACTCAGCCCAAAAGGCCTTGACCTCAACAGACTCCTGGGGCCCGGTGGTCTCCACATCGGGGCTGGAGGGGAGGGGGAGGGCTTACATGCCGGGTTTTTTGGGTTGCCTTCCCTCTCTTCTTCTGGCGCTGAGGTTGAGGCTCCACGGCCACACCAGAGTCCTCTGCCTGCCGCCTCACTCTCCTCCCATGAGTTTTCTCGATGTGGGCAATGAGCCCTGATGTGGTCCCCTCCCTCTGAAACCGGAATCTTTTCGAGCAGATCTAAAAAGAGCATAAAAAGATAGGAACATAAGAAGCGCCATACTGTGTCAGACCAATGGTCTGTCAAGCCCTGCCTGCATTCTGTCTTCAAAAGTGGGTGGACTGGGTGGCCAAGCTCTCTCTTCAGGGGACTTCCGTTCCTAACAGGTCATAGGGCAATTCATTCCCTGTTGTTCCAGTCCCCATGCCATACCTTGCATGTGGCGATACTGTTGCCCTTGTCATAAAACCTCCAGATATCCGACCTTGACCGCCGAATGTCTGGTGGTGTCACTGGTGACCTCCGCCTAAGGGTTCTCCTTGGCCTGGCACCAGCGCTGGGGCCGGCATCCAATTTCTCTCTGAAATGGGAACACATTAAGAACACCAAAGTAATATCATACATTTATGATGATGCCTCTAATCCTCCCTCCTTGGGGTGCTAGGGATTGCATCTAGAAAGGCCCTGGCTCACACATGCAAATCCTGCCCTCCTTGGGGTGCTAGGGGATGCTAGGGATTGCAACTAGAAAGACCCTGGCTGGCACGTGCAAATTCTGCCCTTCTTGGGGTGCTTGGGATGGCAATGGAGAGTCCCTGGCTGGCACGTCCAAACCCTGCCCTCCTTGGCGTGCTAGGGATGGCAACGGGAGATGTGACCCTGGCTGGAAAGACCCTGCCCTTATTTGGGGGTGCGTAGGGAATGGGATGGCAACTGGAGAGTGGAGACCCTTGCTAGCCTGGCACATGTTTGGGTGGGGGCGCTGCTCGTGCCAGAGGCCCCCACACTACAGTACCCTCTCTCTTTGTGGCAGACATCCACTGCCACCCGCTGATGCCCACTGTTTGTGCCTGACTGATGCCCACCACCCACGCACCCACCCGCATGCCAGTGAGCTCGCTCTAACGGATAGAGCCTTTCTTGTCCTCAAATTATAAAAAAAAGTTTACAAACCTGGCAGCACCTCCTGAGTCCGCCGCTTGCTCCTCATCCGAGGAGCCGGGTACCACCACCAGAGGTCATGGGGCAGCGACCTTTTCCTCCTCCTCGAGCACAAAGTTGGCCCCCAGTCGGAGAATCATCACTGCAGCCTTCTTCATTTTTTTTCTTTTTTAAAAAACAAGCAACCACTAACACCAGCCACACAAACACAGTCAACCCACCACACCAACACTCACCAACACCCCACCAAACAAACACAGCCAGCCAAACCAAACACAGAGCACACGAACCGAACAGCCACACACACACACACACGCTTTCACCCACACGTACTTGAATTTCCGGTTTCCGGCGCGATCACGGGCTCTCGCGATACTTTTTCCGAACGGCCGAACCGAACGGCCGAACCCGAACTCAGCGAATGACCCGAGCGCCAGAACCGAACGGAATCTAACCGAAAGGCCCAACCCAAACTGAGGTCTGTTCGCACATCCCTACTGAATTCCAGGGAAATTAGGAACTGGTGTATAAAAAGAAATCTGAAAGGTGCTGGGATGTTTCATCCATTAGCTCAAGTGGAAGGAATGATGATAAAATCACTGTAAACAAGATAGTTTCGACCCCATGCCTCCCAGACAGATGAATTCATGCACAGACCGGATAGACTTACAAGAGCTCATCTTTTCCCTTCGTTTGGCAGGCCCTAGATCAAACAAATATCTTGTGAACTGCAGCAGCCACCATACATTTCACGTGTATGACACTGTTTGGAGAATCAAATAGAATCCTGTAACCCTAGACAAGAACAAAGCCAGTAGCCATCGAGACTCCACCTCTCCCACATGTTTTCTGACCATGCTTGTGAGGCCCTGACCCCCAGCTTGAGAACCTCTTTAGAAGCAAACATTTGCTTATTTCTGCATCTCCAACATAAACAGTATTCAGCTTCTGGGACTGAAACACTTTCCAGTGTTGAGTAACAATAAGAAAAATTCCATATTGACCACATGCTCTCAGGCAATAGGTCAGATCCTCAGCTGATGTAAGCCAAATGAAATCAATGCTGCTATGCCAGCTTTTCTTGTGACATCCTTTTAGATATTAGAAAACTGCTCTCTTGTCCCTCCTTGTACACCTGAAATGGGGAGTGCACTTGCTACCTGCAGGTAATAGCCACGTTTGTGAATAGTCGATAGAGGTCTACATCTATCAACCACCTCTCCTTCTACCTCATTGATTGGTACCCAAGTACCCAGTCAGACACAAATACCCCCAAAATATCAGGTGTTACTGATGTATTGGTTTACCAATTGCTACCAACAGGTAAATGGTAAATCTGTACAGGAATTGGGATGGAAATTTGAAAAATCGGTACCCTACGTTGGAAGATTGGTATAAAAAATGGTACATTGATATATTGGATAGTTCCTTGGGCACTAACCGAGTACTGATTAGTACCCAATGTTTCTGAGTCAGGTCGCATACCACAATGTCAACAGAATGCCCATTTTTCCGGTTACTCATTTTACCTCTCCCTTACTGGTCTTCTTTTTGCTAGGCTGAACATACCCAGTTCCTTCAGGCATTCTTCATGTGGATTGTAGTCTATCCCCTTTATCATCTTGGATGCTCTCGCCTGAATATTTTTCCCTTTTTCTTTTCCCTTTGAATTTATTGAATGTGGGTAGACAATAAAGGAGAGGCATCCTCTTCCATTGTGCAGTCTTTTCAGAGGTACACAGTGCAACTCAAGGATATAAGGAGCTGCCTAACTGAGTCAGACCAATGAGACCAATGACCAGACCAATGGTCCATCTTAGCCCCGTATTGTCACAAACTGACATGGCAGCAGGGTTTCAACTAGGGGTGCGCATGTCCTTTTCGTTAGGACAATAACGATAACAAAAAATGTTGTTTTCGTTATTGCAATAATGAAAACGACAACCGAAAATAATGATAATGAAAATGACAACTGAGAATAACGATCCCGATAACAATACCGAAAACAAAAACGACATTGTCGTTGTCGTTATTATTAGTGCTGCGGCAGTTGGGTTTTGGAGGGGAAATGGGGAGGGGGAGGAGGGAGCAGACATCTCAGAGCCCTAAAAAGGGTTGAACTCTTGAACTGTGCCTGTGTTGGGAGGGGCGAGCAGCTCAGCAGTATCGGATGGATGTATCGCTGGCCAATGAGCAGCGCAAGCAGGCCCCAGCAGTCTCATGGGACTCTGTGATTGCTCAATGCCTGCTGCCTCTCACAACCAATCAGGGGGGCTCTGGGGGAGGGCACT
>QEPC01008387.1:460493-475536 GCA_003113815.1 Sphenodon punctatus | reverse complement strand
CCTGAGACCCTCCAGGATCCCCAGCAGAGGCCTCACCCAGGCGTGCTGCTAGAGATCCTGAATCAGAGATACCATGGATTGAACTTGGGACCTTATACATACAAAGCATGCACTCTACCACCTGAACCACAGCCCACCCCTTCTAACTTCTTTATATCATACACCGTTATAGCTCAAATGAGGTTATAGCATAGTACACAGGATGGCTCCAAAGGGGTCATGTAATAAATTGACATGTGTACAAAGCACCCTTGTTTTAACATGGATTTGGTTATAACACGGTTTGAGGCACGGCTCCCAAAATACAGCGTTATAATGAGGTTACAGTGCATGTATTTCACTCAAGACATTGCATGCATTGAATTTTGTCTTGAATTGCACTGAGCTTTATGGCTGTTTTTAGATGGATGCTAGAAGAGGATGGGGATGGGGATGGGTGGGTCCATGCGTGCTCAGTGGAGGACACACGTACATTCAGTGGGTTGGGGAAGGTTCAGATGGCGGCAGATGAGTGTGCGCTCGATGTGCAACCCCATCCACCCGCCGGCCACCCATGCCCCCACACGGAGCAACCTGGGTTTTTCCCGGTTGCTCCCTGCAGGGAGACGGATGGAGATGGGGGGAGGTGCATGGGTCACGGGAGCACGTGCCCACCCACCACCACTTTTAAACAGGTGGCACAACACATGTCCACTGGGTGGACTTGCGTGGTACCATCTTGTTCAAAACGGCCTATGAGTACATGTATACTATAAATTATTAGCTTATCAATTCATTATTAAATGTACCTTTTCTAATCATACATGTGTGGTATCTCGCCGTTGCCAAATAAAGTGGCACCATGGTCTCCGGTCTCTTGCTTACAATGCGTCTACTGATGCCGCCTGAAATGCATTTGCCTTTTTTGCATTGCGCTACCGTGCTATTGGATTGTTAACTGGTGACGACTAAGTCATTTACATGTTGTCTTTTATTGGACAAACTGTGCTTGGTGTGATTATGCCACTTTACGACACATGGGGCCCTTCCTCTGACATGTAACAAGTCAGAATGATATAAACTTAGAAAATGAAGAACAAGTATATATGAGGGAGCAGTGAATACTATACAACATATATAGCTGTCCTCCCGATATTCCAGAGAAATTAGGGTTCCTAGGGACAGATGGGGGATGGATATGTTAGAAAGGGGCAGGGCCACAGGAACTTTCCTGCCCTTTATTTCATGTGCCCATGCTGCTGTGGAGGATCACAATGCTCTGTAATGTCAGCAAAGGGCGTGACTTCCCTTTTAAGAACGTAAGAAGTGCCAGACTGGGTCAGACCAATGGTCCATCTAGCCCAGCATCCTGTCTACGACAGTGGCCAATCATGGCGGCTTGGGAGAAGCACCCAACAGGTCACAATGGGGGATCCATTCCCTGTTGTTTTCCCCCAGCTCCCGTCATGTTCCCTGATCCTGTCTGGCTAATAGCTGCTAATGGACCTATCTTCCAGAAACTTGTCCAAACCTCTTTTAAACTCAGCTATAGTACTGGCCCTTACCACAGCCTCTGGCAGTAGATTCCACAACCCAATTATACGCCGAGTGAAAAAATATTTTCTTTTATTTGTTTTAAACTTGCCACCCATGAGTTTCATGGAGTGTCCCCTAGTTCTAGTACTAGCTGACAGGGTAAATAACTGCTCCTTGTTTATTAGTTCCACACCACTCATGATTTTATAAACCTCTATCATATCTCCTCTCAGTCATCTCTTCTCCAAGCTGAAGAGCCCCAACCTACCAAATCTTCCTCCTTCCCAGCTTGGTCAGCATTCTCCCACTAGGGATGTGCAAACAGAACCGAGTTCAGAAATTCGGTTTGGTTTGGTTCGGTTCGAAAATTGAGTTCGGTTCGAAAGTTCGGTTCTGTCGACTGAACTATTCGAGTTCGTTCGAATTCCGAACTTCCGAACCGAGTTCGTACATTCAAAACCCTTTTTTGGGCCTTCCGAACTGGTTCGATTTCGACCGAATAGTTCGGTGGAATTCGAGTTTGGTTCGAAAGTTCAGTTCGGTCGACCGAACTATTCGAGTTCGGTCCGAACTCCAAACTTCCAAACCGCGTTCGTACATCCCTACCTCCCACACTCTTCCTGGCTGAGGCCTCCTCTGGCTTGCTAGATTCTTTAGGTCTCTTGGTCCGGCCTTGCTCTGTTGGTGCTTCAGTCCAGGCCAAGCAATTCTAGAGTCTCGCTGAGGAAAGCACTTAAGTTCTGCCTGAGAGACAGCAGGATACAACACCCTCTCTCCTTCTTTGTGATATGGCTGGGTCGGAGGGTTGTTCAGATTTCATAACGCGAGTCTCTTGTCTCTCAGAGCACTTTATCATGAGGGGAGTGTCGAGAGACAGAAGCAAACGTGGCTCTGGAATTGCCATTGGGATGAGGAGTCAGTCCCATTTCTCTGGCATGTTTATGAGACTCTGCACATCTGGAGACGTGCCCTCAGCATTTGTCTCATGCCCAAGGGATTTAGAAATCACTGGATGCTCCTCAGCTTCTGAGAAACATTCCCTGCCACTTCATCCACCCAGGGGATTGTCGAGCAGATGTTTTGGGGAGGGTTTCTAAAGCAAACATGAATCCTGAAGAGCTCAGACCAAACCTTCTTCCTGCGGCTCAGCTTCTGGGTCTTTCAATGCAATCTTCAAGCCAGTCACTAGGCCTAAGTGCCTATGTGAGTACTATGGAAGTAAAGATGAAACAGGTTGCTAATTCTGTACCCCTAGATAACTCCCACCTTTTGGGTAGCCTCTTGGTTGCACGACCCAAGATGGGTAACCAAATACCCAGAATTCTGAGCAGTACCGTTATTGGCTAACCAACTTTCTGTCTTACCAACCCTTTCCCACTTACCCTGTTAATGCTTTTTCCAAGTTTCCGTGGTTTGTCATTTCCAGATCCCTTTGGATTTCGGTCTGTTGCTTGCTTACTCCGTGCTTGTTGGAGATGGGAAATCAGGTTGAAAATTGGAATTGGATTTTCAATTGAATCGTATTTGAATTGGATTAAAATCAGAATCGGATCGTATTTTTTCCCCATTGAAGTCAATGGGAAACCAAACCTATTCAGTTCAATGGGCCATTCATCATTCTAAGCCACAATCCTAGGCCTTTTTTACACAGGTTGCCGCTGTAGTCTGTGGTCACGCTGCTGCGGGGGCGGTGCAGTACGGTGCAGTGCATCATCACCAACCCATGCCCCCGCACGGAGCAACCTGTGTTTTCACCAGTTGCTCCGTGCAGGGCCGGTGGTTGGAGATGGGAGGAGGTGCGTGTTTTGCAAGAGTACACACGCACACACGCCCACCTGCTGCCACTTTCACACGAGACGCATCCACCCATGTCCACTGGGTGAGCATGAGTGCGTGCGTCTCGTTTTAAAAGGGCCCTAGAACGATGAATGAGCCAAAGAAGAACCTAGCAAACTGTAATAGTGAGGAGAGGGGAAACAAGCGGGATTGCACGCCGGAGTTAATTCAACCCAAGGAAAATTGGGTGGATCGGATTAATCCAATTCTGATTTTCCCATCCCTTGTGCTTGTGCCCGCTGTGCCCTCAGACAAACCCACAAAATAAGACTGTGCACTCACCAAGAAAAATTTGGGGGCATTTCTATATCACCCTTTTTGGTTTCTGAGTCACCAGGCCAAGCAAAATTGCCTCGCAGACAGCAGCATATTCTGCACATCTAGTCGAGTGAATAGGTAGGGACTCTTGGCTGAGTCTCAGGACTTTGCTTCGATATGGTCCTGGCATTTCTGTGGCGCTCATACCCATGGCTTTGGGCTTCAGGTGACAGATCAAAATTTCAAAAAGAATGTAACCGCAGCTTCCGTTTCATGGATCTCTAAGGACCTGTGGAGTTCTGTGATAAGGAATGTTCCCATGATATAATGGGCATCCAACAACCCTACTTTGGACAAACCTGGCCCTTTGCTCTGCCTCAGTTTCTCCATCTGTAAAATAGGGATAATGAGACTTGCTTCCTTGGTAAGGTGTTTTGAAATTTAGATATGAAACACGTTATATAGGAAATAGGTATTTTATTATCAGTAAAGATGGACAGATAAAATCTGGCCAGTTATTTTTAAATAGTGTGCACATCCTCGTCTCTGCTCTCTTATCTTGAGCTCAGTCTTTTAGTGCTTGAAAGTAGGAATTGGATTTGGAGCAGGAGCCATGAACTGGGAAAGGGCCAAATAAAAATGAGCTATGGACTGCATTTATGTTATTATTAATAATAATAATTAATATTGATTTATTATTATTATTATTATTATTATTATAATTATTTGTATAGCACCAGCCGTGTACCTGGTGCTTTACAGAACAAAGATAAAGATGTGGTCCCTGCCTACGGCTTACAATCTAAAAAGACAAGGCGGGGGCGACAAGGACAGGGGACATTGGGAAGACAAGGGAGAAGCAAACAAACATGGAAGTGGCTGCGAAGTCTCAGGTGCACGTGCTTGGCTTGGTTACAGTTAGGCAGGAGTCTGCAGAGGAGGGCAGACCGTAAGTATTTGGGGGAAAGCAACTAGCAGGCATTGGGAAAGGCGGCACGGAAGAAGTGGGTCTTGTGGAGGGATTTGAAGGTGCAGACGGAGGAGGTGAGGTGGATGTGGGTAGGGAGGGAGTTCCAGGCATGGGGGGCAGTGAGGGAGAAGGGACGAAGGCAGTTAGGGGAGCATGGGAGATGAGGGAGAGTGAGGGAGGGGACAGAGGAGGAGCGGAGGGCGCATGCAGGAATCCATAAGGAGATTAGGGCTGAGAGGTAGGGGGGAGCTTGGCTGTGAAGTGTTTTATAGGTGAATACCAGGAGTTTAAACTGGATGCGTTCAGGAAGGGGGAGCCAGTGGAGAGAGGAGGAGAGGAGAGGCTGCACGTGGTCAAAGCGACAGGCTGAGTAGATGACCTTGGCAGCGAAGTTTTGGATGGCGATAAGGGGGGGACAGGTGAGAGTGAGGGAGGCCAGTGAGGAGAAGGTTGCAGTAGTTGAGGCGAGAAATGACCATGGCATGAACAAGGGTTTTTGCAGAGGAGATAGAGAGAAAGGGGCAGATCCGAGCAAAGTTATGGAGGGCGAAGTGGCAGGACTTGGCAACAGAGTCAATGTAAGGCTTAAAGGAAAGATGAGTGTCAAAGATGAAGCCCAAGCTACGGGCTTGGGGACAGGATGGATGGTGGCTCCATCGATGCGGATGGACAAGGAAGTGGGAGACGAAGAGGAGGGAGGAAAAATAAGGAGTTCAGTCTTGGCCATGTTGAGCTTGAGCGGACGTTGGGACATCCAGGCAGAGATGTCAGCGAGACAGTTGACGAGGCGTGAGTGGACAGAAGGGGAGAGAGAGGGGGCGGAGAGATAGAGCTGAGTGTCGTCAGCCTAGAGGTGATATTGGAAGCCGTGGGAGGCAATGAGTTTGCCAAGGGAAAGGGTGTAGATAGCG
This sequence comes from Sphenodon punctatus, assembly GCA_003113815.1. Classification (NCBI taxonomy): domain Eukaryota; kingdom Metazoa; phylum Chordata; class Lepidosauria; order Sphenodontia; family Sphenodontidae; genus Sphenodon; species Sphenodon punctatus. Next base: position 470,046 of record QEPC01008387.1, on the reverse strand, counting down.
AAGAGGAGAGGGCCCAGGGCAGAGCCTTGGGAAACCCCAACTAATAGGGGGAGGGAGGAGGAGCTGGAATTGGGAAGAGACACATTAAAGGAGCGGTCAGAGAGGTAGGAGGAGAACCAGTCAAGGACAGAGCTGTAGAAACCCAAGAAGAGAAGCGAGTCCAGTAGGGGCAAGTGGTCAACAGTGTCAAAGGCAGCAGAGAGGTCAAGGAGGACCTCTATGGTTCAACTCAATCCACTCTTAAATTCATAAACTGGGTCAAATAAAAAGGTGAATCTAAATATTACAGATTATAAAACCATATATACATATAAATCAGCGTGGTCCATTCTTGATTTCATAAACTGGGTCGGATGAAATACCAAAAACAGACATTCCCTAAGCTGGTTTGAGGAGGCGAGCTCTTCCAGCCTCTGCCTCTCCCAACGCCATGATCGCCAGGGCTGCTCGACTTCCTCAAGTGTTTCCCGCAGGCGCATCGTCCTTCCTCGTTCCCAGCTGCAGCCTTAGCGCAGCCGGCGCTTCTTAATTTCACGTCCCTTTCCAGGGCTCCGTTCAGCCCAATGTCAGCTTCTCTGCTGCTCCAGGGCTCCGCTTCTCAGCAGCACCATCTTAGTTTCTCCAGCAGCTAGCCAAACCCACTGCCAGCTCCTGGGCCCTCCAAGCCACCTCACCGCCTCGCCAGTCTCCAAGCTGCATCCCAGGACTTCTGGTCTTACTCACTCCCAGCAAGCCCCACTCTGCTTTACCGCCCCCCCAGGCTCTGCAATTCTTTCAGGTACTGTCTAGCCCCTCAAACCCAGGTGACATATTTCCCCGGCCCACCTGACAGCTTAATTTGAACCCGCTGCCACCCTCACCTGTGGCTCAGGTTCTTAAAAGGAGCCACTGCCCTCAGACCCCTATGATCTTAAAATGGCAGGGGCCTCTCCAGCCACTGGGACACCGAATGGTATTTGGTAATGCTGAAACTCGGTCCTCGCTTTTCCAGGGTCATTCAACTCAATTTACTGAGTTCCGAAGTTTCTCTGAAGGTATTTGGATATAAACAAAATAACCAACGCAACCAAACTGAAATATACAAATAAGTGGAAATATGAACATTTGTTTTGTTTGTGAATATTATTTGGAGAACTATCTGAAAATGTGAATAATATCCAAAATACAAAATCTGTGCTTTCAACTCTAATGGCAAATGAAAACATAAGAGCATACCAGGCCAGACCAATACTCTGTTGAGCCCAGCATCCTGTCTCTGAAGGTGGCCACTATCAGTGTCACTATCTCTTCACAACCTTGCTCCCCCCTACCTCTCTGCACTTATCACCCTCCATACTCCAGCCCTTGCACTTCACTCCTCCTCTGTCCCTTCTCTCACCCTTCCACGCCTTCCCTGCTCCCCTAAGCGCCTTCGTCCCTTCTCACTTGCTGCCCCCCCTGCCTGAACTCCCTCCCTGTCCACATCCGCCTTGCCCCCTCCCTTCATACCTTCAAATCTCTCCTTAAAACTCACCTCTTTCGCTCTGCTCTGTCTGACTCTTTATCCTGCTGAGCCACTATTCCTATACCTACGATCGGTTTACCCTTATCCTTGCCACATGGACCTGCCTGCTGTCATTCTCATCGTAACCAAGCCAAGTACGTGCACTTGAGACCTCGCATCTTCATGAATGTTAGACCCCTTGTCTCTCCCTCTGTTCCCCTTCCTAAGTCTCTCCCCCAGCTCCTGTCTCTCAGATTGTAAGCCCTAGGGGCAGGGACCGTGTCTATTTTATTACTTTGTAAAGTGCCAGGTACACTGCTGGCGCTATATAAATGTTTGTTAATAATAATAATAATAATAATAATCAGTTGCTGCAGAGAAGCATGCAACAGATCGTCATGGAGAAATCAGTTCCCTACTGTTCATTCCCAGCCCCAACAGTCAAGAGGTTATGTCCACCAACCAACTTGACTAATACCCAACCATTGGGCCCAATGCTTTGTACACGTGATGCACACAAGGTCCACACACGTGAGTGAGTGGTGAGCACAAACTTTGCACACCTCAGATGCAGTCACACTACTGGCACTATATAAATGTTTATAATAATAATAATAATAATAATATAATGCATGGCGTGCGCTCATCACAAATGGCATGTACACATTGGGTACAAGGTCTGCAATGCATGTCCAAAATTGTGCATGTATGTACACCTTGTGTGCAGTGCGTTTGTAAGGCATGGATTCGGCCCATTTATGGACCTATCCTCCAAGAACGTATCCAATCCTTGTTTAAACCCAGCTATGCCACTGGCCTTCACAACATCCTCTGGCAACAAGTTCCACAAGTTAATCGTACACTGAGGAGTGAAAAAATAATAAATGAGGGTCATAGCAAGCCTGTCATGTGAAAGCATTAAGGGGTTTTAGCTTAATATTTTCTTTCCCTATTGCAGGAGGGTAGTAACAAATGTCCTAGAGAAGGAGTAGGTATGAGGCTATGCTTCTCCATAGATTAGATGCAAAACTACTCCATAGTGAGTAACTGGAATCTCTTTCTCTCTCTTTTCCTGCAGGTGAGCATGGAGGCCCTGTGTCACAGCAGAGACCTTAACCAAGTCCCTTCACAACTTCATCCGAGCATATGCAGAATTGACCTCTCTGGAAACCAGTTGCAAAGCATCACCAAAAATCCACTGGCATTTTACCCCTTTCTCAAGCAACTGGACTTAAGCTCCAACCACATCAGTTTCATCGAGCCTGATGCCTTTGCAAACATGACCAGGCTGGAGGAGATCAACTTAGCAAACAACCAGTTAGAAAGATTTGCTCAACATGAAAAAGTGGAGGTTGGACTTCTACCCCGAGTCAGAATACTAGACTTGTCCCACAACCGCCTTTACAGTGGGATGGCAGAATATTTCATACACAAGGCACCCTCGCTTGAGTTTCTTTCCTTGGCCGATAACAGCATCATGGCGCTATCACAAAGAACATTCAAGGGTTCTCCAACACTTATGGAGATTGATCTCCATAGCAACATCATTATGGAGATAGAAGAAGGCACCTTTGAAACGTTGAAACATCTCATCAACCTTAATCTCTCCATGAATTCCATCACCTGCATCTCCGATTTCAGCCTCAAACAGCTGAAAATCCTTGACCTTAGCAAGAATAACATTGAATCTTTCCACACCACCGAGTCAGAGGAAGAGTACAACCTGACGTGGCTGGATTTACATGAGAACAAGCTGTTTGACTTCCCAGTTTTCCCTCAGGTGAACAAGCTGACATATCTGAAATTATCTAAGAATTTAATACAGTTTTCAGAAGAATCCTTTAGCGATGAGATGAAAAGGGACTGGTGGGAAACTCCTTCCCACCTTCTGGAGCAGAGGCAAAGCGGAAACTCAAGCTTCCGCGCTCTCTCTCATCTTTTATACTTAGACTTAAGTTACAATGAGATCAAATCCCTTCCTGAGGAGTTCTTCTTGTCCATGTCGGCCCTTCAGTTTCTTAACCTTAGTAAGAACTGCCTCCAGGATTTTGCTGTCAGCTACGACAGTGCATTGATCTCGCTAACCATCCTTGACTTGAGTTATAATTCCTTGCACACCTTGGTGCTTGATGCTGGCACGCTGAGCCGTCTGCAGGAGCTCTACCTTCAGAGCAATGAGTTTAAGACCCTGCAATCTGATACCTTTGTGAGCCTCCCCAGCCTCAAGCTGCTTCATCTCCAAAGTAATAACATCAACCTTTGCAGCCTGTACTCAGGGTTATTAAGACAAAGGATCTCTGACGAGGAAAGGGGTTGCATCTCATTCGTAGAGTCTCCATCACTTCAGTACCTGTATCTATCTGACAACAAGTTGAAGAAAGTACATGCTTATACCTTCTACAAGACGTCGCTCATAGTCCTGGATCTTTCCATGAACCAAGGACTCCAGATAGAAACCAAAGCATTATTAGGACTGGAAATGTCTCTCAAATACTTGCACTTACACGGCAATGGCATGACAGATTTAAATATCAATCTGCCTCTTTTTACTCAGCTGAAATACTTAAACCTTTCTGAAAATCAGCTGAGTTGGTTACCCATGTGGTCGGAAGGCTGTTCCTTGGAAGTTCTGGATCTGCGGAATAATAGCTTTAACGATCTGAGAAGCAGTGAGATTCCAGCCTTAGAAACAAATCTCCGGAACTTGTATCTAGCTGGAAACCCGCTCAGCTGCTGTGGAAATGTTTGGCTTTCCCATATGATCCAGAGAACCAATGTGGTGATCCATGATTTAGAACTAATCAGGTGCCAGTACTCCAAGAGCTTTGGGTACCAGGAAGAAATGGACATAAGCAGAGTAAAACCAGAAGACTGCGAGAAAGAGGATTTGAAAAAAACTGACTTACTCATTCTACTCACATTCGCCTTGGTTTTATCAGTTATCATCATTGGACTGGGATCGTTCTGTTGCTTCCGCAGGCAAAAATTTAGACAGCAGTTTAAAGCATAGATTGGACACCAACTTAAGCCACTTTCACACATTACCAGGGAGGCAGGGAAACTTCCATGATTGTAATCATGGCTCTATTTTCACATGAATTAGCACACGTGAGAATGACTATTCTGCTTTTATCTCATGAGAACACTTGTGCATGCCTGGGTTCCCCCAATGTCGCTTTTACAATGCTAGGTTTTCTCGCAGGATAAAAGTGGAATAGTGCATTCTCCCATGCACTAACTAGATTGCCACGATTGCAAACACGGGAGTTTTCCTGCCTTCCCAGCAACATGTGAAAGTGGCCTTGGTGAGAGATGAAATCAGGTGCTGCCCTGAAACTCTGCAGAAAGGAAGCAGACTTTGACTTCAGTGAAGTTACAATGATGGAGTAACAGAGAGGAGAATTTGGCACCTTTTTGGCTAGTTCTGTGACCTGGGAGAACGCCAAAAACCTTTGTACAGCCCAACCAAAGAACCCTGTAAAACTCTGTAACTTCAGGTTCATGGAACCTAAACCAGCAGAACTGTTTGAGTCCCTGCAAACTTTAACTAAACGTCAGAAAGGAAACTCTTGGATGCCTCTGGATAGGCATATTTTATATTTTAAAGATTATCATTGTCTAATCAATTGCAATGCACAGTGATAACTGGGGTGAGCAATCATGACCTGCTGGGCAGGACAGAGCCTCACCCTACCTCATCAAAGTTCACAAACCCATGCACATTGAGGTTCAGTTAATCTTGTTAGTTTTGGTTAGTGGTGTGCAATTTTGTATTGTTTAATTGATTACAAAAACCAATGGAGCCCGATTCGTTTTCATAACTATGGTAACGAAAATGAATGAATGAGCAAACAACGTTCATTTGATTTCATTCATTTTCATTTTTTGTTTTATTTTATTACAAATAATAATATTTTTTTAAAAAAATCACTGCACGTGTGCAAAATGGCCGCTGGCGGGGCGGTTCTGCGCATAAACGCCCTTTTCCAAAATGGCACCAGCAGCGCCGGCACCATTTTGGAAAAGGGCGATGTATGGGCACAATGGCTCTGGCAGCCATTTTATGCATTTGTGTTTGTGTTTATTCATTCATTATTTAATAATAATAATAAAATAATAATACTTTATTATTAATAATAATAAAATAAAAATTTTAAAAAACAAAAATGGTAGTGACCTTTACAAAAAAAACTAAAAATGAAGGGGTTTGGGGCAACAAAAACAAAAATGATTGATGTGCCTTCTGCGCACCCCTGATTTTCATTGGGGTTTCCTTTTGTCTTGGATATTTCCCCTCTCTCAAAATACTAGCACTACGGGACATCTGGTGAGATTAACAGGCAGCATGTTTCAAGCAAACAAAAAGACGTTCTTTTAAACACACACTCACTCACTTACCATTTAGATTGTAAGCTCTCGGGCAGGGACCGTGTCTATCTTATTCTCTGTAAAGCGCCAGGTACATCGCTGGCGCTATATAATAGCTTACAATAATGAATAATAACCTATGGAACTCATTGTCAGAGGATGTTGTGAAAACCAATAGCATAACAAAAAGGGATTGGATAAGTTCTTAGAAAACAGATCTGTTAGCCAAGGTGGTCGGAGGATAAGAACTCTGACTGCCAGAAGCTGAGATTGAAAAGCAGGAAAAAGTTTAATACTTTATGACCTGTTTATAGGGTGAAAAGGCAGGGACACCCCCGGGGAGGGGCATTCTTGACAGAGGTCAGGGCTCTGTCTTGCCCACCCACAGTGCTCCAGTGGGACTGCTCCAGGGGGACTGCCAGGCTCAACACCCCCCCGTTCCCTGGCGTACCCCAAACCCTCACTGTCCCAAAGGCCTTTGCCTGCCTACTGCTGCAGCCCCAAGATGGTTAGTAGCCTGGGCACAGGCCAGGGATTCTCATTCTCCACCCGTGACGTGGCGTGTGGTATATACATATAAACCAATTGAAATGCCACGTGGAGCTCAGTTGTCTAACAGGCCAGTGCAATCTGCACTGAGGATCAGAGTTCCACAAGTTGCCTCGAAGAGGAGAGACATGTCCACACTATGCGAGTATGCAGTACTGGAACTGGTGCTAAATGTGAAGAAATTTGCTTCTAGGTGTGTTTGTGTTTTAATCATCTTTAGAAAATCTATTTCAGTCAGCCATTCTCAAACCGCACAAGAGTTGAATCTTTTAGGACATTTTAAAATCTCATTGTTGCCATGACTGTGCATGTGAACTATATTAAAAGTCTTTTATATGACCAGAAGGTTATGTTTTGATTCCAAACCTCATTGGAACTGGGGTCCATAGTCTCCAGAACCTGCAAGACAACAATTCTCAAACATACCCGCCCCCACCTTCATTCTAGAGGTCTGCAATCTAACCCAAGCTCAACAGGATTGGATGGCAAATGTGGTGTTCACTTTGGATGTATCTTCCACCATCCCAGTTTGGGCTCAAGCTGGGTTGGTCCTGAAGACTGGGTGTCAGGAGCTGGGTCATGTGTGGGCTTTGCAAGATCAGGGTCCTGTTGGGCGGTCCTTTATGCAAGCAGGCAGCCAATCAGGAAGTTAGGGGTGTGGCTAAAGTTGCCATCTTTCCAGGTTTCACCAGGAGACTATGGATTTTGACCGAGATTCTCCAGGGAAAGTCCTGATTTCGTTGGGTCAGCCAGGGCCCCCTGATAATCTGGAAAAAAAAGGGGGGGTTCCAGGGGATTTGAGGGGTGGCCACATCAGAACGAGGGCAAGCCATAGGGGACTTCTTTCCTACCCCCTTTGCCCCACCGCACGCATGTGGCTCCACCCCTCCCTCAGGTGTAAGCCTGGAGGGTGGTGGTCACCCTAGATGTGTCATGGGCTGGCACAGGAAGGCCTTCAGCACATACTCAGGGCCATTGGCGCCGTGGAGCCAACCACTACCCAGAACCTCTGGGGAAGCCAGTTTGAGGCTGTTGTTCCTTACAGCCAACCAGAAGAAGCATCACCCGCTCGCAGAACAGTATGATGACATCGGGTGAGAGTGGGGCCACCGAAGCAATGTTTTCACACACGGCGTAGCCACCTCCCCTTTCTGTCCCTGGCTTGCCCCTTGCAGAACACCATGACATCATCATCATCATTAATTATTAATTATTAATTATTATTATTATTATTAAAGTATTTCTATAGCGCTGCTTTATAACTTGTTGAAAATAGAGAGGGGTCCCTGCCCGAGGGGCTTACAATCTAAGAAAAAAAAGGGATGGGGGCAACAGAGGGAGAGACAAGGATACATTCATGAAGGCATGAAGTTGCAGGTACCCATACTTAGGTTAATTACATAGTTACATTGGGAAGGAAGGAGGACTAAGGGGATGAGGAGCTAGGGAAGGCCTGATGGAAGAGGTAGATTGTCAACTGGGGTTTGAAGGTTGGGAGGGAAGGAGAGGAGTGAATGTATTCATGAAGGAAGTTCCAGGCATGGGGGGCAGCAAGGGAGAATGGGTGAATACGAGAGGGGAAGTGATGTGGAGGAGGTACCAGCAAGAGATACACTGAAGAAATGGTTGGAGAGGTAGGAAGAGAACCAGTCAAGGGCCAAGTCCCAGAAACCAAGGGTACAGAGTGAGCTGAGAAGGAGCAAAGGGTCAACGGTGTCAAAGGCAGCAGAGAGATCAAGCAGGACAAGAATGGTGTAACGGCAACTGAGTTTAGCTAAGAGAAGATCATTAGTGATTTTAGCAAGAGCGGTCTCAGTAGAGTCGAGAGGTCGGAAATCATATTGAAGACGGTCAAAGTTGGCGGAGAGGAAGTCAAGACAGCGTGTGTAGACAACATGTTCCAGGAGCTGGGAGGCAAAGGGAAGAAAAAAGATGGGGCAGAATTGGAAGGGTCAGAGAGGTCAAGGGAGGGCTTCTTTAGGACAGGGGAGACAGTAGCGTGTTTGGAAGCAGAGGGAAAGGAGCTAGTAGAGAGGGAGAGATTGACAATGTGCAGCAGAGATGGCGAGACAGAGAGCAATACTGGTCAGAAGGTGGGAGGGAATGGGGTCAAGGGGCGTGGAGAGCAGAGAGGTGATCTCATTATGGGAAGTTGGTGGGAAGGAGGAAAGGAGGGATGGAGGAAGAGGAGAGGGGCGGGACACAAATGGGGGCAGGGGGAGAGGAGTGGGAAGCGATATCCTGGCAGATTTTATCAATTTTGCTAGTGAAAAATGAGGAGAGATTCTGAACCTCGAGGGAAGGGAGGGGGGGACAGGAGGGTCTGAGAAGGGAGTTGAAGGTAGAGAAGAGACGGCGGGGGTTGAAAGAGTGCAATTCAATGTAGGCAGCAAAGTACTGCTGCTTCACAAGGGAAATGGCAGAGCTGAGGGCAGAGAGGATGAACTTAAAGTGGAGAGAATCAGGGTGGTGGTGAGATTTCCGCCAGAGTCGCTCAGCCAGGGGCGTAGCTACCGTGGTGCGGGGGGGCTCAGTTGCACCCGGGCCCAGGCCTGTGTGGGCCCACGGCCGGCCAGAGCATCATGGCCCCGCTGCGAGGGGGCCCACCCACCGCCGCCGGCCACCTTTGCAGTTGCAACTTGCTGCCTGCCGCTTCTCCCCCTCTGCAGCTTGGCGAGGCGAGCCACTCTAGGAGCTGCAGAGGGGGGGGAAGCGAGCGGCAGGCGGTAAGGAAACTTATTTTTTTCTTTTATATTGCCCACGCCAGGTCCTGGCCCCCGGGGAGGGAAAGCAGTGCAGTGCTGCAGTTCGCCGCCTCTCCCTTCCCGGCGGGGCTAGGACGAGGCATGGGCAATTTTTTTAAAAAAACAACTGCCCACAGACTCTCCGCGGCGGCAGCCTTGCTCCAGGAACTCATGCTGCCTCTCTGTGTGCCTGCAAACCCAGTCCCAGTGCGGACTCTGCAGGGACTGGGTTTGCGGGCGCAGGGAGGTAGCGCGCGAGTCCCTGGTGGAGCAATGCTGCTGCCGCGCAATGGGGACCCCTGGGCCCAGCCTCAGGTTAGTGGCGTGGGCCCCCCCGCCTGCCCCCGTGTCCCCTGCCCTCCCGCCCCCCCAGCCTGAAGTGTGCCCCATCCCACTTCCCTCCTGTCCC
>QEPC01008387.1:428350-441318 GCA_003113815.1 Sphenodon punctatus | reverse complement strand
GGAGAGAGAGGAGGTATCGGCGGCAGCGGAGAAAGAGGGCCAGGACCCCTGGAGGTACCCAGGGAACCCCGACGGGGGAGAGGGCCTGGGAGGAACCGCAGCCATCGAGACTTGGGGGCGGGGAGCCGAGAGCGCGACGCTGGACCCCTGGGGGTACTCGGGGACACCCGATTGGGGCGAGGGCCTGTGAGGGGCCGTGGCTCTACAGGACTGGGGGGAAGCACCGGGACTTGGGGGACTCCCCGGGACTTGGGGGAATCACTAGGACTTGGGGGGAATCACTAGGACTTGGGGGCTGTCACTGGGACTGAGGGTTGGGTAGGCTTCAGGCGGTGAGCCTGCGGGGGGAGCCCATCCCGGAGCCCGAGGGCTTCTACCCTCCGGCCCCAGGGCTATTCCCGGAGAACAAGGGGGTCGCCCCTCCCCGCCGGCCCGTTCACGGGAACTGGCGGGGGACATACTTAGGGGGGGGGTGACAGGCCCCCTCTAGCCACCTAAGCACATTCCTATTATGTTTGTCCCTTATGGGACTCCATGGAACACCCAGTCCCTCCCTCCTCCAGGCTGGGGGGTGGGGCTGTCTGGGAGAGAGTGAGCTTCAGTGCTCAGAATCAGCTGAGCTCAGCTCACTGCATTCCACTAGTCACAGACAGCTGACAGATGTAAACAGAGGAGCCCCCTCCTTTGTGAAAATGAGCAGCAGCAGCTTCTGGGGGCCCCGACAGGACTCCTGAACTTCTTGCAGGTAAGAGACTGTGTGCAGTGAGGCAGGGAGCACAGTAGTGGGGCAGAAGTCTCAGAGGGGCATCAGAGGGCACAGGAGGGGCACTGCCCCTGGTGCCCTCAGCTGCGCACCGCACCTGCTGAAAGGGGATCTGAACATAACAATATCGGACTGCCATATGAGATCAGACTAGAGCTGAAATTAGAACCAAAATAAGATAGGTAAACCTGCTGAATATACACTACCCAGACTGAAAATGGCTTTTGGGGTAATTTATTTTATTTATTTTATTTTATTACATAACCTGCACACCTCCTGCCTCCAGCATCTTGTGGTGGCTAACAGAATAAAAACATATAAATAACAATATATATAAATAAACATATAAATAACAATATATGAGAGACATAGACATAAAAATATATATAATCAAAACATAACAAGCTGGAGCTAAAGCTCAATCCCCTAAACCCAACCCCCCACTTGCTACTCATTCCCCCTCTGCCCCCCAGAAGCCCGGCGGAACAGCCAGTTCTTACACTGTCAATGGAAGGAAGGAAGATCCACGGACAGATGAACCTCCACCGGGAGGGAGTTCCAAAGCCTTGGAGAGACTACCAAGAACGCCCTCTCCATGGTCGCCACCAGTACCACCCGGGAGACCTCTAAGAGGGCACTCCTGGCAGACTGCAGGGGTTGCTCATGGACCCTGGGAGTGGGGCAGTCCCGCAGGAAGATGGGGCCCAGACCGTATAGGGCTTTATAGGTCAGTACCAACACCTTGAATCAGGCCCGGAAGAATATGGGCAGCCAGTGCAACAAACGGAGCACCGGTGTTATATGCTTCCACTGACCCGCCCCCGTGAGGAGATGGGCTGCAGCATTCTGCACCAGCTACAGTCTCTGAACTTTCGCCAAGGGTAACCCCATGTAGAGTGTGTTGCAGTAGTCTAACCTTGAGGTGATGAAGGCATAGATGAGACTGGCCAGGTCAGAGTCTGAGATATATGGCCGAGCTGATGCACTCCTTGCCACCGCCGACACCTGGGCATCCAGGCGAATCTGGGAGTCGAGGAGCACCCCCAGACTCCAAACGTGAGGGGCCAGTGAGGGATGAACCCCATTAATGATGGGAGTCACTAACTCCTTCACCCCACCCACTAGCATCACCTCCGTCTTGTAAGGATTCAGCTTCAGACAGTTCGCCCTCATTCAATCCCCCACATCTGCCAAACATTGGGTAAGCACTGAGACTGGGTCAGATGAAAAATAGAGGTAGCATACTGGTGACACTGTACATCAAACCCCCTCACAACCTCCCCCAGAGGCTGTATGTGATTGTTGAACACAAGAGGGGACAGATGGAAGCTTGCAGAACTCCACACAAGGGGCCCCAGTACCACCCGCTGGGTTCTCCCAGACAAGAAGGAGTAGGGATGGGCGAACGCGGTTTGGAAGTTCGGAGTTCGAACCGAACTTGACCAGTTCGGTCAACCAACCGAACTTGATTTTCGAACCGAACTGAACCGAACCGAATTTCTGAACTCGGCTCTGTTTGCCCATCCCTAAAAGATAATATTCCATTTAGTTCAATGGGGTTTGAATTTCCGAACTTTGTTTGGAAGTTCAGAGTTCGGACCGCACTTGAATAGTTCAGTCGACCGAACCAAACTTCTGAATTGAACTGAATTTCCAAACTGAACCGAACCGAACCGAATTTCTGAACTCGGTTCTGTTCGCCCATCCCTAAGAAGGAGTGGAACCATTCAAGAACAATTCCGCCCACCCCCACCTGATCTCGCAAGCGGGTCACCAGCATCTCATGGTCAACCATGTCAAAGGCAGCCAAAAGACCTAACAGGATCAGCAAGGTGGAACAGCCCATATCAACTCATGGCGGAGGTTGTCGAACAAGGCCAGAAGTGCAGTCTCAGTGTCATAACCCAGATGAAAGCCAGACTGTGAGGGATCAAGAAAACTGATGCAGTCCAAATGCTCCTGAAGCTGCTGAGCCACCACCCATTCAATAACCTTCCCTAAAAAAGGGAAGTTTAGAGACAGGCCAAAAACTGGTGAGGGAGTCAATGTCAAGTGATGGTTTCTTGAGCAGAGGTTGCACCACCACCTCCTTCAGACACCCTGACACTCTGCCCTCGTGCAGGGAGGCGTTGGCCACCTCAGCCAGCAATGGCCCCAATATCTCCCGGCTGGCCTTGACCAGCCAGGACAGGTACGGATCTAATTCACATGATGTTGCTCTAACTGCCCCAAGAACATCCTCCGCATCAGCAAACACCCACTGAAACTGATTCCATAAAACTGGACAAGATGGGGCATCCGTAACCTCTGGTTGGTTCTCCCACTGCGGTAAATGCAGCATCAAAGTCATGGTGAACGCAAGCGATTTTATCCACAAAATAGTCAATAAACATGTCACAGCGAGCGCTGGAAGACTCCGGGCAGAGAGGCCAGAGTGACCAGCCCCCTCACCACCCGGAAAAGCTCAGATGGATGAGAATTCACAGATGCTATGAGAGCAGCAAAGAACCCCTTATTAATTATTTATTATTATTATTATTATTATTATTAATTATTATTAGCATTTATATAGCACCAGCAATGTACCTGGCGCTTTACAAATAATAAGATACATGCTCTCTCGCTACGACATAGACCTTTAAATTGGCTCTGTGCTGCAATCTGTCATCTTCAGCATGAGTACAACACCAACGTTGCTCTAACCACCTCCTTTCTTGCTTCAGCTGCTTCAGGTCCTCCGTATACCACAGGAACCTGTGGTGCTGATTGTCACGGGGAAACATGGAGTCACATACGTGTAACACGGGACTACATGTTTGGTAAATATGTGATACCAAGGGTTTCACATGTATGCAATGTTACTGTAAATGTACACTATGTAATGTTAAAAGTTCCACATGTTGTAATGTCAACTCTGAGAATGGTAGAACTCAAATTACAGCTCAGGTTGGGCCTCTCACACGTCACAAGTCTGCAGGAACTACAAGAGATAACAAAACAGTGTATTCAACACCTGGCTTGCTAGACAGCCTATGGAGATGCAAATCGAACTTCCCTGTTTACCTGGATTGCGGACGTAACCTAAGCCATGCTCCCGAGGCGGGAAATTTGAAACAAAGGAACAGAATTCCTATTTAAATGAGAAGGAAGAGAGGGCTTGGAGACTTCTTGCAAAAGCCATCTTGAACATCTACATATGAATGAGCAGCCTGTCAACAGCAGGCTGGGGAAAGAGCATGAGGTGAGAGAAGGATTTGATCTCTAAAGCAGAGCCCAGCCAGTTTCCTTATGGCTGAGAAAACCAGAACTTATGGACCTTGCTCAGGGTAAGATAAATAGTTTAGGAACTCAACAATATAAGTTAGGAATGCGTTATATTTACCTTTTATTTCTAATAACACTCTGTTTCAACTATCTTGTTATGTAATCAATAAATAGACTTCTTACTTTATAAAGAAGTGGTCTAGTGTCTAATATTGGAACACAAGTGAGTTACAAGATCCCTCAAGCTCTTGCGAACCCAGAGAGTAAAGAGTCTGTAAACGTGAAGGATCGGGCCCTTGTGAGACAAAAAGTTTCATTGTGGCACACTTGAATTAGCCAGTGAGAGAAACTGATTCAAGAGAACTGTGCACAAGGGAAACTGAGTCACTCAAACCCAGTAAAGTGGGGGTGCGGACTCCCCAATCCCACGCCACTGTCACGGGATTGGGGAGTCCGCACCCCCACTTTACCGGGTTTGAGTGACTCAGTTTCCCTTGTGCACAGTTCTCTTGAATCAGTTTCTCTCAAGTTGATGGCCTCAGTTTCCGTCAAGTTGATGGCCTCAGTCAGCAAGGTGACATTGGGGCCATTGCTGGCTGAGGTGGCCAACACATCCCTGAATGAGGGCAGAGTGTTAGGGTGTCTGAAGGAGGTGGTGGTGCGACCTCTGCTCAAGAAACCATCACTTGACATTGACTCCCTCACCAGTTATCAGCCTGTCTCTAACCTTCCCTTTTTAGGGAAGGTTATTGAATGGGTGGTGACTCAGCAGCTTCTAAAGAGCCATGAGGTCATCAAGCAAATGGTCGTCAAGGTCAGAGGGTATTTCCTGAAGAGCATTCTGGAACCTAACCGGTTCCATCAGTCTCTGGGAGCAGACCAATCAAACTGGTCCAGCACCTTTCTGGGGGCTATGTGCCAGGAGACCAGCCTGCAGGAGGCAATGATCTGTCCATGACAAGGGTACTAATGACACGTCCCCCACCAACGGATTCCTTGCCTCAAGGCCGGTGCAAAAAATCCGGTCCAGGTTATGTCCCCCCCCTCATGTGTTGGACCACTCACCACCTGAGACAGACCCATGGTTGCCATGGCAGCCATGAACTCACGCTTCACTCCCCCAAGAGCAGTGTTGGCGTGTATGTTGAAGTCCCCCTAGGATGACAGTCCTCGGGGACCGCAAGACTGACCATCTCCGACACCAGCTTATCTAGAGCTTGCAGAGATGCTGCAGTGCAGATAGGAGCACAGTACGTTAGTAGCACCCCTAATCTGTCTCTGGCCAAATCAACCATAAGGTGAAGGCCCTCAGTACTCAGTGAAATCTGCACCGGATACCTCCAAATGTAATAACTAGGGCTGAAACAAGATTTTGCCAAAATGGGAATTCCCATTGAAATCCCAGTTCCCAATACCATCTCGGTACTTGTCGTCAATGTCTTGATCAACATTTCATTTTTCGTTTTACCAATAATGAGCTTACTGGCATCCCGTTTATTGCTTTGCTGTTTACTGCTTTGCCATCAATTTCAAATCCCAAGAGGTAATACCAAGTACCGACGCAGTACTACATTTTCTTCTATCTTCTCTGCACTCTATTTCCCCTTGTACTTCCTTGTCGCTCATTGGCTGGTACGCAGATTTCTTTACAAATCTGCAGTCCAGTTGTAGATTGCTCAAAGCAAAGGGAACAACATACAACAATGATTCTGACTGGAGGCACTGAAATGGAGGCACTTTTTTAAAAAACGGTGTTTGGGCAGACAGGAGGGTGGTTAAGGAGTGGGCTGTTCAGAAATGCGGTAAACAGGAAGCAGGCAGAAACGCAGAAGTAAAACAGTACCCTCAGCAAGGTGGTAAGCAGTATGTGAATGGTATGCAGTAAATGGAAAGTCAGTCATTCGGAACTGTATCTCACGGTATTGCGATAATTGAAAAATCGTATCTGTAAATGGCTGGGAAATCGGTCCCGTTTCCTAAGATGGCAAAATTACTCACAAACAGGAATTTATCTGCTTATTTCAATCCATATGAAGTTGCACACACACACACCCCTGCCTCTCACCTGGTCCCGCCCCTTCTAGACACTGTGACATCATGTCGTGATGCTTGGGGAAGGGGTGTAGTCACATCGGAAATGAGTGGGGTCCTGCTCTTTTAGTGAACGTCATGACATCACAACACTCAAAAAGGAATGTGGTGATGTCATAAAGGGAGGGGGGCAAAGCCTGCCCCTCCCCACCTTGCATGTAATCCTGCTAGTGCCCATGTTCAGAGGAATGAGGTGTCATAAGTCCCTGGTCAGGGCAAATGCAGACGATGTGGCCACACAAGTTCCCCTAGGACAAATCAGGGTAAAGCCTGGAACGATGCCAGCAAAATTATTTGTGTTGAAAAAATGGAAGCTGAAAAGGGGTGTGTGTTTATTTGTGTTTTACCGAAACTCGAATGCACAGCAGTATGAATTACCATGGGGGTGGGGAGGTCAAGGGGCAGGAGAGATGCTTTGCCCCACTCCTTTCTAATGTGAACACGCCCCTTTTTCGAGTTTTCATGACATCAGAAGTCTCGGTAGGGGAAAGTCAGTCAGAAGCCAGGAGGGGGCAACTGCAGCCCCCTTGCACTGCCCTTCTGGTGCCCATGGTGGCAAACCTACTGTCCTCAAGGGGGCTGTGTGGAAACATAACCGAGCCCCAGGAAGGAAAAACGACTTCAGCCACTAAATCACTGGCTCTGGAGTTCAGGGTTGTGTAGATTAAAAAAACGTTCTGTGCCAAAGCATTCCTTCCACAGAATTAAAAGTGTCCTATGTCTCCCCCCACACCCCCGCAAAAGGACACTGTCCCCTTTAAATCTGGCCAGTGATATCAGACCATAAATAAAATTCCTCTGCTATGGAAAACAAGTCCTCTGGGGGAAGACTGCTCCAGACAAACCCTCAGCCAGGGGAAATGCTTCTGGGAAATTACTCTAGACAAAGACCCGCATGGCTTCCTGACCTCCCAGAGCTGGGAATAGAAAGCAGAAAGATAGACCCACGGATGCCTGCTCTAACCACTCTGCCACACTTCCCTGGAGCCAGCAGATAAAATGATGCTGCAAATTGTATTGCATTCCCCCGGTAGCAACCAGAGCTGGATTAACCCTGTTTACAGAGGCTTAGCTACTGGGGGGTGGGAGGAAGTGGGGGCACACTTTTTTTGGGGGGGAGCTATCCCCAATCAGAACATCAAAATCTCCTGCTTTATCTCCGCTGGAGCTACTGGCACTTTCCCCAGTGGGCCAGGAGCCAGCGCCGTGTCTGTCAGCAGCTGCCACCCCCAACCACAGTACCTCCACTTTCCCTCTCCCATAGTCCCCCCCACCCCAAGCTCTGGTCTCGTCTAGTGAGACAGGGAGGGAGACAATGGCGGTGCCCAGCACAGAAACAGAGTCTCTCCCTCTGCACTCAGCACCTGCCAGGGGGCTCGAGGGCAGAACAGAGCTTCTCCAGGTGGGGGTGGATGGGGGTGTGGGTGACGCAGTGCAGTTGTCGCGGCAGTGGGGGGAAGGGGCCCGCACATGCGGGCTGAGCACAGAAGCCCCAACCTCCCAAAATCTGCCACCCCCCCAAAGCTGCCGCTCCCCCCCAAAGCTGCCACCCCCCCAAAGCTGCCGCTCCCCCCCAAAGCTGCCACTCCCCCCCAAATCTGCCACTCCCCCCCCAAATCTGCCTAGGTTGCCTACCCCTAAATCCTGCCTTGCCTGGCCTCCCCCTTTCTCCCTCATCCCAATTGGTACTGAACCCAGTAATTCTACTTGCCCCAGGACCCTATTAAGCCTAGCTCAAGTCACCACTGTCTTTTTGAATCCAGCCCTAAAAGGAGACGGGGGCCTTGGGTTACCGCTTCCCCCGGGGCTTTCACCCAGAGGGGGCAAGGGCACATTCAAAGGTGTCAGTCACATCCCTTTCCGACATAATCCCTTAGAGCCTCGCGATGACACAACGCTCTGCAAGGGGAGGGGCCATGATAGAAAGGGGGTGAGGTGAAGGGCCTGACACACCCATTCCTGAAAGGGGGCAGGAAAGTCCCTAGACCCCGCCCCCTTTCCGACATGGCTTCCCCCTGCCACCTTGAGTTAACCGGGGCTGCCCCTGGCAGATCCAGAGAGTACAAGGCTTCCCCCCAGAGCCTGAAGACTCTGGCAAAAAAACCCCAACCAGGCGTCTCCGGGAGAAACTGGGAGAGTTGACAACCCTCCATGCATCCCCCATGTTGTGCAGCAAGAGCTCCCGCCAGTGCTGCCACTCAGGGGCGTAGCCAGGTTAGAATAGGCCCAGGTGCAAGAAATGGACTCCCCCACCCCCCATCACCATCCTCTCCCCTGTCACACCCCTTCCCCTCCTTCCTCCCCCCCAGTGTCTCTCTCTCTCCTGCTGGTTGCTGCGCCGGAGGCCTGGAGGCTGCGGCTGCGCTGCCTGCCTCGTGCCGCCACTGCTGCTGCCAGTGTCCTGTGCCACACGCCGGGGGGGGGGGCACATACGGCATGTGATCCAGGTGCTTCTGCTCAGCTCAGTCTGCATCTGGCTGTGCCGCAACAGGACAGGATTTGTAAAAAAAAAACCAAACAACCCTTCATCCTAGCTTAGGCCCTGGGACAAATACGCCTCCTGTTCCTTTGATAGTTGTTACGCCCCTAATGCCACTGTCACTTGGTCTTTCACCCCACCCCAGGCAGACCCGCTTCCTGCTGTTGCTGCCGCCCTCCCAAGCCTGATTGCGGCTCCTGCACCCTATCAGCCTCTCCATTGGTCCCTGACTGATACCACTAGGATTGCAGTTTTCCCTCCGGCATTGACCTGAGACTTTTCCACGTCCTTTCACAGCCTCAGGATATTCCTCACAGGGCAGGGCCACATCAGAAAGGGAGCCAAGAAGCTCCCCCACCTATCCCCTCCATGCTTCACTTAGAGTCAGGTGTTGATGGGTTAAAAACTCCCAAAAGTCAGGAAGGAAAGCAGAGGACCCGTTAAGGAAGTTATAGGAATGCTCAGTGGAACAATTAATCCATACCGAGACAACAGCACTCAGTGAGCTCGTGCACTATTAGGCTTCAGAGGCAGATGTGTAGAGTGTGTGTGTGTGTGTGTACGTGTGAATAGCTGAGACCCTCTGGGGGGGTGGCAGGAAAGACTGATGTTTTTCAAGTGAATCCCATCAGTGGAGAAGATTGTCTGCCTCATTGCAAGAAGGGAAATCACAACACGATTCAGTGGATTGACTTGTGCAAGGCAAATCCCCAAATCCTTTCGCTGCATGGAATCCTAGAACTGGAGGTTTGGAAGTGGCCTCAAGGATGTTCTAGTCCAGCCCGCCAAAAGGCGATTGGCAAAGGCCCGTATTTGTTCAACAGGATGCGGCATTGCCTGGGAAGCCAACCTGAGCCTCCTGTTCGGCCAGCAAGAATTCTGCCAATAAACCACCGTGACTTTGTCGGCGCACCTCCCAATGAGACACAGAGACGGTTACTGGGTTTAAAACTGGCCGCACTTCATTCAACATAATCATCGAGGCTAGTGGGTGATTGCACCAGCAATATGGGTCCAGTATGCTAGCTATTTAACTTATTATTAACTTGGTTACTGACAGGGATGTGCCCTCCCTTGTCAGTCTCCACAAACTGAATGTCCCCTTCGACAGCACCCTGGCTCTGGCCGAAAGGGGAGCGGCCCAACTATGGGCTTGAGTAAGGAGGTAAGTACCCGCTAAGCCAGCAGACCGTGCATGTACTTACTGACCGAACTGCGGTACCCCTCCTAGGGTCATAACCCCAGTGCTTGCTGCCTCCGCCTGGCACTGGGTGTCACCTCCCCATCTCTTAAGGAGATGACTCATCTTATCCTATTCTTACCTATTTAGCCTACAATAACATACTGGACCCCCGCCACAAAGGGGGAGACATTTGTCGAACTCCCCCGACACCCACAGCCTATTCTTTCAATAGTTCCTTCAAATGTAGAGCCAAATTTGCCAAATAAATCTCGTTTCCAGCTGGGGACAAATGTACCTCGTCCTCCCGGAATAGTTCCGTACGTGTATATGCTATATCTGTGTGCTGTATGACCGAGCCTCCAATGCCCACTATCCATTTTGCCATTTCCCGGTTTATGTTCCTTCTTGCTTTGTCTACTTTTGCCGGCTTACTGGCCCCATTCCATGTTAGCCGTGGGATAAAACTAGTCCACACTATTTGAACTCCTTCTAATAAACTTTTAACTTTCAACATATCTCGTTTAATCCTAATTATTAAGTTCACCCCTTTCTTTGCTGGGATATCATTCTCACCTAAATGTAAAACTATTATTTGAGGTGGTGCTCCTTCGCGGAGCAACCTCAACTTAGGGAGCAACTGGCTCCATCTTATACCTCCCTTACCGAACCACCTAATGATTGCCTTATCTCCCAATCCCAATTGGACGCCCCTTTTCAATTTTTTGGCTGCGTTACCGACCCAATGCACCAGGCTGTGGCCGACGATCCACACCACTCGTTTTGGCTCCTTGGTGTACCTAGGGCCTGAGCACAGGAGACACAATTGATTATCACCAGTAAGGTCTGACATACTTCTTATAGGCGCCCGATCGCCACTGTCCTACCGCCTTGATAGCTTCAGTTGGCAAACCTGCCGCTGCCGCAGTGGTGGCCGCCCCTATCCTGAATGAGTGTGACCCAAATTTATCTGCCGGGAGACCCAATTTGTTCAGAGTAACCTTGAGTACTACATTGAACTGATAAATCGTCAATCGGGTGGTGTCCCTATGTCTGAATAAGGTTCCCGGTACCTGTGGGCGTATGTCTAAATACCTCCTCATTTGCTCCACTGGGCATATTCCTTTTGTGCCACATTTGAACAGCTCAATGTTAGTTCCCTTACTGCTCTGATCGGTCTTCGAGCACCTGAGCCTCATGCCCAAGGTCTCAGGTGTCCATGTGAGGTCTTCTACACTAAGGGCCCGGCCAGAGAAGTCGTGTCGGGTTGCGGAAACCACCTCACTTATCCGGAAACCCCCAAAATATGTTATGACATACGCGGTGGTGAACAACTGTGTCTCAAAATCGTTATGACAAACGTTCTGCAATATTCCCATAATCTTTACTAATATGGGGGTGGTTATAGGAGCCCGTGGATTATAAGATGTTGGTACGGACCTAGCCCAGCTTTCCATCATGTGCTTGATATAAAAACCTTTATCTGGGGAGGGATATCCTCTCATCTTGCTGACAAAAATTAGGGCAGCTATCTTTCCACCTATGGTGCCCACTGCCAACCCTTTGCGGCATAGCGCCATGGCAAACTGCAGTATTTCTGGCTCAGGGATGGGAAAGCCCAGGCCCCATCCTTTACTACCCCTATATGCCTGGAATTCCGGGAACGCCCTACCGTAGGCTGCCTGTGTTCTGGGAGCCAAGGATCCCCGAACGATATTCTGTAGTTCTAGCTCCCAAGGCTCCATGCCCCCTTGGGCAGGGGGTCGGGGAATTCTCTGGCCTCCGGCACTAGTTCTCGGAATCGCTTGATCTGAAAGCGAGAGAGGGCATCGGCTATGCCATTGTCAATGCCAGGGACGTGCCGGGCTGCAAATAAAATGTTGTTCCTCAGGCACGCGCCCACCATTGCCCGCACGAGGGTCATGACCCGGGGAGAACGAGACGACAGAGTGTTTATTATGTGAACAACCACCATATTATCACACCAAAATAAAACTGTGTGATTGGCGAACTGTTCCGACCATAGTAGTACTGCAACTACTATGGGGAAAAGTTCTAAAAATGTCAAGTCTTTCGTTATCCCCATTTCATGCCACCGACGCGGCCATGGCTCGGCACACCATTGCGATCTGAAGTACACACCAAATCCCACTCCACCGGCGGCATCGGAATGCACTTGAAGATCGCTACGTAATAACCACCTCTCTCTCCAAAAACTTACGCCATTGAATTCAGCCAAGAAATCAAGCCAGGACTCGAGGTCCTGCTTCATGCCCTGGGTGACCCTAATCCGATAGTGGGGCTGCAACTCCCCTTTTAATTTGTCATACAATTGGGACAAGAAGGTCCTGCCTGGTGCTACCACCCGGCATGCAAAGTTAAGGCTACCCACCGTGATCTTTTTGGAACGAATGCAGTCCTGGATTTTTGTCCTCAACTCATTTAATTTACTATCAGGCAATCTAGACAGTTTTCGCTCAGTGTCCAATTCTATGCCCAAGTAGGTGATTGTTGTAGCGGGGCCCTCAGTTTTTTCATGTGCTAGGGGGATCCTGAGCTCATCGGCCATTTCCTGAAATATGCGTAAACCGGTCGCACATTCTCTTTTATTTGGGGGACCAATCAGCAGGAAGTCATCCAAATATTTGGTCGTGTCACCTCCCCCCCATCGCCGTTTGACGATCCATTCCACTAGGGAACTGAATCGTTCAAATGCCGAACAGGAAATGGAACACCCCATAGGCATTGCTCTATCATCATAATATTTTTCTTCAAAATGGAACCCCAGAAGGTGAAAACTGCTGGGGTGCACCGGGAGCAAGCGAAACGCTGATTTAACGTCACACTTGGCCAGCAGTGCCCCCGTTCCCATCCTCTTTGCCTTATCAACCGCCACGTCAAAGGATGCGTACTTGATCGTTGCCAGGTCTTTGGGTATTGCATCGTTTACTGAGGCGCCCTGAGGATGGGACAGGTGGTGTATCATTCTAAACTCGCCCTGGACTTTCTTAGGTACAATGCCCAATGGGGACAACACCAGGTCCTGCATGGGGCGGGGGAGAAGGGGCCAGCCACTCTGCCTTCTAACACTTCCTTTTCTATTTTCTTCCTGACTAGTTCTTCGCGCCCCTCTAGGGATTTGAGATTCTTGGCTTGTTTGTGTAGTTCGACCGGACCGGCAGGGATTATGA
>QEPC01008387.1:402666-426434 GCA_003113815.1 Sphenodon punctatus | reverse complement strand
GCCTTCCTGGAGGTCCCCCGTGTTAAGCGGGGGGCCACGATGGAGAGGGCATTCTCGGTAGTGGGACCGCGGCTGTGGAACTCCCTTCCAGAGGAAGCTCGCCTGGCCCCTAGCCTGTTAACATTTCGGCAAAATTGTAAGACCTGGCTGTTCGCCCAGGCCTTTGGGAGGGAGGGAGGGTAGGGTGGGGTTTTTTTAGTTCCCCCACCTATTTTTTGTTTTAGATGGTTTTTCTAGCTCTGTTTAATATTTTTATAATATTTATGATTATTTTTAACTGTTTTTATTGTATTTTAAAATGCTGGAAGCTGCCCCGAGCTGCATGGCAGTAAAAGTCTATAAATAAAATAAATAAATAACCGCCTGCATGCCGGCCCCTGTCTGTCCTGGGTTTTCAACTGCCCGTGGGGGAGTGGGGGCAACTTCGCTGCCTACGCCCGTACTTGTTTCACTCCTCGTGGGCGGCATGTTAATGCCACCGACACCCATTTGTGGCATAGCTGGGCATACCCATGCCCATGCCCCATTAACCATCATCAATTGTGGCCCCGCAGGGGATAGGCCCTGTGACATGGGGGGGGGGGGGGGTTGGGCGGACCCTTCATGGCTGGTTCCCCTTACTTCTGTACCTGGGCGGGGATCAGAAGGCCCCCGTTCCCAGGAACTTGACCTTGCCATGTCCCCCATTTGGGGATTCCTATCAGCCATTCCCCTGGTAGCGGATGCCCACCCCTCCTGTGGTGTGTACTCACCATAATCCCTGTTCTGGTGTGGAACGCTCTCCTCAGGACCTCCGCTGGTGCTGCTGTCCATTTACCCTGGTGGGCCCCTACCCAACGCCTCCTCGAGGGTGATTATCCTCTGCCACATGGCGTAATCTGGATTCTGCTCCTGCTGCATGTGCTCTTCAGTACGCCTCCGAGTCCTCGGGGGTTCGACACCTGCGGATATTAACATTCCTCTGGGCATTCCAACTGGGAGGGGGATTAAATTATCCTACTGGGGTACCCCACATTACCGGGGCTGTCCCCCTGACCTCTGCCTTTGGTATTGGGCGAGACCTGGGACCCCTTCCGGATCCCAGGATTCCCCCTCACTGCCTGTTGTGCCCCCACGGTGTCATCGGGTTGGTAGTACCAGCCCTTTCTGCTACTGTGCCTCTTCCTATCTGGCTGTTTGAAGCCTGCTGATCCCTCCCGGGCCTGGGGGCCTCCTGCCCTTACCCCATCTGCTGGGGCTGGGTTTCACCCCTCCCTCCCTGGCTACCACATGTCTGGGTTTGCCTGGGCCTCCTACTGGTTCCTGAGGGGCCTGCTTCTTCCTCCACCCTGTACTGTGCAGGAAGAGTGACCACCCTCGTGCCTCGCCGTGGCCCTTCTGGTGTGTGAAGGGTAGGGAGCTGGTCCCCTTCCATCTGTTGGCCTTGGGGGGCAGGTGCCATCCCAGCCGTGTGTTGTAGCTCGTCCCCCAGCCCAGGATGGGGGCTCTCCCGCCCTCCAATGTATGTGCCTCCTGCCTCTGGCCGGGAGTTCTGGGGGGTTGGACCTCGTGCCCGCAGCATGGCTTTGCATGCTGCGAAGTGGGCCACCAATTCCTCCTTTGATGGGGTCCCATCCCCCCCCGCCTCCCCCATCCCTTCCCTTTCAGGGTCACAACCCGTTGTTGGAGGGTGATTCCCCTCGGGCTGTGTCCTCTTCCTGGCCGCCGCTTCCTTTCTTCTTTGTGCGGCCCATCTTCTCCGGCTAATCTCCCCGGCTTGGCTGAGAGCAGCAGCAAAGGGGGTTCCTTGCTGCTGCTTTCCTCGTGACCCGGCGTCGAATGCCACTTTCTTTGCCACCGAACGGGTCCGCCCTTCCTAAAGAGGGTGGGTCCGTTCCTTTCCTCGTGCAGGCTAACTGCGCCTACGTTGAGGATTCTGGTTGCTGTAGCAACCCTCATCCAGCAGAGGGCGCTCTAATGCGCTTTGCCGCAGCCTCCTCTGCAAAGAAACCCCCGTCCTGTTCAGGGGCGGGGCCGATAATTTTCCCGTCACCTCCATTGCGGCGGCGAAGGGGCCTTCTCTACATTTCAAAATTGTGGTACTCGACCCAACCCAGTAAGCACGTGTGATGGTTTACCATTTTATTGTAACAATTTATCATGATGATTTACCATTTTTATCCCAATTTTCTGACTTCCAGTATCAATTTTCCAATATGTGGTACTGATTTTCTAACTTCTGGTACCAATTTTTTTTACTTTTCTGTCCCGATTCCTGTACCATTACCATTTTACCAATCAGTCAATAAATTGGTAGCTTGGACCACATTCACAACTGCAGCAGCGAGACCCGCAAGGGAAGATGCGGCATTGGGGAGGAGCCGGAGAGCAGAAGAAGAGCCAGTGTGAACGCCCTGACATACGCGAGGGAAGCCGCGGCACATCCCCGTTCACATTGGAGGGAAGCCGCGGCACAGCCACGTTAGCACTGGCTCTTCTTCTGGTCTCCGGCTCCTCCCCACTACCGTGTCTTCCCTCGCGGCTCTCACTGCCACAGTTGTGAATGTGGCCTCAGTAACAATAATATCCGGTGTTTGGGTATTGCTTGGGTACCAATCAGGCACCCAACAGACTACTCAAAAATGCAGGTACTACTCACGGCTAGCAAATATGTTTGCCACGGATGCTATGTACTTCATAGATCTGATCCTGTGAGACCTTGCAGCTAGAACAACACTGCCCTATTACACTTACGCTTTTGTCTTTCCTGTATGTTGTCTGTTATGGGGGTGGGAAATCCTTTCCCTACTGTGGGCCATGTACCACAGGTTGGATAGGAGAGGGAATGCTTAAGGGATGTGCTCAGGATGGGGAAAGGAAGGGGAGGGTCCAAGGTTCAATTAGGTGTATGACCATGCCAGAAAAGAGGAATGCTTTTGTCTTTTCCCCTTTCTCACATGCCCTTGCGAGTCATGATGGTAGAGCCATGGAAGAAAGCGGCAGAAGAGTAACTTCCAAGTAAAGACTTAACCTCAGTCTTTATGGAGTGTTGTGATGTCACAGTGCTCTGTAGGAGCCGGGTCACTTTGGTTACATGGGACCTGGGCTCCGATTGCCCAGAAGAGCCCAACTACATCAGGCCTGCGTTTTGATCTGGCCCGATACAGTTGAGCATAGGCCCAGTTTGGCCACAAATGTCTAGCCCAAGTAGGCCAATGAAGGCTGAAACGAGAATATTTTTTATTGTCGTTAGAGTCTCGTGGGAATCGAGAGCCCTTAGCGAGATCTCGGGAAGAGCTTGCTAACGGTGAGAAATCTCAACAAGAATCTGCTTAAAAAGAAAAAAACAACTGCACAGGCACAGAATGACTGCGGGTGTTGTTCTGCGCATGCATAGCCCCTTTTCCAAAATGGTACCAGGAGCATCGCCACCATTTTTGAAACGGAAAGCTAGTCTGTGCATTTGCAAAATGGCCACCGTGCATGTACAAAATGGCTACCCTTTTCCAAAATGGTGGTGATGCTGCCGGCGCCGTTTTGGAAAAGGGTTGCCATGTGCAGAACGGCCCTGGTGGCCATTTTAGCATGAACAGTTCTTTTTTTGTTGTTGTTTTTTCTTTTCTCGAGTTTCTCAGTGAGAATGCAGCCAAGACGCCACTGGTTCTTGGCTCATTCTCGTTTGTTGGAACAAGCCAAGAACCATGATTCTTAATGAGAATTGAGAGAAACCTGAGAACGAGTTTCATCCTACTCTACAGTACACTAACTTCTATTCCCATGGATGGTCCTGCCCAGAGCTGGATATATTGAAAACCCTGCAAGATGCATATTTTAAAAGAACTCAGTGTTCTTTTGCTGTTTCCATGCTGTGTAGAACTAGGAGTTTCCACAGCAGGTTGCATCACGGGAGATTAGAAACACATATATCATGCTTGACAGAAAACTCGACAATTTCAGAACAGAGGAAGGAATGCTTGGGCAAATGGGTTTCATTGAAAGCAATACGCTTCCCGTGTCTACAGACTCGCTTGTTTCAAGACAGGGTGGAGCTGGGAAAGGAATCAAATGGAAAAGCTGCCCGGATCATTAAGAAAATTGATGGTAGACAAAGCAAAAATGCTCTGAGGCTGAAGGCTAGAATTGATGCCAACAGTAAGAGAATGGAACGTAACCAAGGGTGAGAAAATCATACACAGGCCCGCAGAGCAAACTACTCATGGTGAGTATGGCGGAATTGCATAATGCTGGAGCCATCAGCATAACGTCATGCGAGGCTCTGAGGTGCAATGACTGCTCAATCTATTACTCTTTAATAGCATTTCCCTTCTTTCTCCTTCGTTCCTTCTGCCCTCCTTTTTCTTCACTTGCCATCTACTTTGCAGACAAGATCGCTCGAATCCAGAGTAACTTTGACACCGGATTAGGGGCAGTAGGGACGGAGTGCAAGGTTATGGAGGCTCTGTCTGGTCCATCTTTCTGGAATGAGTTTCAGGAAGTGATGCCAGCCGATGCTGTGGATGTCCTGGGATCTGTTAGAGCCATTAGTTGTGAACTAGATCCATGCCCGTCCTGGTTGGAGAAAGCCTCCAGTGAAAGCCTTGGGGACGGTGCTGGAGAGGGTAATCAATGCATCCCTCCGGCAGGGGTGGTTGTCGCCCGGTCTCAAGGAGGCCGTGGTGCACCCCCTGCTGAAGAAACCATCTTTGGATGTGGACACACTTGCCAGTTACCGACCGGTCTCTAATCTTCCCTTTTTAGGGAAGGCTATTGAACGGACAGTGGCACTGCAGCTCCAGGCGCATCTGTACAGTGTTGGTTTCCTTGACCCTTTTCAGTATGGGTTCCACCCCGGCTATAGCACAGAGACAGCATTGGTGGCCTTGGTGGATGATCTCCACTGGGAGATGGATGCAGGATGTTCAATATTTCTGATCCTGCTAGATCTCTCGAACGCTTTTGATACAGTGGATCATGGGCTGCTATTGAGATGATTGTGAGTCCTGGGGGGTCTGGGCGGGACTGTCCTTGGATGGTTCCGCTCATTCCTCTCGGGAAGAAGCCAGCGGGTGGTATTGGGGGCAGAAACATCTAGCCCCCGGGTTTTAACCTGTGGCATTCCACAAGGTTCGATCTTGTCTCCATTATTGTTTAACGAGTATATGCAGCCCTTGGGGGAGATCGTTAGAGGATTTGGGGTGCGTTGTCACCAATTTGCTGATGATACTCAGTTGTACCTCTCTTTTTCAAATGACCCAGGTCCTGCCGGCTCAGTGCTGTCCCAGTGTTTGGAGGCCGTGACGGATTTGATGCGGCAGAGCAAATTGAAGCTCAATCCCGATAAGACAGAAGTAATGATGGTGGGTAGGGTGAAGGAGGTGTTGGCTCCCCTCGTAGAGGGGGGTCTGCCCTCCCGTAGCTCAGCAGGTTCGGAGTCTGGCAGTGTTGTTGGACTCAGACCTCCGCCTGGATCGACAGGTGGAGGCGGTGGATAAAGCTGCTTTCCGCCAGCTGTATTTGGTGCAGAGGCTGCGTCCATTCATTTCCAGACCCGACCTGGCCACCCTCATTCATGCCTTCATCACCTCGAGGCTAGACTACTGCAACGCGCTCTACGTGGGGCTTCCCATGATGCTGGTCCAGAGACTTCAGCTAGTGCAGAACGTGGCAACCCATCTCCTGATGGGGACAGGTCGGCAGGAACATATAACTCCAGCACTCCGTGTTCTGCACTGGCTGCCTATTGCATACCGGGCCAGATTCAATGTGTTGGTTTTGGCCTATAAAGCTCTACATGGTCTTGGTCCCTCATATCTCAGGGACCGCCTCGCCCTCCGTGTCTCAGAGCGACCCCTTCGGTCCACTGGGGGTGCCTTTTTGGAGGTCCCCCGGGTAAAACAGGGGGCCACAATGGAGAGGGCGTTCTCGGTGGCTGTGCCGCGACTTTGGAAATCTCTACCAGAGGAAGCCCGCCTGGCCCCAAGTCTATTGGCTTTCTACCGAGCCTATAAAACCTGGCTGTTCGCCCAGGCCTTGGAAGGGGGAGGGGGGGAATAGGTTGGGGGGGGGTGGGATGGGTAGGGAATTCTTTTATATACATAGCGGGGTCTATTTTTGTGATGTCTGGTTTTATGTAGTTTATATTTTTATTTTTTCATTCCTACTTATGATGTTTGTCGTGATTTTTATTGTTTATATTTTGGAAGCTGCCCTGAGTTGCCGTTGGCGAGAGGGGCAGGGTAGAAATATAATAAATAAAATCAATCAATCAATCCTCGTGTGCACGTCCCCCCATAGCCCCACTCCCTTCAACTTGACTCATTCTTTCAGCGCATGAGGGTAGAGACTGGATCCACAGGCCGGATCCGGGAATTGGAAAGGGGTCAAATAAAACCCAGCCATGGCTGGCGGTTCCCTCCACCCGGTTTAGGTGTGCCCATTTCCATAGAGTTGGAAAAAGAATCACTGAAGTTGGTGGGGGTTTTTTTGTTTTTGTTTTAATGGGAAAACTAAAGGCATCAGGAAAGGCTCTTCATTGCTTTGAGGTCTGAGAACGATTCAGGATTGAAAATATAATGAGGCCTCTATATAAATTCAGGGTGCACCCTGTAACAGGGCAAAGGGGGCTTGGGGTAAGTATTGGCAGGATGCCGCCCAACAGAGTCACGCCACTTGGGGTCTCTTCCTATCACCAGTGTCTTTGTCGGCGCATCCGGAAAGAGACAAGGACACAATTGCTGGGTTTTAACAGCTGCACTCTGTATTCAGATTAGAATTCGGCTAGGTGTGGAAATTACCTATAAGCAATCTGGGTCCAGTACCTTAACAATCCAACTAACGGTTGTGGTATAACTGACAGGACTTGATCTGGATGTGCCCTCCAGTGCCAGCCCTAGTTTATTCTAACCAACGTCTCCCCTTCGCTTTCTGGCCGGAGGCCATGGCTGAAGGAGACAGTGTCCTTTCCAGAGTAGAGTAAAGATGTGGTGCCGAAAGATTGGGGACCGTGCCTGTCCTTGCCTGACTTCTGAAACACCTCTCCCAAGGATGCTACCCCGCCCAAGGATGCTACCCCGGCGCTTGCCGTCCCCTGCTTCTGTGCCAGGTGTCGCTTCCCCATCTCTTAAGGCGACGACTCCAATAACTACTTAATTCCTATTATAACAGCATAACATTACTGGACCCCTGCAAGAGTGTGACATTTAATACTAAAGCAATGACACCCCTTCCCAATTGACAACTACAGCCGAATGACCAAATTTCCATAGAGAGACTGCGAGGAAGGTGAAAACCAGGAGACCATGATGGCCAATGAAGACTCCCATAAAAATTCCTTCTTGGCCCCAATGATGGCCGGACGGAACCCACAGTGCCTCAGGGAGGGGGGGATCTTGCTGTTCACAGCTTCCACCTCAGAATGAGAAGGGAGCCTCCAAGTTGGCGGAGAAGGCCCTCCTCTCCAGGGAAGGGGCTTCTCAGCCCATTCTCCTGGTTGACGGTGAGGCCCGTTGCTAGGGGTGATCTGCATCGGGTCCAGCTGCTTTCCCACCAGCCCGGCCACCCCTCGCCATGTCCTGTTGCAGCCAGACTTTGCTGGAACAGGGATGCAGCCGCTTTCCCGCCCTTGTCTCTCCCTGCTAGGGAGCGCGACAAGGGGCCCGCTGGCCGCCATTCCTGACTGGCCAAGAACTATTATTCCCACACTCTATCCCCACTCAGTCTCTTATTCATATATACAGTCGAGGTCTAGAGGCCAGCTGCCTTACCCTCTGGCCTCTCGTGGTCCATATTTCTCAGGAACTGCGGCCTGGCTCAGCCCCATTGACAGTGCCTCTGTGGGGCTCGGGGTCTGGGGAGTGAGCCCCACGGGGCGGAGCCCACACTAGGCAACTAGCACTTGTGCCCCACTTCGCCCACCAACTGGCAGGTCCTGGGAGGAGTAAGGCAAGGCCTGAAAAAGGACCCNTCCACTTGCGGTCCTATGTTGAAGCTGTGCAGACAGCGAAGAAGGGGTTCTTTGCTGCTCTCATAGCATCTGCGAAGTCACACCCGGAGAAGCTGTTTTGGGTGGTGCGGGGGCTGGTCAGTCCGGCCTTCCTCCACCCGGATGGGGACTTGTTCCAGGCCCGCTGTGAGGAGTTTGTCACCTACTTCACAGACAAGATCGCTCGGATTCAGAGCGACTTTGATGGTTGGGGGCAGTAGGGGGAGAGCGCGAGGTGACAGAGGCCCCGTCTGGTCCAACTTTGTGGGAGGAGTTTCAGGAAGTGACGCCAGCCGATGCAGTGGATATCCTGGGGTCTGTGAGAGCCACCAGTTGTGAACTTGATCCTTGCCCGTCCTGGCTGGTGAGAGCCTCCAGGGAGACGTTGGGGACGGTGCTGGCGAGAGTGGTTAACACGTCCCTGCGGCAGGGGAGGTTGTCGCCTAGCCTCAAGGAGGCTGTGGTACGCCCCCTGCTGAAGAAACTATCATTGGATGTGGACACACTCGCCAGCTACTGACCTGTCTATAACCTTCCAGGTTCATCTAGATATCATCGGTTTCCTGGACCCTTTTCAATTGTGGTTCCATCCCGGCTATGGCACTGAGACAGTGTTGGTCGACAATCTCCACCGGGAGATGGATTCAGGATGTTCTACATTTCTTATCCTGCTAGATCTCTTGTCCGCTTTTGATACCGTGAACCATGGGCTGCTGCTCAGATGGCTGCGTGACCTGGGGGGTCTGGACAGGACTATTCTTGAATGGTTCCACTCATTCCTCTCGGGGAGAAGCCAGTGGGTGGTGTTGGGAGCTGAAACATCTTGCCCCCGTGCCTTGTTGTGCGGCATTCCGCAGGGTTCCATTCTGTCTCCATTATTATTTAATGTATATATGCAGCCCTTGGGGGAGGTCGTGAGAGGGTTCGGGGTGCAATGTCACCAATATGCTGATGATACTAAGCTGTACCTCTCTTTTTCAGCTGACCCAGACCCTGCTGTCTCGTTACTATCCCAGTGTTTGGAGGCCGTGGCGGAGTGGATGTGGCAGAGCAGACTGAAGCTCAACCCCGATAAGACAGAGGTGATGATGGTGGGAAGAGCAAGGGAGGTGTCGGCCCCCCTGATGGGGGGGTTCGCCCTCCTATAGCTCAGCAGGTTCAGAGTCTGGGGGTGATATTGGACTCAGATCTCCGCCTGGATCGACAGGTGGAGGTGGTGGTGAAGGCCGCCTTCCGCCAGTTATATCTGGTGCGGAGGCTGTGTCCGTACGTCTCTGGGCCGGACCTGGCCTCCCTCATCCATGCCTTCATCACCTCAAGGCTGGACTACTGCAATGCGCTCTACATGGGACTGCCCCTGTTCCTGGTTCAGAGGCTGCAGCTGGTGCAGAATGCGGCGGCCCGGCTCCTGATGGGGACGGGCCGTCGGGAGCATATAACACCTGTGCTCTGGACTTTGCACTGGTTGCCAATAGTGTGCCGAGCCAGGTTCAAGGTATTGGTATTGATTTATAAGGCCCTTCACAGTCTCGGCCCCTTGTACCTCAGGGACCGCCTCGCCCTCCACGTCCCAGAGCGGCTCCTTCGGTCTGCCAGGGGTGCCTTCTTGGAGGTCCCCCGTGTTAAGCAGGGAGCCACATGGAGAGGGCATTCTCGGTGGCTGGGCCACATCTGTGGGATTCCTTCCTGGAGGAAGCTCGCCTGGCCCCAAGCCTTTTAACATTCCGGCGGGCTTGTAAAACCTGGCTGTTCGCCCAGGCCTTTGGGGAGGGGGGTTAGGGTTTTTAGCTCCTCCCTACCCTTATTTTTATTTTTATTTATTTGTCCTAACCCTGTTTTAAATTGTGTGCTGTTTTTAAAAAATGGTTTTACTGAATTGTTTTTATTAAATTGTACGTCGCCCCGAGATGCCGTAGGCATATGGGGCGACTAAGAAATGCTTAAAATAAATAAAATAAATATATAAATACATTTATTTATTTATTATTTACATTTATTATTATTTGTAAGCATTTAATATAGTGCAAGCAATGTACTTGGCATTTTACAAAGTAATAGAATAGACGCAGTCTCTGCCCTAGGATTTACAACATTTCTACCGTGCCCTTCTCCAAGGACTCAGGGTAACTTACAGACCAAAAAACATATTAATATTAATACTAATACTAATTGTAATATTAATATTAATATCAGCATTAATAAAAATAGTAAGCAAAATATTAATATTAATATTAATATTTTACTTAACATTAATATTAATGTTAATATTAATATTTTGTTTATTAATAGTAATATATTCATATTAATATTAAGCAAAATATTAAGCAAAATATTATTACTATTAATATTGACATTAATATTAATATTTGTATTAAGCTTACTATTAATATTAATATTCAAATATTAATATTAATATTCTGCTTTGCAGCAAAAATTTGCCAGACATTCCCCAGAGCAGTTAGCACAGCTGGCTTTGTAGCTTGTTCTGCACGACAAGCTTGGTGGAATGAAGACCAAGACAGCGTGCTCACACAGCCCCCACAACTCATCTTTCAAGAACACCCTGATTATTTTCAACTCCTCCAGTGCTGATAAACTAGAAGACACTTCTCCACACTGCTGGCAACCTGGAGGACGTTACAAACACAGTTTTGTGGACATGAGTTTTACAATAAAGTGCAGTATCCAGGTAGTGTCTGCTTTTCTGGCTTCTCAAAGCACGGCTGGGTCCCCAACTGGTGGGGGACAGCAAGGGGTGTGTGGGCAGTGAGTAGCCAGGATGGTGTGTGGTTGTGTGTAATCAACAGCGTCAACAGCATCACACATTCCCCCAAGTTTTCCATGGTTATAAATTATAACGGGATCCCTAACACTGCCACAGGATGCCAAATTCCAGGGGTGATTCAGATTAGCTCTTGAAATCAAAAGTAATCAAGGGTAGCCAAGAAAGTAGGTACCCAAGGGTAAGTACCAAGAGTATTCAAGAGAGTAGGCAGGGATGGCTCCACCTCCCAAGCAGGGCTGGACTTAGCAATTTTTCTCCCTTAGGCAGCAGGGGTGAGGAACCCAGCCCATGGGAAGACTAGCAGCAACAGAGTGGGACCAGGTGGGGAGGCAAGTGGTTGTAAAGGGACACAGAGATCAATCTGGGGCATCTGGGATGTGGATAGAGAACAAGGCTAGAGGGGAAACAGGAAGGCAGAACAAGGGTTGCCAAGAGAGGCAAGGCAGAGAGGGAGCTAGTAGGAATGGGCGAACGCGGTTCGGAAGTTCGGACCGAACTCGAATAGTTCGGTCGACCGAACCGAACGTTCGAACCGAACTCGAATTCAGAAGTTCGGAGTTCAGACCGAACTCAAATAGTTCGGTCAACCAAACTGAATGTTCGAACCGAACTCAAATTCGAACATTCGGTTCGGATGCGTTCGGTGGGGTGTGTGGCTGTCTCTTATACACATCTAGATGTGTATAAGAGACAGGCTCTACGCCGTGCTGCGGGGCTTTGGTTCCTGGTTATTGCGGGCTGCGATAGCGGTGTTGTGGGTGACTCCTGGGGACCTTTCCTCCTGGGGTGTCTCCCTCGGTGCCCTCGCGGGCCCCACCTCCTCAGGCCCCAGGGCCTGACAGCCTCCTTCTGTGGCTCCTTTCATCCTGGAGCTCTCTCTTAGTCCTTTCCCTGAGGCAGAGCCCCAGCTCCTGCCTCCAGATCTCTCCACTTTCTGAGCTTTACTCAGGCCTTTTGGGCCTCATGTCATGCACAGACTCTGGCTCCAATTAATCCACAGCTAGTCAGTGCTGAAGCACTGTCCTTCTTCCTATTAGCACCAGTCTTCGACTTAGCACCTACTCCTTGTCGGTGCTATCTCCCCTTAGAATTTGCAGGGCCCAGGATAAAGATAAAATGCTTGGCCCCACTCCCTTAGAGGCACCCTCAATGGGGCCCAAGAGTTTATGGTGTTTGAGGCCCTTCTGGGAGGGAATGGAGGCCCCGCATTCTGCCCTGATGAAAATGGGAGCTGCTGCAGGGACCCCTGGGACATGAGTAGAGAAAAAAGTAGGGCTCAGAGCAGTTTCCCTAGGTTGCCCTGGGGTAAGGCCGGCCCTGGAGGGTGCCATGGAAGGCACTACCTTGCAGGCCCTGGAGGGTGCCCCGGATGGCATTACATTACAGGCCCTGGAGGGTGCCCCAGATGGCACTACAGCAGAGGCCATGAATTTGATCTTTCTCCTGGGCCAAGCAAATTCTAAGACCAGCCCTGGAGATAGGCAACAAAAATGACTCGGGGCATGGAATGGTTTCCATATGCACAGAGGCCCAAAAGACTAGGACTCCTTGGATTAGAAGGGAAGTGACTGAGGGGGAGACAGGATTAGAGGCTATGACAATGCTCCATTTGGGGGCTTTGGCCCTCCCTGCTTACAGGGGGATCATGATGTCATAGTGCACTGTCAGGGGGATCATGATGTCATGGTACACTGTCGGGGGGATCATGATGTCACAGTGCACTGTCGGGGGGATCATGATGTCATGGTGCACTGTCGGGGGAATCATGATGTCATGGTGCACTGTCGGGAGCATGGTTACATTAGAAAAGGGTGAGGAATACCGTAGCCTTACCCTTTTACTTGCCTATTGCTTCTTCTGATGGATGCCGTGACGTGACATCACTTCTGCTGTGGGAAGGGCCTCCCAGACACATTGGGCCTGGGCCTCAGTAATTCTCAGCTTTATCCGGACCGAATTCTGGTGAGGCCTGAATCAGCTGGTCTCAGAGGCCCCAGTTGTTCACCTGAGGCAGGTTCTACTTTCCACTTGACAGGGTCATCCTCCCCTCCCATTGACCCTCACTATTTTAAAAGCAAGAACCACCTGCATCCAGAGACAGTGATCTGTTTCAATAACTCTCCTGTGCTTGGTCCTAGTAGTCAGGGGTTTTTAGTAGAAAATAAAGACAGACAGTGAGGCCTCATCTGTGGGGCTTTCCTTATGTTGTAGAAAGGAAGGAAGGAAGGGTGAGGAGGCGGAAGAGGACAAGGTGACCTTTTAGAAATCTGCAGACATCAGCCTCATTCAGAGTTTCCATTTTAACGTCTCTGATTGCCCATAGTGTTTCCTTCTGGGTCCCGCCCACAAGGACTGTGTTTCTGGAAGGGTGATTAAAAAAATAATGATCACACTATAGACACAAATAGTCAAGAGAGACAATTTTTCGTGGGAACCCTTTTCCTGAGGAAAGTTTTTCACACCCTGAGAATGAGGGTTCTGCTTAGAGGTGAAAGGAATATTCATATGCAAGGTTATATCCATCTGATTTTTCTACACCGATCTGCATCCGTTGCGTCAGTGATGCAGTCCACTGCAATACTGAATATGCTTGGTTTCGTTTTGTTTGGTTCGGTCTGGTCCAGTCCAGTATGGATTGGTCTAATCTGGTTTGCGGGGAAAGAATCAGTCTGGTTCACTATGAGTTGGTATAGTTTGGTGGGGGAGAATCAGTCTGGTTCGCTATGGATCGGTCTGGTTTTGTGGGGGAGAGTCGGTCTGGTTCACTACAGATCAGATGTGTATAAGAGACAGTCATAGATCTGATCCTGTGAGACCTTGCAGCTAGAACAACACTGCCCTATTACACTTACGCTTTTGTCTTTCCTGTATGTTGTCTGTTATGGGGGTGGGAAATCCTTTCCCTACTGTGGGCCATGTACCACAGGTTGGATAGGAGAGGGAATGCTTAAGGGATGTGCTCAGGATGGGGAAAGGAAGGGGAGGGTCCAAGGTTCAATTAGGTGTATGACCATGCCAGAAAAGAGGAATGCTTTTGTCTTTTCCCCTTTCTCACATGCCCTTGCGAGTCATGATGGTAGAGCCATGGAAGAAAGCGGCAGAAGAGTAACTTCCAAGTAAAGACTTAACCTCAGTCTTTA
This sequence comes from Sphenodon punctatus, assembly GCA_003113815.1. NCBI lineage: Eukaryota > Metazoa > Chordata > Lepidosauria > Sphenodontia > Sphenodontidae > Sphenodon > Sphenodon punctatus. Next base: position 412,549 of record QEPC01008387.1, on the reverse strand, counting down.
TGGAGTGTTGTGATGTCACAGTGCTCTGTAGGAGCCGGGTCACTTTGGTTACATGGGACCTGGGCTCCGATTGCCCAGAAGAGCCCAACTACATCAGGCCTGCGTTTTGATCTGGCCCGATACAGTTGAGCATAGGCCCAGTTTGGCCACAAATGTCTAGCCCAAGTAGGCCAATGAAGGCTGAAACGAGAATATTTTTTATTGTCGTTAGAGTCTCGTGGGAATCGAGAGCCCTTAGCGAGATCTCGGGAAGAGCTTGCTAACGGTGAGAAATCTCAACAAGAATCTGCTTAAAAAGAAAAAAACAACTGCACAGGCACAGAATGACTGCGGGTGTTGTTCTGCGCATGCATAGCCCCTTTTCCAAAATGGTACCAGGAGCATCGCCACCATTTTTGAAACGGAAAGCTAGTCTGTGCATTTGCAAAATGGCCACCGTGCATGTACAAAATGGCTACCCTTTTCCAAAATGGTGGTGATGCTGCCGGCGCCGTTTTGGAAAAGGGTTGCCATGTGCAGAACGGCCCTGGTGGCCATTTTAGCATGAACAGTTCTTTTTTTGTTGTTGTTTTTTCTTTTCTCGAGTTTCTCAGTGAGAATGCAGCCAAGACGCCACTGGTTCTTGGCTCATTCTCGTTTGTTGGAACAAGCCAAGAACCATGATTCTTAATGAGAATTGAGAGAAACCTGAGAACGAGTTTCATCCTACTCTACAGTACACTAACTTCTATTCCCATGGATGGTCCTGCCCAGAGCTGGATATATTGAAAACCCTGCAAGATGCATATTTTAAAAGAACTCAGTGTTCTTTTGCTGTTTCCATGCTGTGTAGAACTAGGAGTTTCCACAGCAGGTTGCATCACGGGAGATTAGAAACACATATATCATGCTTGACAGAAAACTCGACAATTTCAGAACAGAGGAAGGAATGCTTGGGCAAATGGGTTTCATTGAAAGCAATACGCTTCCCGTGTCTACAGACTCGCTTGTTTCAAGACAGGGTGGAGCTGGGAAAGGAATCAAATGGAAAAGCTGCCCGGATCATTAAGAAAATTGATGGTAGACAAAGCAAAAATGCTCTGAGGCTGAAGGCTAGAATTGATGCCAACAGTAAGAGAATGGAACGTAACCAAGGGTGAGAAAATCATACACAGGCCCGCAGAGCAAACTACTCATGGTGAGTATGGCGGAATTGCATAATGCTGGAGCCATCAGCATAACGTCATGCGAGGCTCTGAGGTGCAATGACTGCTCAATCTATTACTCTTTAATAGCATTTCCCTTCTTTCTCCTTCGTTCCTTCTGCCCTCCTTTTTCTTCACTTGCCATCTACTTTGCAGACAAGATCGCTCGAATCCAGAGTAACTTTGACACCGGATTAGGGGCAGTAGGGACGGAGTGCAAGGTTATGGAGGCTCTGTCTGGTCCATCTTTCTGGAATGAGTTTCAGGAAGTGATGCCAGCCGATGCTGTGGATGTCCTGGGATCTGTTAGAGCCATTAGTTGTGAACTAGATCCATGCCCGTCCTGGTTGGAGAAAGCCTCCAGTGAAAGCCTTGGGGACGGTGCTGGAGAGGGTAATCAATGCATCCCTCCGGCAGGGGTGGTTGTCGCCCGGTCTCAAGGAGGCCGTGGTGCACCCCCTGCTGAAGAAACCATCTTTGGATGTGGACACACTTGCCAGTTACCGACCGGTCTCTAATCTTCCCTTTTTAGGGAAGGCTATTGAACGGACAGTGGCACTGCAGCTCCAGGCGCATCTGTACAGTGTTGGTTTCCTTGACCCTTTTCAGTATGGGTTCCACCCCGGCTATAGCACAGAGACAGCATTGGTGGCCTTGGTGGATGATCTCCACTGGGAGATGGATGCAGGATGTTCAATATTTCTGATCCTGCTAGATCTCTCGAACGCTTTTGATACAGTGGATCATGGGCTGCTATTGAGATGATTGTGAGTCCTGGGGGGTCTGGGNGGTTAATGTCTTATATCCTTGGGACCCTTTATCCACTCTTTCCTAAAATTGGCAGAAATATTAAGCATATGGAGGGATGTAATATACACAATTTTCATGAACGTTGGATGCAAGATAAAGAAGTTGTAGCCATGAATGTGTATGGAGCTTTTCTTAAAATGACAACATTCAATTGCTTCTGAAATCGGTTTCCTTTATCTAATCGTTCCAAATTTTGGTACATCTAGTTCCCTCCATTGGGGGTACAATCTCCCTAAATTCCATCATAAAGTAATAAGAAACAAAAATGTTATAGGCAGAAATATGTTTCTCAGTTCTTTCCTTTTATTTCAAAAACCAAATGTCATTTTCAGTTCCTGTTTGTACTGAACTAAAGACCGAACTGAGCCCGACTGAACTCAATATCGAATCTGAACTCAACATTCGACTCGAACCACTGAACGGCCGAACATCCGAACCAGATGAATCAAACGCAGCCAAACCGAACGGCCGAAACTAACGGCCGAAACGAATGCAGCCGAACCGAACGGCTGAACCCAAACTGCGATCTGTTCGCCCATCCCTAGGAGCTAGGCTGGGAGGGGAGGAGCAAAAGGCAAGGCAGGAGAGACATGACTGGAGGGAATAGTAAGATCAAAACATGGAAGTGGGGGCAGGACCAAGTAAGCAGGACAGGGCGAAGGGGGGGAACAAGGTGAGCAGAGACAGCGGCAACCAACAACAAGCATAAAAGTGGAGGGGGAAAGGGAGTCGTTGTTGCACTAAGCTGTCTGGTGCCACCAGCAACACTTACATGCCAGCTGGCAAGCAACCAGAAAACCAGGCCGTGAGACAAACAGGTGGTGGGGTGGGGTCAGGGCAGACTAGGGAAGCTGCCTCTGGGAGGGAGTGGCTGAGCCTGCGGCAGCCTGGGGAACTGGCCCAGGTGAGCTGGCCACCCTAAGGACAGGGGTTCAGTGGGCAGGGAGTGGTGGGGTCCGGGGGGTTGGCAAGCGGCACTGGGGCAGGGTTCATTGGGCAGCAGAGTTGACTTTACCACAAGTTAGCCACCCCGCAGTGGCCCCAGTTTTCACCAGGGCAAGGGGCCATGCCTCTGTTGCCCCCCAGTGGGCTCTCAAACATGGCCACCTCTAGGGTCCGGTGGAGGACCCACCTGAGGGTGTGGTGCCACTAGCGGCCCACCGTTTTCTATCGACATTGAGCCAAGCAAATGATAAGACTGGCACGGCTAGACTGGGCATGGTGGGAGTCACTGGGGATGGGGGCCACTCAGGCAGGGGCGGGGAACATGCTGTGATGGAAATGTGGGGGCCAGTCGTGGCTTACTTCAGCGGGTGGGGTGAGATGGGGCACTCTGCAGGTGGGCAGGACAGGACCCATCTACTGGCGCCGCTCTGGGGCGGTCCTGTTGGCCCCATTCTCCCTACCCCATTATATCCCCCGCCCACTCCGATAAGCCACATTTCCATGTCACAGCATCCCCCCCTCCACTCCAATGACACACCCAGTCCCAAGTGACCCTCAGCCTTTCTGATACCTCTATCTTAGGGGGGCAAATGTAGGAGGGACTGAATTTTGCTATACGTGAGCAGGAACCTGGAAAAAAAATAATCACAAAACAAAATCAACTTTGAATGCAGAAACAATTACAAAATTGTGCCTAGCTTGCTCATCTTTTCCAGTTTCTTATCCCCTTAGATAAAGCCAACGAACTGGGGAGAAATCTGTGGTAGGCCTGGTGGATTTCCCAAAGGCAGATGAGCTTATCGAAACGATGATGAAAGCAGCTGCTGTCACTCAGCAATTTGTTAATGTAAACGTTGTGTATGATAAACGGAGGAGTGTCTCGTGATGGGCTGGCACGATGTCAGGAAAGAGACCTAGAAAATCAGGAGAGAGAGATGGGAATCTGATAGCACACTGAATGGGGTTTGAGACATAGGTGGCACGTTAATGGGTTCAGAGGAAACAGAATGCTGCTCCAGGAAAGGGGAAAGGAAGTTATCTGATGGCCTTTGCTGGGAAATCCCTGGCAGATGGCGGTCCAGCCTCTGTTTAAAAACCTCCAGCAAAATAAGAACATCCAGGCCAATTATCCGTGCCGGTTTCTATCAGTGTCGGCTCCCCTGTGTTTCGGATCCCCTACCGGTGTCGGTTTTATTGGTGTCAGATATTTCCCATCAGGGCCGGCCTTACCACGGGGTGGATGCCCAGGGCCCCGTGGTTGGAGGGCCCCATGGTTGTGGGCTTGTTTTGAGGCAGTTGGCGCTGTCCTTTTTTTAAAAACAAAAAATTAATGGTCGGGTCCGCGGCGGTCCGGGTCGGGTCCGCGACGGTCAGGTTGGGGGAAGGGGTTACGGTCCTGGCCACCATGGGGCCCAGCCCCACCTCCAGCAGCAGCGGTAGCAAATCAGTGAGCCAGCTCACTGACACTAGCTCGGCAACCGCCTCTGGCCCCGCCCCGCCCATCGTGGGGACCACCTGACCTCCCCTCCGCCGGTAGCACTCTGAGCTCGCCACCGCCACATGCTTCCGGGTTCTCTCCCTGTGCCACGCTGAGGCCAGGTAAGTCTGAAGTCATCGGCGAGGCCCAGCCGTTCCTGGCTCAGGCCCTCAGTCCTGGGGGCCCTGGCCACCCTTGGAGCTGTCCTGCTGGTGCCCGGCCTCAGCCAGACCAGATGCCAGACCCACAGTAAGCGCCGCCCGGGGCAGCTGAGCTACCCCACATCACCGAGCCCGGGATCCCCCTACCTCTCCAGTGCCCCCTTCCCCCTGCCTCCCGCCAACTCCATTGCCCNTGAACTTCTGAACAAAGTTTGGAAATTCAAACCCCATTAAACTAAATGGAATATTATCTTTTAGGGATGGGTGAACAGAGCTGAGTTCGGAAATTCAGTTCGGTTAGGTTCGGTTCGATTCGAAAATCGAGTTCGGTTCAGAAGTTCGGTTCAGTCGACCGAACTGGTTGAGTTCGGTTCGAACTCCGAACTTCCGAACCACGTTCGCCCATCCCTATAAACCAAAAAAAATGGCAGGTGCTTATCTGAAACAAAGGTTGGAATGACGGGTGTGAGGACACCGGAGTAGCTGAAATGATGGATAGGTGGGTGGAATTATGGGTGTGACGACACCGGGAGCGGTTGAAATGCCAGGGGCTGGGTGGAATGAGGAATACAAGGCCAGTGAGAACAGCTTGAGTGACAGGGGGGCTGGGTGGAATGACGCGTAAGAGGCCATCAGGAGTGTCTGGAATGACAGGGTGTAATGACAGGGTGTAATGACAGGTATGAGGACACTGGGAATGGGAGGAATGATGGGGGGCTGGGTGGAATGATGGGTACAAGGCCAACAAGCCAAGTCCTTTTAGCTGCTCTTGGTGGCCTACGTGCAATTCCACCCAGCTCTCTGTCATTCCAGCTGTTCCTGGTGTCCTTGCACCCATCAAACCACCCAGATCCCCATCATTTCAGCTGCTCTCAGTGATCTTTTATGAGTGATTCTACCCAACCCGTCTCATTCCAGCCACTCCCGGTGTCCTAGCACTTGCCATTCCACCCAGCCACCCATCATTTCAGCAACTCCCAGTGTCCTTGAACCCATCATTCCACCAAGCTCCCTGTGACTTTTACCCATCATTCCAACCTTTGTTTCAGATCATCATCTGCCATTTTATTACTAACCATTAGGCGCTATTGGCACTTTCAAACCCCCATTCCTTCTAATTGGCATTCCTGTTGTTGCTATTGTTTACAATTGGCATTCCTTGCCATTCATTTTATTACGTCCCACATCCTCCTGAAAGACCAACCAAACCAATCTTAACTGGATACACCATGGTCTGGACCAAATCCAGACACAGAGCGAACTAGCGAACAGTCCGAATTCCAAACCGAACTCCGAACCAGAGACACCCAGAACGAACCAATGAGCAGACCAATCCCAAAATGAATTCCCAACCAGACACACTACAGACCAAACCAAACATGAACCAATCCAACAAACTGACCAAGACCCTACTGGATCGAACTACAGACCAAACAAATTTACAGACATTGAGGCTGAACCAATCTGCACCCCAAACTGAACCAAGCCGATCACAAACCAAACCACATCACTGGTGTGATTATGATATGTTGTAATATTATTGATTTGTTGTTGTTATATTGGATTGTGTGAGGGACAGGGAGGGTATGGTTAAAAATGAAATGGTATGTTATGAAAAGATATGTTATTGTGTTAATTGAGGGGTTATTGAGGTTGTGTTGTTTGTGTTGAATTTAGAATTGTTACTTCTTTCTGGATGTCTTCTACTTTTGTTGTTAGCTGCCTCAAGTCGCCATTGGCGAGAGAGAGCGGGATATAAATAAAAGTTGACTTGACTTGACTTGACATCAGAGAAGCATTCTCCTTCTGATCCAATCAAGAGGATAATAACCTCGAACATCATTTTCCCTATGTATTTCATCTCTCATCGTGCTCCCACTTTAGTGGGATGGGTAGCAATGCCTTGCCCACCTCCATTCCTAACAGAATGTTAGGAAAGAGAGAGAGAGATGGAGGCCTGAGATCATGTGAGGTTTAAATTGAGGGGATTGTCTCCTGAACCCCAAATTCAGGAGGAGCATGAACACCTTGCTCTGGGCTTTCACCCAGAGGGAGGCATGGGACGTGGAGGCAGAGGTGAGGCAAAAGCACTATCATGCCCCTTTCTTTCAAGTAGTACCAGCAAAAATGGGTTAGCCTTTCCAATTTCCAGTCCTCAACCTAAGGACACTTTTAGATGTGCCACCAAACTCGTGGATTTAAACAATCCGCTGTTTGAAAAGTTGCATGGGCAGCGTTTAGATGTGCCGCCGCCATTTAAAACCATAGTTCATGCATTCATTATAAACTTCATTGGTAAAACCTCGATATTGAGGTTTTACCAACGCGGTTTATAATGAAATGCACATGCCGTGATTTTCTGTTCAGTTCAGTTTTATTGAGGAATTCAGCTTATCACCATGTTCCAGAACAGTATAATAAAAACAGAATATCTATCAACAGAAAAACAACAACAGAACCATCACGTTCATTGCAATTAACAAAAAGAGTCAAAAGGATCATTCATCTTAAAAATAGCCATCAAATATTTGGTACCCCTACCACCATATTTTGTAATTTAAGTTTCCTTTCTCAAAGGGCCAGAAGAAGAAACAAAGCAAGAGATTTCAGAGCACTAGGATCTTGCATAGTTAAAAGGAAGACAAGCTTTCGCTCAGTTGAGTATGCAAGTCGGAGGTCCAATAGCAACTCAATCCAAACACTTTTTATATTCTTATAATATGGGCAGATAAAAAGAAGATGCTCCAAATGTTCAACCTCATTATAGATGCAAGAACAGCATTTTAAGTTGCCGTGATTTTCAACGCCGGTGGAGCGTCTAAACACCACCCGCGTGACTTTTCCAATGGCAGATTATTTAAATCTGCAAGCCCGGTGGCACATCTAAAAACGGGCTGACTTTGCCACCTTTGGGTATTAATTGGTATCCGATTCATACCTGACAGGTTACCAGATGTCCCGATTTTCCCACTTCCGGTCCTGGAATATTGACTTCCAGTATCAATTTCTCGAGTTTCCATCCTGATTTCTCAAGTTTCCGCCCTGATTTTCATGTACCAATTTACCGATCAGTAATTGGTACCTTGGCACTGATCATTTCTGATTTTTCAGGGAATCGGGTACCCAATCGGCACTCAGATAGCCCTCCAGGTACCCGAAACAGGACCCAAAATTGCAAATATTACCCACAGGTAATAAATTGGGTACCTGCTTCAGCATTAGTTCTAACCTTACAGAACATCATGGCATCATGATGCTCCGTACGGGCAGGGCTGTATTAGAAAGTGGGCAGGAAAATCCCTACGGCCACCCCCCCCTTTCCAACATGGCCACCCTTGCTGTCTTTGGAAGCCTCAATTCCTCCATGTTATTGGAGGGTGCTTCTCACTGACCCAGAGAAATCAGGGCTTCCCTTGGAGCCTGGAGACTCTGGGTCATCAAAACCCAGAGTCTCTGAAGGGCCGGGTGGCAACTATGGGCATGCCCCCTTCAATCTCTTCTCTGTTTTTAAGTTGTGCATCAAGGGGTGTCACTTTAGCGTATCAAAGGGTAGGGGTTGTCTCCCTGTTACTTTAGGTTTAGAGGATCCACTGCTGGGTCTCCATGTATTTTTTCCTCTTGTTTACCTTCCTTTTTTAAATTGTTTTTAAAATGGAATTTAGGAATTTTTAGGACTGTTGTATTTTATTTTATTGTATTCACTTTGCAAGGCACCCTGAGCACCATTTGGCAGGGAACGTCCCTGCCTCTGTCTCGTCACCACAGGGCCCCTTGGTTTACTGAGGGGCTGCGGCGTATGAAACAAGTAGGCAGGAGGCTGGAGTGAAGTTGGCGTCGGACTCGATCTGACTCCGACCGACTTCTCTATAGGTTCCACTTGCGGTCCTATGTTGAAGCTGTGCAGACAGCGAAGAAGGGGTTCTTTGCTGCTCTCATAGCATCTGCGAAGTCACACCCGGAGAAGCTGTTTTGGGTGGTGCGGGGGCTGGTCAGTCCGGCCTTCCTCCACCCGGATGGGGACTTGTTCCAGGCCCGCTGTGAGGAGTTTGTCACCTACTTCACAGACAAGATCGCTCGGATTCAGAGCGACTTTGATGGTTGGGGGCAGTAGGGGGAGAGCGCGAGGTGACAGAGGCCCCGTCTGGTCCAACTTTGTGGGAGGAGTTTCAGGAAGTGACGCCAGCCGATGCAGTGGATATCCTGGGGTCTGTGAGAGCCACCAGTTGTGAACTTGATCCTTGCCCGTCCTGGCTGGTGAGAGCCTCCAGGGAGACGTTGGGGACGGTGCTGGCGAGAGTGGTTAACACGTCCCTGCGGCAGGGGAGGTTGTCGCCTAGCCTCAAGGAGGCTGTGGTACGCCCCCTGCTGAAGAAACTATCATTGGATGTGGACACACTCGCCAGCTACTGACCTGTCTATAACCTTCCAGGTTCATCTAGATATCATCGGTTTCCTGGACCCTTTTCAATTGTGGTTCCATCCCGGCTATGGCACTGAGACAGTGTTGGTCGACAATCTCCACCGGGAGATGGATTCAGGATGTTCTACATTTCTTATCCTGCTAGATCTCTTGTCCGCTTTTGATACCGTGAACCATGGGCTGCTGCTCAGATGGCTGCGTGACCTGGGGGGTCTGGACAGGACTATTCTTGAATGGTTCCACTCATTCCTCTCGGGGAGAAGCCAGTGGGTGGTGTTGGGAGCTGAAACATCTTGCCCCCGTGCCTTGTTGTGCGGCATTCCGCAGGGTTCCATTCTGTCTCCATTATTATTTAATGTATATATGCAGCCCTTGGGGGAGGTCGTGAGAGGGTTCGGGGTGCAATGTCACCAATATGCTGATGATACTAAGCTGTACCTCTCTTTTTCAGCTGACCCAGACCCTGCTGTCTCGTTACTATCCCAGTGTTTGGAGGCCGTGGCGGAGTGGATGTGGCAGAGCAGACTGAAGCTCAACCCCGATAAGACAGAGGTGATGATGGTGGGAAGAGCAAGGGAGGTGTCGGCCCCCCTGATGGGGGGGTTCGCCCTCCTATAGCTCAGCAGGTTCAGAGTCTGGGGGTGATATTGGACTCAGATCTCCGCCTGGATCGACAGGTGGAGGTGGTGGTGAAGGCCGCCTTCCGCCAGTTATATCTGGTGCGGAGGCTGTGTCCGTACGTCTCTGGGCCGGACCTGGCCTCCCTCATCCATGCCTTCATCACCTCAAGGCTGGACTACTGCAATGCGCTCTACATGGGACTGCCCCTGTTCCTGGTTCAGAGGCTGCAGCTGGTGCATAATGCGGCGGCCCGGCTCCTGGTGGG
>QEPC01008387.1:383080-396469 GCA_003113815.1 Sphenodon punctatus | reverse complement strand
GGCTGCAGCACCCAGATCTCCCCCTCCCCTGCTTTCCCCCCCATTGCACCTGTGCTGCTTGGCTGCTTCCCTCTCTCCCCCCCTCCCTCCCGGCTGCACCAAGATCTAATGGGTACCCTTGTGATCTTGTTTTCCAAAAGGTGGCAATGTGAGATAAAACTGAGGTGTTGCAATCCTGAGATAATGGGTACTCTTGTGATCTTGGTTTCCAAATGTTGGCAATGTGAGATAAAACTGAGATGTTGAAATTATTTGTTGCTGGATTTTCTCTTTGCTGAAATTACTCTTTGTTGCTGGATTTTCGGTGGCTCTGCCTAAAATGTACAAGACCCTCCCTAGAGCTCTGCTGAGCCCCACTGAGCCGGGGAGCGCCCCCTAGGCTCTCTGGCAGCTGGCGACTTTGCCGCCGGGAGGGCCGGTGGCTTTGCCGCTGGGGGGGGGCACAGATCTCTACCGCCCAGGGACCCGCTTTTCCTAAGGCCGACTCTGTTTCCCATTGAAGTGCCTGTGACTTCCCTGCAGGTCTGAGATCTGATCATTGGGTGGCGAGAGGGCCCAATTCTCAGATCTCTTGGTTTAAATCGAGAGTGGCATAATCGACCACTCTCGGTTCAGTCCCAACCCTAGGAAGGACAAGACAGAGGCTGCTTACCCACGTTACACAAACAATTTCTATCGACTATTACTCCTAATCATTTCTATAGCACTACTGGGCGTACACTGCGCTTTTACCGTCACAGATTTTGGAGACCGGTCCCTGCCCAGTGGGCTTACAATCTAAGATGGACATGGGCGAGGGGAACACAGGCACACAGATATTCCCATTATACAGATGTGGAACTGAGGCTGAGAGGTTGCTTGTGACTTGCCCAAGGCCACCCAGTGAGTTCATGACTAGGGCTGGATTTGAACCCTGGCTTCCCAGGACCTTACTGGATCTCACTAACATTATCTAACGTTAGTTTGTGTAACATGGGCAAGCGGCCTTCCTCATTCAGGAGGGAAACTACCCGTTAGTTCCATCACAGATGACAGGGCTGAAAATCCAGCCCTGTCGCTCACATGAGTGGAAACTAACACGAAATTTGAATGCGTGCAGTACATTTAAATTCCCCCGCTGGAAGAGGGAGGGTTCCGCGAGATGAGTAGGCAAGGGTGGTGGCAGAAGAGGGGCAAAGAGATCAGAGGGAGCGAAGCCATGAAGAGCCTTGAAAGTGAAGACAAGGAGTTTGGGCTGATTAATACATTCAGTGAATGTATACACCGGAGAAGGCCAGCGATGCATCATGTGTTAACATTGCTCCAAGGATAAACAACACTGGCCAAAGCATGTTAACAAGCCGCCTTCCATCTGGTTGGCTCATGCAGCCCTGCCACAAAGTGAGGTTGGAGGATCAGGCCCAGAGGAGTGTGCTCACCCTGCCTACGAAACTGCTTTGCACCTGTCTCTTATACACATCTAGATGTGTATAAGAGACAGGAGGAGAGGGGGTTCCGGAGGAGCATGCCCACTCCCTGGTCTTGGCCAGCTCATCCACACGTCTCTCTCTCTCTCTCTCACACACACACACACACACACACACACACACACACACACACACACACACACACACACACACACACACACACACACACACACACACACACACAGAGAGAGCTTTGCCCCTGCCAGCTCATTCCCCTGGATAGTCTCTGCTTACATCCTACTGCTTACCATTTCTAAACTGCTACTAGTCGTAGAGTGCAGTACTAGTCCTCTAACATCCTGGTCTGACTCCCCTTTTGCCTGGTCTCAACTCTGCTTAACTTGTCTCTCCCCGCTCCCCCAGCCACCTGTTTGGTCCCTTCAAAGCTCTGCTCCAGGATCTGACTCAAGTTCTTCCAGAAATCACAGAACTTCGTACACACACCCCACACTCCTTAAGCACCGGAAGGTCTGTCAGTGCAGTCATTAACACTCACCATGCTGAAAACACCACACAAGGAGAAAGCCAAGCTCAGAGCCCACATCAAAAGCGCTTCCCTCCGGCTCTTTGCCCCTGATTTGCAGAACTTTTTGGTGTGCAATTTCCTTTGATCGTCAGACCATGTTGGAGGCGTTGGTGTCAGCTGGTTAACCATATAATCCATGCGCGCCCAGTCGCACACACACAGTCTTGACCACAAACCCAACCCACTGGTGTGGTACAGAAGGATAAAGCTAACCTCAGCCCTATTACGTTAGGCAATCGCTCAGCAGCCTCCCAAATCAAATGGGGGAGGGAATTTCTCCTGAAACACGGCAGGAAGGCATGTGCAGTCCACAACCACAGAAAATACATTGGCCACTGTGGGACAACTTGCCGTGGAAAATATTTGCTTGAGAAATTGTACGACTGCTGTTAGGAGAGGAACATGAAAATTGTCAGGTGGGGTCAGACTCCTGGTCCATCTATGTCCAGCATCCTGTCTCTGTCGGTGGTCAGCGCCTCACAGTGGAAGAGCCTGACACCAGACAGATGTGAGATAAAATCATAGGACTGGCAGGGAGTCGGGACCTCAAGCAGAATCTATTCCAGCCCCCTGCTCCAAGGGAGGATGCCCTAACCCAGGGCCCCGTGAATTCTGTGCTTCTGTGATCAGAGCCACATTTGCAGAATTTTGCATTTGCTAGTGCTGAATAGAGCTGATGTGGCAGCAGCTGTTACCGCGCCGCGATTCCATTCCATTCCGCCATTTCGGAATTGCCCGCGCCACACCGCGGCTTTTCTGCGGACATTCCGCTAATTCCGCCGGCATTCTGCAAATTGCGGAATTGCGGAAAAATTGTGGAAACTGTCGGAAAACTGCTGTTCCGCTATTTTGTGGTGGCTATTTTGTGCTGGTGGAATGGCGGAAGTAGCGAAAATGCTATCTTTCCGCTATTTTGCGAAGCTTGTGGAAGTAGTGGAATTAAATTAGCGGAACTGCGGAAGTAGCGGAATGAAACTAGCGGAATGAAAGCCTCTGTCATGCCGTTCCACTAATTGCGGAAACACTGTTTCCGGCGGAAATAGCTACTGCTGCGATATTCCGCTACAGTCCTAGTGCTGAAACTTAGTATTCTAAATTACTCCTTTTTTACCGAGTATCTCAGTATTCGACTCGGATTTACGGAGTACCGAGCAACTGAGGAATCGGCCAGTACTCAGTACACGGAAAATCCTTGAATGAGCAACATACAGGGCTTTTTCGGCCCCTTTATAAAGGTACTCAGTACTCAGAAAATACTCAATACTCAGTTTTATTTTTCCAAGGATTTTACTGAGTACTAAGGCCAAACACTCAGAGACGGTCCTTGGGAACTTGGAAATATTTGCAAATAAAATGTTTACTATTCGGTGAAGCCCAACTTACAGCTGAAATGGGTACCTAATTTAGAAGCCTGCATTTTTGAGTATCATATTGGGTACCCAACGATCCACCCAATCACTAGTCGGGTACCCGAATACCTGAAAAATCGGTAATTTTTGTTACCAATTTTCCAGTTACTGACCAAAAAATGAGGACAGAAACTGAAAAGCTGTGTTCAGTTGGGGCAGGGTATACATTAAATAAATAAATAAATAAATAAATAAAAATATCGGGACTGGAAATTAATATTCTGGGACCGGAAGTCGACATTCCCGGACATTGGATACCTGCATCAGGCACTAATCGGGTACAGATTAGTACCCAAATGTTGCAGGTTTATTTATTTATTTATATATATTTCATAGATTTTTATACCGCCCCATCCTGCGAAGCAGCTCGGGGCGGTTAACAACAATAAAAATAGTTTAAAACATTTAAAATACAATATAAAATACATCAATAAAACAGGGCAGTGTGCATAAATAAATATATAAGTGGGGGATTAAAACTCACCCCCCCCCCTCCCTCCCAAAGGCCTGGGCAAACAGCCAGGTCTTACAGTTCCGCCGAAATGTCAAAAGGCTTGGGGCCAGGTGATTCGGGTACTGCAAATTTGATGAGTTGTAAGATACTGGTTGTAAGTAAGGATGGGACTCCAGGTGGAATTTTGATTTTTGGATCTTATTTTGTTTGGGGGAGGTTGGGGTTTTTTTTCGTTTTTTTCTTGGTTTTTTTCTCATTGACTTCAATTGATTTTCTCCCTTTTACTTGAGAAAATTGTATGACTGCTGTCAGGAGAGGACCATGGAAACTGCCAGGTGGGGTCAGACTCCTGGTCCATCTAGCCTAGCATCCTGTCTCTGATGGTGGTCAGCACCTGATGATAGAGGAGCCTGACACCAAACAGATGTGAGATAAAATCATAGGATTGGAAGGGACCTCAAGCATCATCTATTCCAGCCCCCTGCTCCAAGGTAGCCACCCCCTTTGAAGTCAATGAACTTCAAACCTACCTCTCATTGAAGTCAATGAGAACAAACTGGGGGGAATCAATGAAAAAAAAACCTAACACTGGAACCAAAAAACCCCCACTATTTTGGTTTATGGTTTTAAAATCAAAATGGCCATTTTCAGGCCATTTCAATTCTATCCAAAACCGAAATTCCCATGCCTAGTTATAAATATTCCAGAGCCAGGAGCCCTATGCCACAGCAGGTGAAGAGGAGCATCCTATGACTTCTTGGAGAAGAAAAGAGCCACTCCTGCTGATAGGTTAATGTGGCATTTGGTAAGGGTTTTTTTTTTTTAACACATGAGATGCTCAAAACTGATGCAAAACAAGTGCCTGCCCCAAGGAACTTACAATCTAGAATGAACAAGGGGCCGGGGGTTGAGCTGAAGAGCCTAACGGCAAAAATGGGCATCCCCCGCTGGCTTTCCATTACCCGAACGAACCTGACAACGTAGAGTACCAGGGGTGGGGATAGGGTTGGGTTGGGTTTAGGGGTTTTATAATAGCTTCTATGTGTTTTATATTTGTTTCTAATTCTATATGTTATTTGCTATATCCTTTACATTTTTTTAAGCTGCCCCGAGCCTTTGAGGAAAGGGCAGCTTAAAAATGGAAGGAATAATAAATTATGATAATTATTGTCCAGGGTAACTTTTATGGTTCTGGTTAATTTGCATAATTTATTCTGCTCACAAAATTTGGGTTTTCTGGTTGCAGAATTTGAAAATAAACAAATAATAAATTTGAGAATACATCAGACCGTCACAAACCAGTGCCCATAACAACCCTGTCACCTTTGTCCTGCCCTATAATGCACAGCCCAAACATCTGGTGAAATGCACCCTGGGATATCATCCAAGAATACAAGAGTGGGTGGGGCTAAAAGAGTCACTGATGTACATATGATATTCATAGACTTGTTCACACATACACTTATTCTGAAGTAATAATAACTCCTTAAATCACTTAAACATGAACACAATATTTAAAGCAAAGCAGGGGGTGGTGAACTCCAGGGGGTGTGTGCTCTTGATTAAAGAAGGGTAAGCAAGCATGTGAACATGGAAAGGAACAAGGACATTAATAAATAATAATTGATATATTTATCTAGTATAGCAATGGGTATTTTCAGACCAACATGGGGCTGGCCACTCCCGCGCCTGATCCGAGAGTGTATCCCTGCATCCAGTCATACCTGGGTCCATTTTAAACTCACCCGGCAGCTGCCGCGACCCACGCTCTACCCGTGTGGCGCCCCCTCCTCCACACCATAGAGTTGCTGCCTGCAACTCTATGAGGTTGCCCGGGGCAACCACCGGTTGAGTGTGGAGCTGTAGCAGCCGTGCACCGAGCAGATGGCCAGTAGCTCCGCCTTCAGACAATGCCCCGGGTTTAGGCAAGTCCTGCTCCACCTCTGCTCTGCCTGAACATCTGGCAGCCCACCTTTACCTGGACAGACCACCCGGGGGTGAGGCGGACCAGAGGTGGGACTGCCATCCATCTGTTTACACCCAATGGGCCTGGTAGTGAAAAATAATTCGAGAATGGTCCCTGGCCCGGGGTGGGGAGCTGTTATGAGCTAGGATTTATTGATTTATTTATGTTTATTATCTCTCCCTATCCCAAAAGCTCAGGTTAGTACAACACATTCGCTAATCCCCAAACCTTATCCCTGCTTGCCAAATATCTGGCCACATCAAAAGGCTGGACAAGGGAGAGGAGACAAGGAAGAAGGGGAATATAGGAAGAGACAGAAATACATTCAACGCTGAGAAGTCGCAGCATAATGAATGCCTGTTAAGCTATTTAAGACTTTCACCCATTAACTCACACAGTCATTAACTCCTTGGGTAAACTCCCCATGGTAATTACTCTGTGGACCTTCTCAAATGGGCCCAGAAGGAGCCGCGGTGTGTGTGAAGGGGGTGGAGGCCGCAGTGAGTGTGCGGCGCATGTATGGCCCGTCACATGGATGCACACCCACCTCCACCGATCTCCACGCATCCGTTTTCTCCAATGCCTCCATGCGTGGGGGATCGGTGGAGATGGGGGGAGTGCGGGAGTGCACACGCACCCCCACCCATCCCCACTGGCAGTTGCATGGACGCTCCTCTCACCCGCCCCCCCCCAGTCGCCCACGCAAGTAATGGGGGAGGGGGGTGTCTCGTGTGAAAAGGGCCTGTGTTCATGTGAACACTTACAACATGGGTTATCAATCATCCCCGAAGTAAGTACACCGGATCAGCCTATTCATGTGAATGTAGACAAAGGAATCAAATGTCCATGTGCCACTCCAGTGCTGTGCTACTGGCAAAATGTAATGTGCAAATGGAGCCGTTAGTGACTGATAGATGCCTGTCAGTCTAATCCCGGCTCCATTGAAGTCAATGGGATTTCTCCCTTAGTTTGATGTAACTGAAGATGATTAAAGACGGGGACAGACAGCAGACATCTGCTTTGCATCACGGAGGCTTTGTTACTGAGACAGAACGTGTGTGTGAAATGGCTTCATTTGCCTGGGAATCCTCCCATGCTCCCATCAGTATCAGTGTAATTAATCACATGTGCTCCCTGATCCTGATGCATCACTGGAAACGGGAAACAAGTCTTTCCAGGCCCCCCTCCCCCTTTAATAGAATTAGGCTGCTTTTAGATGAGCGCCGCTGACTCGCGCCTGTAATCCTGTGCCCTGTAAAAGCGCCGCGGGCAGCATTTAGACGCACCTAGACGCGCTGTATTTCTGGCCACGCATTCTTTAAGAGCGCTAATTAAATACCTCGATCTCAAGGTATTTAGTTAGCGCTCTTAAAGAATGTGCGGCCGGAAATATGGCGCGTCTAGGCGCCTCTAAATGCTGCCCGCGGCACGTTCCCAGGGCGTGTGATTCCCGGCGCGAGCAGGGGTTACTCGTCTAAAAGCAGCCTTAGTAACCAGGAGAATTAGTAACAGAGAAAGCATAAATCCTTAGTCATTTCTGTAGACAGACACACACACACACACATGAACTTTAAGAAGAATTTTCCATAACAAAGAAAGTGAAAACCCCCAAACCTCAGTTGAACGGGTTAAGAAAACAAACCTTATCTAAACTAAGTTCGTTCCTTTCTCCCGGACTAACCAGCTGTGTTTTGCTATGGCCTCAGAGGTCCTGAGCTGAGTAAGATGCTGCTAGCAGACTCCTCCTTGTTCCTGATGATCATTATCTCCCTTATCAAGAGAAGAGAGTCTGTCAGCCCCGGGTTTGGAAGGGGAAGTTTGTAAAATGTTTCTCGAAAGCTCTTCCAGAAGTGTGAAGGCACACAGGTGTGAGAATCAAGAGCAAGGAGATAAACCTGCTCTGATTAATATAAGCGGATGCAGCCTAACGGATAAGGTGTTGGAATTAGCTGGGAGACCAGATTCAAAAACTGGGTTTTTTAGCCATGAACTGTTTTTCCCTGGGCCGGACCCACGGTTTGCTCAGACCATGGTGCTTTTTAGCCAGGGCTGTTCCTCGGACTTATCGCCAAGGCAGAGCCCGGGCTAAGTGCTGCCACGGCCCATGTAAAGCATCTCCAGATGGGGTAGAGCAGGCTATCACATTTTAGGGCCCGCTCCACTTGACCCCAGTCTGGGGCTGGAGCTATTCTGGGTGAGAGCACGGTGGTCTCATAGTCCGCCGCAGTCACCCATCAGGGAGGAGGGCAGGCTGCACTCAGCAGTGTCGAGGGCGGGGGCATATGGACTCACATAGTTGTGGGTCCATACGGCTCCACCCCCTCCATGGCCTGGGCCACCAACGCGTCAGTTCGGCAGCTGAGCCAGATCCTGACCAGGATGAGGGCCCTCACCCTGGTCAGGATCAAAGCGTGATGGTACATCGCACCATCACGGCTGAAAATACCCTCAGTCTCAGTTCCCCCTCTGTAAAATGGGAACAACAATGACTTACCTAAGAGCATAGCTAAGTTGGAATGGGTTCTGGTATAGAAGGTGGAATAGCCCCTCCCCCCAATGAGCTGAAATGAGTAACTGCCAAAACCAGGTATACCCGTCCAAATGGCCGTAATCGACACGCCCTGGTAGGTAACAGCAGATACTAGTATCCCATTAGTGCCTGGCAGTTTACCCAATGGACTGATTTACCCTTTTGGTCCCAATTTTCTTCCAGTGCCAATTTCCCAACCTTTGCTAACAATTTTTTTTACTTCCTGTCCTATTCTGATTTACCAATCTGTAAAACGGTAAATTAGTAACGTAATTTACTTTGTACTAACTCCAGTGCTGAGCAGGGGAGACCCAACAGCTTACTCCAAAATGTGGGCATTACACACAGGTCTTAAATGGCCTCCCTGTTTTAGCTCTGCTGTTCAGCCCCATTAACAGAGGCAGGAGACAACGCTGCCCCAGAAGCGTAGGGTATGGGGTGCCAGTGCTTTGCACCTACTCACCCTATTACAGCTAAACCTTACCACCCCCCACCCCCCCCACTGGATTGTTGTGAGATAATGATAATAAAGCACTTTGGGTACTGAAGGTGCTATAGGGGTGTGTAATTTGTTTGTTTGTTTTTTTCTTTAGTAACTAAGATGAATGGCGCCCCATTTGTTTTAGTTACCAACGATATGAAAACAGGTGAATAAGCAAACGATTGTCATTTGCTTTCATCCATTTAAGTTTTAAAAATAAAAAAAAATCATTTTAATTCTTTTTTTTTTTTTTTAAAATCACTGTGCAAAATGACTGTCAGGGCAGTTCTGCGCACGCGCCCCCTTTTCCAAAATGGTGCCGGCAGCACGGGCAGCCGGTCTGCGTCGGTGCAAACTGGCCACTGCGCGTGTGAAGCTCGGCTGCTTCTCTCCAAAACTCTCCCGCCGCTGCCGGCGCCATTTTGGAAAAGAGCGCGCCTGCACAGAATGGCCCTGGTGGGCATTTTTCACATGCACAGTGATTCTTTTTTTAATGAATTTTTAATTTAAAAGGAAAAAGGAAAAAAAAAAGAGAAAATGGTAGAGTTTTTAAGAAACACCCCCCCCCCAAAAAAAAAACAACCCCTAAGGTGTTTTTTTTAAAACAAAACGAAAATGAAAATGGTAGGGGTGCCTTCTGAACACCCCCTAGAAATGGTCAACAATAATACTGGGTCAAATTTATTCCTTGCTCCAAACAGGCCTCCAAATGGGCATCTCCTGTCTCAGAAGAACCTGAAATCACCAGCTGCTTTTGGAAATCCCAATTCCCGTCTCAAGACTCCTCACAGGAACATGGCAGAACTGCTCCCGTTCTTTGTCTGGCTGCATGAGTAGGCCCATTCTGAGTTGCTTTCTGTCTGGAGGGTGCTGTCACAGCACAGCTGAGTGACTTATTGACTCCATTAGGGGGGCAGTACAAGTTTCAAGGCAAACAGGGAATGTTCATTATAATCAGTTTCTCTGCCAATAAAAGCAGATAAAACATGCTAGATAAAACAGATCGGACTTGGCTTCAGGGTTGCATAGAAAGACATGTGCTTTCAATTTGTCCACACAAACTATTTGAATGTGTGTCAGAGGGTGATTTTAGACGTGCCAGCCAGGCCTCCTTTTTACCACGGTCTGGGATCCATTTCGGATCCCGGACAGGAATCAGGCCAGCTGTACTTTAGACGTGCCGGCCTGATTCCTACAGGGAATCGGGGAGGGGGTGGGGTCGCGCAGTGCGACGTGCAGCCAGACAGCCCCGCCCCCCACGCTCCCCCAGCCGCCCGCCCTCCAGGAGACGGGTGGGTGCAGTGACCAATCCGGCCGCTGCGCCCAATCCCGCAGCATGGTCCGGGCCATGATCCACGCCGGCAGCAGGTAACAGACGTTACCTTCCGCCGATTCCGGATTGTGGTTGCGCTAACCACGATTCTGGAGGGGAGGCCGGCCTCCCCTCCGGAACCGTGGTTAATCAGATTCCTGCCGGAGGTTCACTGGGGTGAACATCTGGCGGGAACCCCTTTAGATTTTACGGGCCCTCCTTCCACCACAGGGGATTGACTGTGGTAAAAGGGAGGTCCGTAACATCTGAAATCACCCAGAATTAGGTGAAACCTAATGGGATGAGTTTAGCGGGTTTTTGGTTTGTTGACTAGTGATGTGCGGGCAGGGTTACCACCACCCTCCGAGCTTTCTCCTTGAGGGGGGTGGGGCCACCTTATCAGGGGCAGGGCAAAGAGACCAACACAGCCCTTTCAGGCATAACTCTGCCCCTTACGAAAAATCTAGTTCTGAATCGAATAGTAATTTCAGGTATTTGGATCAATTTTTGAAGTTTCGAATAGTCTGTCCGTGTACTTGGAGGCAATTCGATGTTCTTGCCAAAGCTTTGGACTTCAGAGACCGAAGCACAGAACGTTGGAAAACTTCAGAAACTTCAGAAAGTTGTTACAAAGTTCTTGAACCCACAGCCAAAGCACGACCCAGAAAAGCAGGATAGCAATAGTGGGACAATCGCTCCAGAAGACAACCCACAAAAAGTACAACTGCATGCAGAAATTATTATTATTATTATTATTATTATTATTAATAATAGTTTTAAAACAGTAGTGTACCCCCATCATGGCCCACCATCAGCAGTGAGTGCATCCACTTTATCATTATGCCAACCAAGCAGTGCACAAAAATACAGGCTAGCAAGGGACATTCGCTCAAGAAGAATACAACAGCCCACACAAAAAGAGTCTGCAACTGCCTGGAGAAATAAATCCCATAGGGATGGGCAAACGCGGTTTGGAAGTTTCGGAGTTTGGCCCAAACGCGGCCTGTTCGGATGACTAAGCTGAACTTCCGAACTGAACACTTGAACTTCCGAACAGTTCGGAAAAGATCGGATGAGTTCGGATGAGTTCGGGGGCAGGAAAAACATGACTTTGGGTGGGAAAAACGTGACTGGAAGGGGGAGGCAGCTGAGGATCAGACTTCCTGGCACCAGGGGTGGTTTCAGGGCGAAAAATAGTGATACCCAAAAAAATTCGGTTTTGGTACCGATAGCACTTTTTTTAATGTTCAGCCAAGTTCAGCCGAACCGAACTCCACTGAACCAAACAGCCGAACCCGAACTCGGGTTTCGAACTGAACAACCGAACGTCCGAACATCCGAACGGCGTTCTGTTTGCCCATCCCTAAAATCCCACCATAAAAGAGCCAGCAAACCCAGGCCCCAGCAGCAGTCACAAAATTAAGAAACCAGACATTCACACCCCTCCCTCTCCATGGGCACCCTCTTCCTTAGCATGGCCTTGTGGCAACTTGAACAGACCAAGCAAACTTGGGAAGTGGAGCCAGGCAGAGAGATCCCTCCTCATGGTGCCAAGTGCCAACCAAGCACCAGGCAGCAATGTGGTATCCAATTATTATTATTATTATTATTTTTAAATGGTATGGCATGGTAATACCACCCCCAGCATTGGACCTATGAACAGGAATCAGACCAGACCAGGCCAGGCACCCCATCCAGCACAATTGGTATGGCATGGTAATACCACCCCCAGAATTGGACCTATGAACAGGAATCAGACCAGACCAGGCCAGGCACCCCATCCAGCACAATTGGTTAGTTACAAATCCAGTAGCACTGTAGCATGCAGCGCAGTCAAATTCACCAAAGAGAATGGACAAATTTACTGCAGTGCAGACACTTTTATTTTGTCCTGCCAGCCAAATCAAAAGCTGACCATGTGAGTTGACCAGCCAATCAAAACTTGTCATCTGGCTTACCATCACTCAACTGTCCCCTCCTATACTCCCCTCCTATCAAATATGGCACTAAGTTTCATTTCCAGAAGAAGCTCAACTGCCCACCAGCCCCCCTGCACGCACAGAGGTTCCCGAAGTTTTCTGAATAACGGTCTTTGTCCTCGGAACTTCGGAATTCAGCCTTTCTGAACCAAATACCTTAATATTTGGCAAATCCTGAAGTTTTACTAAGACTTTGTTTCAGCCCTAGAAAAATTGTGATGCTCCGCAAGGGGCAGAGCTAGACCAGAAAGGGGTGGAATGAAACGACTGGCACGCCCCTTTCTGATGTAAACCCACCCCTTATTTTATTTTATTTATTTATTTATTTATTTATTTCATGACACTTTTATGCCGCCCCCTCATGCCCATGGCATCTTGGGGCGGCTAACAACACGATAAAACAATAAAATACATTAAAACCAACATCACTTTTTAAAAAAAATTAAAAAAACCAACTCTAACCCCACCCTCCAATTCCCCAAATTCCCCACCCCACCAATCTCCCCAATTTATCCCCCCCTCTCCTCCAAAGGCCTGGGAGAACAGCCAAGTCTTGCATGCCCGCCGAAAGGCGAGCAGACCCGGGGCCAGGCGGGCTTCCTTCGGAAGGGCGTTCCACAACCGTGGCCCGACCACCAAGAACGCCGTCTCCATGGTGGCCCCCTGCCTTACACGGGGGACCTCCAGATAGGCGCCCCCAGTGGATCGGAGGGTTCGTCCTGAGTCATGGAAGGCGAGATGGTACCCGAGATAAGAGGGGCTGAGACCGTATACGGCTTTGTATACCAATACTGGCACCTTGAACTTGGCTCGGTACGCTATAGGCAGCCAGTGCAGAGAACGGAGCACTGGTGTAATGTGCTCACGGCGACCCGTCCCCGTAAGGAGACGGGCCGCCGCATTCTGCACCAGCTGCAGCCTCCGAACCAATATCAAGGGAAGCCCCACGTAGAGCGCATTGCAGTAGTCGAGCCTCGAGGTAACGAAGGCATGGATGAGAGTGGTCAGGTCGGGTCTGGAGATGTACGGGCGCAGCCTCCGCACCAGATACAGCTGGCGGAAGACGGTTTTAGCCACCGCCTCCACCTGCTGATCCAGGCAGAGGTCCGCATCCAAAATCAACCCTAGACTCCGTACCTGCTGGGCAACCGGAGGGCAGACCCCCCCAATAGGAGGACCCGACACCTCCTTCGCCCTCCCCACTACCATCACCTCCGTCTTATCTGGGTTCAGCTTCAGTCTGCTCTGCCTCATTCAATCCGCCAC
>QEPC01008387.1:341611-381541 GCA_003113815.1 Sphenodon punctatus | reverse complement strand
AAGGCGCTTAGGGGAGCAGGGAAGGCGTGGAAGGGTGAGAGAAGGGACAGAGGAGGAGCGAAGTGCACGGGCTGGAGTATGGAGGGCGATAAGTGCAGAGAGGTAGCGGGGAGCGAGGTTGTGAAGAGTTCCTTGCAGTTCAACAGCCCTCTGAGTTCACATCCAGGTCTTGCTTTTCTTGTGTCTCCTCCAGCACTGAGCTGCTTCCAGCTTGGCTCTCCCTGGGCTGGCTACAGCCACACCCAAAGGAACCCAGGTGCCTCTCAATTAGGTGCTATCCTACTCCCGAAGTAGCGCCTGCTCCTCAGCCAGTACAGCCTCTATGAAGGTGCTAGCTGCACACTCTTAATGGGCTTATGGCCTACATGGATCTGCCCTATTACAAAACCAACAAAAAAATATTTCTTTTGTCTTTTGTTTTCTGGGACTTTAAGATGGCAGTTATTAATGATTAATGATTAGTTGTTAGTTATTAATTGTCATTTATATAGTGATCTCCATGTTCAAAGTGCTTTATAGTCTTTATCTGGTTCCCCCTCATAACAATCCAGTGAGGTAGTTCATTATGATTCCCATTGTACAGATGGGGAACCGAGGCTGAGAGACTGAGGCTCATCCAAAGCCACTGAGTGAGTTCATGGTGTACATAGGATTCAAAGCCTGGTCTCCACTTTTCAAGCTTTTTTTGCCTGTGGAACCAGGGGCACCTGCAGCATTAAATTCAGGGGCGACAAGGGGTGGGAAGGTCCCTTTTCCCCACTCCTTTCCAGTGTGACCATGCCCCTTTCCAAGGATTATGACATCACAAAACTTGGAAAGGAGGCGTGGTCTGAGGTGGGAGGATGTGAGGTGGGAGGACCCCCTTTGCTCCACCCATTTCTGGCCTAGCCACACCCCCTCTCTGAGCCTTGTGACATCACAGTGCTTGGAAAGGGGTGTGGCTACATCAGAACTATTTGCTCCCCCTCAACCATTTCCAATGTGGTCCTGCCTCTGGCCTGATGGACTCAGGAAGGGTGGTGCCAGGTGGGAGCCAGGCAGGTGCAAACATCCTTGCATCCCTCTCCAGACACTCATATGTGCGATCCCATTTTGAGACTGGAATGTTACCGCAACGACAGACAGCAGCAAAGACAGGTGACACATAGGAAATATCAGCCAGGATGGTGGCGTCATCTGTCTACAGATGACATGATTCCACCTGGAGGTCCATCCCATAATTTGGGAACCTCCGCTCTAAATTATCTGACAAAAATTGCCTTTTCAAACCATTCTCAGGGACTACGACTTTTTTTTTTTAAAGTAAAAGCCAGGAGGTTTTGATCCCACATCTTGAAATACTCAAAGCAGAGCCCTGCGACTTGTCAGGACCTGTCAGGCTCGACATATCCCAAATTAGAGCCTTGTGACCTGTCAGGACCTGTCAGGCTCGACATATCCCAAAGTAGAGCCCTGTGACCTGTCAGGACCTGTCAGGCTCGACATATCCCAAAGTAGAGCCCTGTGACCTGTCAGGACCTGTCAGGCTCGACATATCCCAAAGTAGAGCCCTGTGACTTGTCAGGACCTGTCAGGCTCGACATATCCCAAATTAGAGCCTTGTGACCTGTCAGGACCTGTCAGGCTCGACATATCCCAAAGTGATCCCTGTGACCTGTCAGGACCTGTCAGTTTCAGGTGGGAAGTACCCCCAGGGCAGACCTCACTAGCTTGACTTGGTTCAGGCTTCAAAGTCATAGGATAGCCTGCCTCCCCTTCCCCTTCCCGGAGTACTCTGATGTCACGGCACACCATGTGGGCGTGGCCATGTCACGAAGGCATGGGGCAGTTCCTCAGCCCCCTCCCTCCTCTTACTGAGCACCCTGACATCACAGAGCTCTATAGGGAAAGGGACACATTGGAAAGAGGAGGGGCTAAGGCATTTCCCTGCCCATTTTCTGACATGGCCTCACCCTCCATGGAACACCATGACATCACAACCTTCCATGGGTTGGTGGGGGGTCTGCTAGACAAACTGGGTCTGGGCTTAAAAGAGTGCCGCTGTATCGGCTTAGGCCAAGTTGCAGGGCTCTAGTTCAAAGTGCTTTGCAATCCGTATCCAGTTCACCCTCACAGCAGCCCTACGAAACAGGTCGTTATTATTCTCTTTTACAAGTTGGGAACTGAGACTGAAATATTTATTTATTTATTTATTTGCCGTTTTTCTACCCAGCCCCCTTCTGCTCACAGAGCAGCTCGGGACGGCTTGCAAAAATGCATAAATAAAAACATAATAAAAACACACACATAAAATATCATTAAAACATTAAAATGCTAAAAAATAAACTAAAAGGGTAGAACTCCCCCTCCCCAACCCACTCCACCCTACCCGTCTCCCTCTCCAAACGCCAGGTTTTACACTGTCTATGGAAAGACGGGAGGTCCGGGGCCAGGCGGGCCTCCATCGGGAGGGAGTTCCACAATCTGGGAGTGGCCACCGAGAATGCCCTCCCCATCGTCGCCACCCGGGCAAACTGGAGGACTTTGAGTCGGGCGTCCCTGTCCGACTGCAGGGGCTGCAATAAAATCCGAGGCCTGAGACGGTCCTGCAGGTAAGCCGGGCCCAGGCCATTTAGGGCTTTCTAGCTCATTACCAGTACCTTGAATTGGACCCGGAAGATAATAGGCAGCCAGTGCAGAGAACGGTGCAACGGTGTAATGTGCTCACGGCGACCCGCCCCCGTAAAGAGATTGGCCGCCACATTCTACACCAGCTGCAACCTCCAGACCATCCCCAGGGGCAGCCCCATGTAGAGTGTGTTGCAGTAGTCTAATCTAGAGGTAACAAAGGCATGAATGATGGCGGCCAGATCCGAGTCAGAAACATAAGACTGCAGCCGTCATACCAGATGTAACTGCTAAATGTTTCCCTCGCTACAGCCTCCACCTGGAGATCCAGACTGAGATGTGAGTCAAGGAGCACCCCCAGACTATGGACCTGTGTGGCCAAAGGGGAGCAGACCTCATCGATGATGAGGGCCACCCCCACCCCCAGCTCTACCCACCAACATCACCTGTGTCTTGTCGGGATTCAACTTCAGACAGCTCACCCTCATCCAGTCCCCCCGAGCTACCAAGCGCTGCGTAAGCACCGAGACCGCCAAGTCTAGGTCTGCAGAAAAAGAGAGATAGAGTTGTGTGTCATCAGCGTACTGATGACAACGCATGCAGAACCCTCTCAAGACCTCGCCCAAAGGCTGCATATACACGTTGAACAGGTGGAGGGACAGAATAGAACCCTGCGGGACTCCACACATGAGGTCCCGGGGAAATTAAGTACATTCTCCGAGAACCCCACGCTGAGTTCTTCCAGCCAGGAACAAGCGGAACCATTCAAGAACAATTCCATCCACCCTGGCCCAGTCTGCAGCTGAGCCATCAACATCTCATGGTCAACGGCATCAAATGCAGCCGACAGATCTAACATAATTAAAATAGAAGATCTGCTCCGATCTAATTCACGGTGCAGGCCGTCAACCAAAGCCACAAGTGCAGTGTCCATGCCAAACCCAGGGCAAAAACCAGACTGCGAGGGATCAAGAAAACTGACCCGATCTAGATGCTCCTGAAGCTGCTGAGCCACCACCCATTCAATAACCTTTCCTAAAAAGGGAAGGTTAGAGACTGGCAGATAATTGACTGGGGAGTCAATGTCAAGAGATGGTTTCTTGAGCAGGGGCCGCACCACCACCCTTTTGAGGCGGCTCAGCACCCTGCCCTCCCTAAGGGAGGCATTGACAACCCCCGCCAGCAATGGTTCTAATGACTCCCGGCAGGAGAATGTCTCCTTAACCAGCCAGGATGGGCATGGATCTAATTCACAACAGGTGGCCCTTACAGTCCCAAGGACATCTGCTGAATCAGCGGACAACACCCACTGAAATTGATCCCATGAAATCAGTCAAGGCGGGTCCTCCACCCCCTCAGGTTCACCTACTGTTATAAGTGCAGTATCGAAGTCGCGGTGAAACTGATTTCATCCACAAAAAAGTCAACAAACATGTCACAGCGGGCACTGGAAGATTCCAGTTCCAGGCGGAGAGAGGCCAGACTAACCAGCCGCTGCACCACCCAGAAAAGCTCAACTGAACATGACCTTGCGGATGGGGATGCAAACTCCTTCTTTGCTGCCCACACCGCCACAGCATAAACTTTAAAACTAGTTTTATGTTGCAATTGGTCAGCTTCAGCACTACTCCAGCGCCACCGTCACTCCAACTGCCATCCTTCCTGCTTCATCCAGCGCAGGTCCTCTGTAAACCAAGGGAACCTACATTGTTGGCATTCCGGAAGCGGACGCCTGGGAGCCATTTGGTCAATGGCCTCAGTCAAAAAGTTGTTCCAGAAGACAATGAGGTCATCGACTGAACAGTCATCACGATCAGGAAGTAATTCCCCTAGGGCATTCCAGAACCTCTCTGGTTCCATAAGTCTCTGGGGGTGGACCAATGAAACTGGTCCTACACCTCTCTGGGGGCAGACATGTGCCAGGAGATCAGTCTGGAGGAGATAATAATCCATCCATGACAAGGGTGTAGTTGATACATCCCCCACCAGACCCCCTGCCAGACCCCCTGCCTCAAGGCCAGTGCAGAATATTAGGTCAAGGGTATGTCCGCCATCATGCGTCAGGCCCCAAACCCTCTGAGACAGTCCCATGGTTGTCATGGTGGCCATGAACTCACGCTCCACTCCCCCAAGGTCGGTGTCAGCGTGGAAGACAGTGGGTGTTTTCTGACGGAACCAGGGCTGGCTACCAAAAGTACGGCTCTGGCCGGGGGTGTCCAGCCCCTCCTGCACCAGGTTTATATGGACCCGGCAGCTGCCATGGCCCGCAATCCACCCAGAAAGCCCCCCTTCCCTCACACCATAGAGCTGTGGGTGGATCCTCATTTGGCACTGTAGGCTGCTGCCCACAGCAGTATGGCATTGCCCAGGGTAACCCCCAGCCAAGAGCAGAGCTGCAGCAGCCAAATTCCACTGAGAAGACAGAGTGCAGTCCGACCTCCAACCGGTGCCCCAGGTTTGGGTGGCCTGCTCTGCTGGCAGTGCTCCTGGATGTTCTACGGGAGCAGCCTGCCCTGACTCTTCTCCACCTGCACATCTGGTGGCCCACCTTTACATGGACGGGCCACCTGGGGGTGAGGCAGGTGAGAGGCAGGGCAGCTGTCCATGTGAAAACACCAGTGACTTGCCCAAGGCCATCCATCAAGCTCATGATTCGAACCCTGGCTACACTGGCTCAGTTTAGATGGCTAATGTGTTGCAGCTTGCATTAGCAAATCTGTTGCATCCAAGCCAAACAGCTGGAGTACTGCATTCAGTTCCGGACACCCCATTTTCCAGAAAGATGTAGACAATAGGGGTGTTTAAACACCCAGGGGTTTGGGGTTCGGCCCGTTCGGGGTTTGGCTATTCAGCCCGAACTTGTTTGGGGGGGCAAACCCATTCAGGTGGGAGGCAGGGGGCGGGGGACAGGGGGGAACCCAGTTTCCCTTCCCTCCAGGCTGCACGGGTAGAAGGGGCGCCAGAGCTCACCTCCCCCCCCCACCCTGCACAGCCTACTTAATTTTTTATTTTTTTTAAAGAAAACCCACCCCAGGGATTGCCCTACCTGGTGGCGCCGGGGCCCTGGCCCCGGGTTTTGCAGCGGCAGTGGGGCCAGCTCTGGCGGTACTGTGGAGCACTTCAGGCCTCTACTTCTGGGTCACGTGACCGGGTCACCTGAAGGCCTAGTAGAAACCTGAAGCTCTCCACCACACCACCGGAGCTGACCCCACTGCTGTTGACGGACCCAGGACCAGAGCCCCGGCACCACCAGGTAGGTCAGGCTCTGGCCCCAGGTCCGGCAGTGGCAGCGAGGCCGGCTCCGATGGCGCAGCGGAGCGCTTCAGACCTCTACTAGGCCTTCTGGGTCACCTGACCCGGTCACATGACCCAGAAGTAGAGGCCTGAAGCGCTCCACCGTGCCACCGGAGCCGGCCCCGCTGCTACTGCCACTGCAAAACCTGGGGCCAGAGCTCCGGCGCCACCAGGTAGTGTGATCCCTGGGGTGGGGGGTTTAAAATGTTTGGGTTTTTTTAATAGTAGGCTGTGCAGGGGGGGAGGTGAGCTCCGGCACCCTTCCGCCCGCACAGCCTGGAGGGAGGGGAAACCGGGTTCCCCCTGCCCCCGCCTCCCCCGGCTGAATGGGTTCGGAACCTGAACTTTGTTTGGCCGGTTCGGGCGGGGGGTAGTTTGGGTTTGGGGTGTTTGCGGATGGCCCGAACACCCCAAGTTCAGACCGAACCCCCGAACCGTGTTCGCACATCCTTAGTAGACAAACTGGGGCATGTTCAGAGGAAAGCATTGAGAATGAGAGAGTTTGGAATACTAGCCATCCGAGGAAAAGTGGAAAGAATTAGATATTTTTATTTTTATTTTTATTGAACGTTGTTTAGCCCCGTGGCTATCACAATGCGACGCAAAATAAAATAAAAGATTTTAGTATAAGCAGTACATTAGATTGCAGTCCACAATGTGTGCACAATGTCGTAACACACCAATTAGATCTGTTTAGCCTGGAGATAAGGAAATGAAGTATGGCGATGATAACGCTTTTCAGGTATTTAAGCAGCTGCCATAAAGCAGAAGGGGAACAATCATTTTCCAATATCACTGAGGGCAGGACCTGAGGCAATGGGCTTATGCAGCAGGAAGCGAGATTTAGGTGAAATACGAGGGGCAACTTTGTGTCTGTAGAAGCAGTTGGACAAGGGGAAAAAACCGTAAAGGGAAGTTGTGGAATGTCCTTTTATGAGAGTCTTTTCAATGATGATGTTTAGGTATCTTTCAGATATCCGCAAGAGCCGGGAAGGCCATTGTTTCAACACTCCATTCAGCTTTGGTTAGGCCCCAGCTGGAATGCTGTTTAGTTTTGTAGAGAAAATAGGGTTTGCGGTGTTGGTCCCAAATATATTTATTTATACCAATGTTGTGAAATGGCAGCTCGGCGGGGTGGCTTACAATAAGCGATAGGGACAAAGCAGTAGAGGGATATCGTTTATTGAACCAACTCCAGTTGGTGGGAGGTGCGTCAGCTTTCGGGCCTCACAGGATCCTTTGTCAGGCAGGTCTGGGGTTACTAAATGAAGAAACCAAGCAAAGCAGAGGTCTATAGAGTGGTGGAGGAGGGGTGTCCGTTGAATTCGGAGGGAGGGAAGGGGAGAACAAAGTAGGAAGGGGATTGCAATAAACAGCGAGAAATACAACAGATTAGTCGTTGTTTAGTTTATTTATTTATTTATTTATTTAGATAATCTTATATCCCGCACCCTCCTGCTCACAAGGCAGCTCGGGACGGCTTCCAAGCAAATATATAAAAATATACACTATATAAAAATATATCAAACATAAAATATAAAATTACATATAAAATCTCAGTAAAAAGCTTGAAAATAAGAACCCAACCCTCCCTCCCACCCTTACCCGTCTCCGTCACCAAAGGCCTGGCAGAACAGCAAGGTTTTACGCTGTCTTCGGAAAGAGGGGAGGTCTGGGGCCAGGCGGGCCTCTTTCGGGAGAGAATTCCACAGCCTAGGAGCGGCCACTGAGAATGTCCTCCCCACCGTTGCCAGTCGGGACACCTGGGGGACCTTGAGTCGGGTGCCCCCGGCCGACCTCAGGGGCCACACCAAGGCCCGAGGTGTGAGGTGGTCCCGCAAGTAGGCAGGGCCCAAATAAACTATATTTAGTTTATATATAGTTTAGTTTTCGCTCCCTTGTGAGCCAGATGTGAGCCCGGCACAAACCACTAAGTAACTTGACAAAAATGGAATTTCGTTTAGAACCTTGATGATGTATAATAATCTGGAGACTACAGGTCAAAGTTAGCGTGGGTAACTCTAGACATGCCCCCCGTCCCCTGTTTTACATCCACGTTGAGGCTACTATGCAAGAAGCAAGCTGGGATGAGGAACACCCATGACTAAAAGGCCAAATTCCCTCCAAACTGGGTGTTTTTCCAAACGAAAAAGTCTATGGGACTCTAGGAAACAGACACCCAGGAGTCAGATCAATGACATCATACTTTATTCACCTTTCCAAAAGCATTCCAATAAATAGTGATAATAATACAGCTATGCGAGTCCTTTCCCTTTTCGGTAGCGGCTGCAAGGGAGGGTGGCAGTTTCTCCTGTTAGGAAGCCGATTGCAGAAATGGCATTGTTCACATCCTGTCGAGGCCCATCTGGGTTTAATCATGGAAGCATTACAGAGGGAATGCGGAGTGTGAATCAGCAGTCCGTGAGAGGAGAAGAGAAACCAGACATTGCTAAAGAATCCGGCTTTGGCACAGGCTTTGTTAGATAGTTTCTTGTCACCAATAAATATTAATGACCATTGGTTAGGGTCCTTTTGGAAATGAGGATGAAACATAACTCCGTATTTAATGGGAAAGGACATGTCTGGAAGCCTCACACCTGGGCTTGGGCGTCGCTGGGTCAGTCAAAGCCCTAAAGTATCAGTATCAGCTCAGTTAGCAGGTGGAGATTGGTGGAAGTTTTATTTAATTAATTTATTTGTTTATAAATATTTGTTAGCCGCCCACTCATGCCTACGGCATCCAGGGGTGGCTTACAGCATAAAAACACACAATAAAATTCATTAAAACTATGTGTTTTAAAAATACAATCCCCCCCTACCCCACCCTCCCCTCCGAAGGCTTGGGTGAACAGCCAGGTCTTATGGGCTCACCGAAATGCCAACAGACCTGGAGCCAGACGGGCTTCCTCTGGGAGGGAATTCCAGAGCCTCAGTCTGGCCACCAAGAACGCCCTCTCCATTGTGGCCACCCACTTTACACAGGGGACCTCCAAAAAGGTGCCCCGGTGGACCGCAGGGATTGCTCTGATGCACGGAGGGCGAGGCGGTCCCCAAGGTATGAGGGGCCCAGACCGTGTAGGGTTTTATAGATCAACACTAGCACCTTGAATCGGACTCGGTATGCTATAGGCAGCCAGTGCAGAGTACGGAGCACAGGTGTTATGTGCTCCCGTCTTCCCGTCCCCATAAGGAGACGGGCCACCGCATTCTGCACCAACTGCAGCCTCCGAACCAGAAACAAGGGAAGCCCCACGTACAGCGCATTGCAGTAGTCTAGCCTTGAGGTATGAAGGCATGAATGAGGGTGGCCAGGTCAGGCCTGGAAATGTATGGACACAGCCTCCGTACCAGATACAGCTGGCGGAAGGCAGCCTTAGCCACCATCTCTACCTGCTGATCCAGCCGGAGCCCCGAGTCCAACACCACCCCCAGCATCCGAACCTGCTGGGCTACAGGAGGGCGAACCCCCCCCTACCAGGGGAGCCAGTACCTCCCTCGCGCTACCCACCACCATCACCTCCATCTTATCAGGATTGAGCTTCAGTCTGTTCTGCCGCATCCAATCCGCCACAGCCTCCAAACATTGGGAAAGTAACGAGACAGCAGGACCTGGGTCAGCTGAAAACGAGAGGTACAGCTGAGTATCATCAGCATACTGGTGACCCTGAACCCTCTCACGATCTCCCCCAGGGGCTGCATATACACATTAAATAATAGCGGAGACAAGATCGAACCCTGCTTAACGCCACAGGTCAAGGCCCGGGGGCTTGATGTTTCAGCCCCCAGCACCACCTGCTGGCTTCTCCCCAAGAGGAATGAGTGGAACCATCCTAGGACAGTCCCGTTCAGACCACCCAGGTTTCGCAGCCATCTCAGCAGCAGCCCATGGTCCACGGTGTCAAATGCAGCCGAGAGATCCAGCAGGATCAAAAATGATGAACATCCTGCGTCCATCTCCCGGCGGAGATCATCCACCAAGGGCACCAATGCAGCCTCCATACCATAGCCGGGGCGGAACCCCAATTGAAAAGGGTCCAGGAAACCAATGCTGTCCAAATGTGCCTGGAGGTGCAGTGCCACTGCCCATTCAATAACCTTCCCTAAAAAGAGAAGATTAGAGACGGGTCAGTAGCTGGCGAGAGCGTCCACATCCAAAGATGGCTTCTTCAGCAGGGGTCACATCACCGCCTCCTTGAGACTGGGTGACAATCTCCCCTGCCGAAGGGACGCATCGCATTCACTACCCTTGCCAGCACCATCCCCAAGGTCTTCCTGGAGGCTTTCACCAACCAGGACGGGCACAGATCTAGTTCACAACTAGTGGCTCTAACAGACCCCAGAACATTAACCGCATCAGTCAGCATCACTTCCTGAAACTCATTCCAGAAAGATCGACCAGACAGTACCTCCATAACCTCATGCCCCTTGCTTACTGCTTCCAATTAAAGTTACTCTGGATCTGAACGATCTTGTCTGCAAAGTAGGTGGCAAACTCCTCACAGCGGGCCTGGGACAAGTTCCCGTCCAGGCGGAGGGAGACCGGACTGACCAGCCCCTGCACCACCCGGAACAGCTCCGCTGAACGCGACTTTGCAGATGCTATGAGGGCAGCAAAGAACTCCTTCCTTGCTGTCCTCACAACCTCAACATAGGACCGCAAGTAGGTCCTATGGAGAAGTCAGTCAGATTCAGGGTGAGTCCGACACCAGCGTCACTCTAGTCTCCTACCTACCTGTTTCATACACCGCAGCCCCTCAGTAAACCAAGGGACCCTGTGGTGACGAGACGGAGGCAGAAGACGTCTCGGAGCCACTCTGTCGATGGCCTCCCCCAACAAGATGTTCCAATGCTGGACAAGCTCATCCACAGAGTGGCCACCCAGGTCTAAGGTTAACTCCCTCAAAGCCTCCTGGAACCGCTGAGGTTCCATCAGCCTCTGAGGGCAGACCAACTTAACTGGTCCGCCCTCGGATGTTGAAGAGAGATGTTGAAAAGAAGGTTGAATGGAAGCCCTGCCGTTTGGAGCAGGCAGTCCATCCTGGGAGACAGAGCCTGGATCTCAGGTGGGAGCGATCAGGGATACAGGACCAGGGAGTGGGCTTGGCTGGGCTGAGTCTGTTTGGGGACCCACAGCTGTGGGAGAAGCCTGAGCCAGGTGGACTGAGCTGGCTATAGGGGGAGGTTTGAAGGCCAGACTTAATGCAGCTGACCAAGTCCGGTCATTAGAGGAGCTTTGGTAGTGTGTGCCAAACCCAGTGTTAAGTGGCAGAGCTAAATTCCCCAGAGCAGCATTGTGAGGCCATTCTCCAGAAGGATTGTTTACAGGCAACTGTTACAGACATTCATCAAAACATTTGAACAACCAATTTTTCACTATTTCGGTTTGCTTATTTTTGTCAATTTCCAATTATCTGTTTGTTTTCTCCAGGAACAATGAAAATACATGATGGCCCCTTCTGGACATTGCACAGGGGATAGAGTTTTATTTCTAGGGCAGAAACAAATATCCAAATTGAATACCAATTCCAACCAATTCAGTATATTTGAATCTGTTTTACAAAGTGTATTCCAAACTCTGTAATTTTGAATCTTCATTTTGGTGACGTTTGGTCAAGTCTGGTATTTCAGTTGCTTTCTTATCTTGGTTTCCAAAAACTGAATATCTAAATTCTTCTTCATTACAGTTGTGAAATGTATATATTCATATCCTTGGGTACTTACAGACATGACAGCTTTACCATCATCCTGACTAGGGATGGTGAGGGCTACCCCCAGCCGGGGCAGTTCCGACAAAGGGAGCATTGTTGCCTGCCCTGGCCACAGGGTGGGGCCAGGGAGCGCCACGTGGCCACTTGGCCACACCCCCACGCTCCCAGTCCCCCCCCCCGCCCATGACGGGCAGCCATGACTGCCTATCATGACTGGCCACTATAGCAACCCCCACGCCGTGAGGAGCCGGAGTCGTGAACAAATGTTCCCACACACACTGGCACAGTTGGTCCAGAGCTGGGTGCGGACATTTCTGGTCAGTCGCCACACCAGGTGGGGTTTGTTCTGGGCCCACATCTGGCGGGTCCGGAAAAAAACTTTTAGGCAACACGCTGGCCCAGTCAGGTCAACGCAGGCTGAACCGGACCAGCGTGATGTCTGTTGACACCCTTTTTTTTCTTCACTTGGGTGTTCCGGTAATCAATATTTTATATACATTAGCAGTAATGTTTTGTGGGCTTTTTTATTTTGTTTTGTTTTGTTTTCATTTTTGCTTCCGATTGTAATTGCCACATTGGAACAAAACACATTCACACTCAAAAAATTATAGAAAAAAATTAATCCCCAAACCATCAAAAATAGGGCCACTGAAGTGAAGGAAGGATCAGTTACCAAAATTCTAAAATATCAAAGTGAATAAAATAAAGAAATTAAATATATTAATTTCACACCAGTGATGAAGGCAAATTGGAGACTTTGTTTGTTTTTGTAATTGAAAAAATCAAAAACAAATTGCACGCTCCTATTCCCAAGAGCTCCCTTCCCTTTTGCTCCCTTGTCCAGTCTTAATTTTAAGCCTCTCAGGGCAGGGACCTGAATGATTGACAGCAGTTCATCCATTCATAGACAGTGTGAGCTGCTCAGTTAGCACAGACACAGGCAAACTCCCCATCATGTGTGCACGTCCCTTGCACTTTTGTGAGTGTGAGTGAGCCAGTTCCTTTCCAGTCTCCCCTACTTGTTCTGGGTTCGCTGGAATTTGAAGGCACCAAACATTCAGTGTCCCTGGTAGAAGCACACAAAGGAAAAGTGGGTTTTATAAAGATCTGCATTCGTCACTGTCTTTTTTATTTTATTTTTATTTTTGGATGTTGCTTTTGGAGAAAACAGGACGTTTTTAGATGCTGGTTTCCACCTTCTGTTATTTCCCGGAAACAGCACTCCTTTGATGTCAATGATTCTTATTTTATTTATTTATTTTATTTACCCTCGACCTGATCTTTGGTTCTGGCCTTGAGGCGGGGGGTCCGGTGGTGGGGGAGGTTAGGGCAGTGCCCTTGTCATGGACGGACCATTATCTCCTTCAGGCCAGTCTCTCAGTGCACCCCCTCCAGAAGGGGAATGGGCCAGTTAGGATGGTCCGCCCTCGGAGGCTGATGGAACCCCAGCAGTTCCAGGAAGCCCTGGGGGAGTTATCCCAGAATCTGGAAGGTCACTCTGTCAATGAGCTGGTCCAGCATTGGAACATCTTGCTGGGGGGGGGTCATTGACAGGATGGCTCCGAGACGCCCTCTGTCTCGTCACCGCAGGGCCCCTTGGTTTACTGAGGAACTGTGGTGTATGAAGCGGGTAGGCAGGAGGCTGGAGCGACGCTGGCATCAGACTCGATCTGACTCCGACCGACTTCTCCATAGAGCCCATTTGAGGTCCTATGTTGAGGCTGCAAAGTCACACCTGGCGGAGCTGTTTCGGGTGGTGCGGGGGCTGGTCAGTTTGGCCTCCCTCCACCTGGACAGGGACTTGTGCCAGGCTCTCTGTGAGGAGTTTGTCACCTACTTCACAGACAAGATCGCTCAGATTCAGAGCAACTTTGATGTTGGATTAGGGGCAGTAGGGGGAGAGTGCGAGGTGGTGGAGGCCCGGTCTGGTCCAACTTTGTGGGGGCAGTTTCAGGAAGTGACGCCAGCTGATGCAGTGGATGTCCTGGGGTCTGTGCAAGCCACCAGTTGTGAACTCAATCCATGCCCGTCCTGGCTGGTGAGAGCCTCCAGGGAGACGTTGGGGACGGTGCTGGCGAGGGTGGTCAATGCATCCTTGCAGCAGGGGAGGTTGTCGCCTAGTCTCAAGGAGGCTGTGGTGCACCCCCTGCTGAAGAAACCATCGTTGGACGTGGACGCACTCGCCAGCTACTGTCCTGTCTCTAACCGTCACTTTTTAGGGAAGGTTATTGAGCGGATGGTGACGACCCAGCTCCTGGCGCATCTAGATAGCATCGGTTTCCTGGACCCTTTTCAATCTGGGTTCTGCCACGACTATGGCACTGAGTCGGCGTTGGTGGCCTTGGTCAACGACCTCCTCCGGGAGATGGAT
This sequence comes from Sphenodon punctatus, assembly GCA_003113815.1. Lineage (NCBI taxonomy): Eukaryota > Metazoa > Chordata > Lepidosauria > Sphenodontia > Sphenodontidae > Sphenodon > Sphenodon punctatus. The sequence goes on along the minus strand of QEPC01008387.1, from coordinate 367,561 downwards.
GCAGGATGTCCATAATTTCTCATCCTGCTAGATTTCTCATCCTGGTTGGCCGCTTTTGATACCGTGGACCATGGGCTGTTGTTGAGACGGTTGTGTGACCTGGGGGGTCTGGATGGGACTGTTCTTGAATGGTTCCGCTCATTCCTCTCGGGGAGAAGCCAGCGGGTGGTGCTGGGAGCTGAGACATCTTGCAGCCACGCTTTATCCTGCGGTGTTCCACAGGGTTCTATTCTGTCTCCATCGTTATTTAATGTATACATGCAGTCCTTGGGGGAGGTTGTGAGAGGGTTCGGGGTGCGATGTCACCAATATGCTGATGATACTCAGCTGTACCTCTCTTTTTCAGCTGACCCAGACCCTGCCGTCTCGCTGCTATCCCAGTATTTGGAGGCCATGGCGGAGTGGATGTGGCAGAGCAGACTGAAGCTCAACCTCGATAAGACGGAGGTGATGATGGTGGGGAGAGCGAGGGAGGTGTCAGTCCCCCTGGTAGGGGGGGTTCGCCCTCCTGTAGCTCGGCAGGTTTGGAGTCTAGGGGTGATTTTGGATGCAGATCTCCACCTGGAGCAGCAGGTGGAGGTAGTGGCGAAGGCTGCCTTCCGCCAGTTGTATCTGGTGCGGAGGCTGCATCCGTTCGTCTCTGGCCCGGACCTGGCCTTCCTCGTCCATGCCTTCATCACCTCAAGGCTGGACTACTGCAACGCGCTCTACGTGGGGCTGCCCTTGTTCCTGGTTCAGAGGCTGCAGCTAGTGCAGAATGCGGCGGCCTGTCTCCTATCGGGGACAGTCCGTCGGGAGCACATAACACCTGTGCTCCGGGCTCTGCACTGGCTGCCGATAGCGTGCTGAGCCAGGTTCAAGGTACTGGTGTTAATATATAAGGCCCTTCACAGTCTGGGCCCCTAATACCTCAGGGACCGCCTCACCCCCCATGCCCCAGAGCGGCTCCTTCGGTCCGCCGGGGGTGCCTTCTTGGAGGTCCCCCATGTGAAGCGGGGGGCCACAATGGAAAGGGCCTTCTCAGTGGCCACGCCGCGCCTCTGGAATTCTCTCCCGGAGGAAGCTTGCCTGGCCCCAAGCCTTTTGACATTTTGGTGAATTTGTAAGACCTGGCTGTTCGCCCAGGCCTTTGGGGAGGGGGGTGGGGGGGTTAGGGGGGTTTTAACTTCCCCCACCCTTATTTATTTATTGTTTTTATCCCAGCCTGTTTATTGTAGTGTTTTTATGGATTGTTTCATATTTTGTTTTATAATTGTTTTTATGATTAAACTGTTAGCCACCCCGAGCTGTTCGCAGGAGGGGCGGGATACAAATTGAAAAAATAAATAAATAAATATCAACATTTATACCTCGCCCCCTCAGGGCAGCGAACAATAAATGGTGAAAACAGAAATACAAAATATTAAAATAAAATATAAAATATAAAATATCAAAGTCTCAAACAGATGTGGTCAATAAACACCCCCCATCCCTTCAAACCCACCCACCCACCCACTACCTCTCTCCCTCGCGTAGGCAAGGACTCTGGTCGTACCATTGCAGTAAGTGTTCCATTGGTTATAGCAACGGTGAAGAACCATTTCCGCTTCAAGAGCTTCTAAAACACAGATGCAACAAATCCATATACTAGACTGTGAAACAAAGGACACCCAATGCATACGTCCCCATCAGCTACCTATCAGAAATTGCCCCCGCCAATGCCAAAGAGCTTCTCAGGTCAGAAGGAAAGATAGAAGTCATACTCTGTATCAGGATGATGTCAGCTGCTATGAGGTTTAGGGTAGACAAATGGACTCAACCCTGGAAAACTAGGGTTCCAATCTCACCTTAAAATAAACACAAATACACTGTGACTTTGGGCAAATCACTCTGACTTTGTTCTCCATCTGTAAAATGGGAATAATAATGATCTGCTTCCCAGGTTTGCTACGAGGGTGAACTAGATAAAAATTGTAAAATGATACAGATGTGATTAATAATAAAATACTAGAGGTGACATGACTATTCAGGGAAAATCCAAAAAATTATATATTTGTATCTAATACAAAATGACTATTTAATTCTCACTTTGTGATTCTGTTTACAGGATTCCATGTATTTGGTACGTCGTTGACACTAAGTAGATAATATTTTAGTTGCTGCTGCTTAGAATACAGCTCTGTCAGGGCTATGTTCAACATGCTGGGGGCAATGTGACAAGGCTATTCTTTTGGGAAGTCTAAGCTATCCAAATAAACAACCTTTCAAAGTAGAAACAATGGCCTGGGAATCTTGACATCAGAGTGGAAAGTTGACTTCCTACTGGATGTCTGCAAAAGGCTTTGAAGATGCAAAGCATCCTTTGGGACTATTATTAGTGCTGTTATTTTGGCGAGACTGTTTTTATAGCATGTTTTCACCATGTAAAGCAATGGAGACATTGTGCCCTTGGGCATGGGAATAAGTCATCTCAGAACACAGAAGAGCAATCTCTCAACTTCAGGAATATATCAATGGGTGTCTTTAGACATAATAACAATGGATGTCTGAATGTGTATTTTGACCTTGATTGAACACTGGTTTGACCCTGTGTTCACCATGTGGTTCTGCTTAAACACAGCCCATCTTGGACCAACACCAATTTGGCCGGCCTGAGTGAAGCCTGAAACCAGCATTCAGGAGGTAAACTGAAAAGGAATGATGGGCAATCGGAACTAGCAGGTAACTACAGAACAGATGGAGAAATGGAAGGCAGTAAGATGGTAAGCAGCACAAAGCGGAAATATGGGTAATAATAATAATAAGCTTTATTTTATATAGCACCCCCTGTCATGGCACTCAGAGCGCATCACAAAATTATGATAAATGAACACAATTTTTAATCCTCACAACAACCCTGTGAGGTAGGTTAGGCAGAAATATTATTGTGACTGGCCCAAGGTCACCCAGTGAGTTTCTGGCTAAGGCGAGACTCAAACCAGGGTCCCCGTCCCCCCCGCCAATTCAAGTACTGTACACTTAGCCATTACAACACATTGGCATCACTGGTAATGTAGTAACTCAGGAAACCATTGCCTGATAAATGGTTACCACAAATTGTGACACTCTAAATAATTAATCTTGGACCAAGGTGGGCTGTGTGTTTAAGCAGAGCCACATGGTGAACACAGGGTCAAACCAGTGTTCATATCTAGGTTCTTGGGGCAAATCAGCGTTTTGCTCAGCACCCGATCTCAGCACACAAGTGCTGCTGCCTCGTTCCCCATGTTGTACCTGCTAACATGCCACGCGATATCATTAGACACAACATTGACCATGTGTTCTGCTGAAACACGCACATTGTCTTTGTGATGCAATGGTGTTCACATCATGTGTTCAACGGGCGGCCAAATTGGTGTTGGGATTGTTATGGTGCTTCACCGTTTGCACACAACAACCAAAGATGTCGTTAGGGCTTTTAACACCCGATCTTTGTTATGTCTAAAGATGCCCAAAGACTGGGTGTCAAAACCTGTAAGCACATGTTTGGCCATTGGATGTAAGTACCATAACAATCCCGATGGTCCATTGAGCCCAGCATCCTACGTCCGACAGTGGCCAAGTACCTAACTGTTCACAACGGAGCAATTCATTCCCTGCTGCTCACTCACAGTTCCCACAAATGTACTTGGTTAACAGCCATTAATGGGCCTATCCTCCAAGAACATATCCAATCCTTTTTTAAACTCAACTATGCTGCTGGTCTTGACCACATCCTCTGGCAACAAATTCCACAAGTTAATTCTGTGTTGAATAAAAAAAAGATTTCCTTTTATTCATTTAAAATCTCCTACCTGTTGCTTTCATGGAGTGTCCCCTAGTTCTATGTGAGAGGGTAAATATTAATAACCATTCCCTATCTACCCATTCCGCACTGCTCGCGATTTCATAAAGTTCTATCATCTCGCCTCTCAATTGTCTCTTCTTTTAGACATGCGCCGTGCGCGCGCGGTGTGAAATCACGCTGCGTGTAAAAATCCCTCGGGCGGGGTTTAGACGCAGCATTTTGCACGTTAAAGCCGGTCGCGCATTCTTTTAAAACCGCAAACGAAATACCTCGCTATTGCGTCACGCATGTCGAAAGGACGCCCAGGCTGAAGCGCCCCAACCTATCCAGCCTCTCTTCATACAGGAGCCATTCCAGACCCTCGATCATTCTCGTTGCCCTTCTCTGTCCCTTTTCTAGTTCTGCTCTATCTTTTTTGAGATGAGACAACCAGAACTGCACACAAAAGTTGCACCATAGATTTATATAGAGTCGTTATTATATGTTGCGTTATTCTCTGCCCCTTTCTGAATAATTCCTAACATTGTATTTGCTTTTTTGACAGCTGACACCCATAGAGCTGAAGATATCAAGATACTATCCGCATTGACTCCAGATCCTTTTCCTGAGTGATAACCCCTAATTTAAAACCCAGTACCGTGTACATATAATTTGGATTATTTTTCCCTATATGCATCACTTTGCACTTGTCAACATTGAATTTCATCTGCCACTTAGACCACATTCACACCTGCTCTGGGCCAGTCTGCACAGATTTTGGCTCTGGGAGAGAATCCAGAAGCCAAATTATGCACGGGGTTGAGCCGGTGCAAAAGCCTCCCCCCCACAGCTTTGCCAGCGATCACCTGGAAGAGTGCAGAGCAAGGAAATTGAGCTTTGGACTTTTCCGGGTAATTACCAGCAAAGCCATGGGGGCGGGGGGAGCTTTTTTATTTGGTTCCTTTGAATCTGGCTCAGGTTCCTGGTTCGTAGCAGAGCTGAAACAGATAGTTCCATAACTTCAGCCAATAAACAAAAGTCCAGATATCTGAACTGGTTAACGGATTGGTAACCACCAGGGGTGGGCGTCCAGAGGGAATTGTGGATTTGGATCTGTTTTACGGATCCGGATCTTTAATTCCATTACAGATCCATATTACAGTTCTGTATTTAAATCAATTAAAAAATACTAATAAAAAAATTAAAAGTGTGCAAACTGGCTGTCAGACCATTTGGTGAACGCACGGCCTTTTCCAAAATGGTGGCAGCAGCATCAGTGCCATTTTGGAAAAGGGCAGCCGGTCTGCACATGTGCAAAATGGCCAATGCAAATGTGCAGACCAGCTGCCCTTTTCCAAAATAGCAGCAACGCTACTGTGTCGCCATTATGAAAAAGGCCATGTGTGCGCGAAACAGTCTGGTGGCCATTTGCACCGGAACGGTAATTTTTAAAACAGGGTATGGAACAGCACCCGTATGAGGAGAGGCTTGATAGGTTGGGGCTCTTCAGCTTGGAAAAGAGACGGCTGAGAGGAGATATGATAGAGGTCTATAAAATCATGAGTGGTGTGGAACTTGTAAACAGGGAACGGTTATTTACCCTCTCAACTAGTACTAAAACTAGGGGACACTCCATGAAACTCACAGGTGGCAGAGTAAAAACAGACAAAAGAAAGTATTTTTTCACTCAGCGTACAATTAGGTTGTGGAATTTACTGCCAGGGGAGGTGGTCAAGGCCAGCAGTATAGCTGAGTTTAAAAGAGGTTTGGACAAGTTTCTGGAAGATAGTTCCATTAGCAACTATTAGCCAGATAGGATTGGGGAACAAAACCCTTTACTGTCGGGAGCCTGGGGATGACCCACAGGGAATGGATAGCATGGTGACCTGTTGGGTGCTTCTCCCAGGCCCCCGTGACTGGCCACTGTCGGAGACAGGATGCTGGGCACGATGGACCGTTGGTCTGACCCAGTATGGCACTTCTTATGTTCTTATTTAATAGATTTTAAACTGAACTGCAGCACACCTGTTGCAGTTTGATATGAATTGGTATAGATTAATCCGTAACTGCCCATTACAAACGGTTATGGATTCATCCAAATCCATCATGCCCATCTCTAGTAACCACGTGCCGCAGAGGTTAACTGATTAACCAAAATGCCTATTAATACCGCAGAACTAATTTACTGCAAAACCAATATACCAGTTTATTGTGCTTCATCAATTCTGGTTTACTTCCAGACTCATAGCAAAGCTGCATCCGGCAGATTTGAACCGGGTTATCCAATGGAAAACTGAGGCCGCATTCACATCTGTGGGGGCGGCGGCGGCAGAGAGAGTGGCGAGGGAAGACACGACAGTGTGGAGGAGCCGGATGACAGGAAAAGAGCTAGTGCAAAGGGGATCTGCCACGGCTTCTCTCGCGCATGTCAGGGTGCAAAATCCTACCCTGACGTGCACGAGAGAAGCCGCGGCAGATCCCCATTCGCACCAACTCTTTTCCTGTCAGCCGGATCTTCCGCGCTGCCGCGTCTTCCCTCGCCGCTCTCTCTGCCGCCACCACCACAGATGTGACTGCGGCCTGAGTGAAGCCTGAAACCAGCATTCGGGAGGTAAACCAAAAAGGAATGATGGGCAATCGGAACTAGCAGGTAACTACAGAACAGATGGAGAAATGGAAGGCAGTAAGATGGTAAACAGCACAAAGGGGAAATATGGGTAATAATAATAATAAGCTTTATTTTATATAGCACCCCCTGTCATGGCACTCAGAGCGCTTCACAAAATTATGATAAATTAACACAATTTTTAATCCTCACAACAACCCTGTGAGGTAGGTTAGGCAGAAAGACTATTGTGACTGGCCCAAGGTCACCCAGTGAGTTTCTGGCTAAGGCGAGACTCAAACCAGGGTCCCCATCCCCCCCCGCCAATTCAAGTACTGTACACTTAGCCATTGCAACACATTGGCATCACTGGTAATGTAGTAACTCAGGTAAACCATTGCCTGAAAAATGGTTACCACAAATTGTGACACTAAATAATTAATTAGTCAGGTCTCTGCTGCGAAGGTCCATTCATTTTAGTAATTAAAATACGACAACAAACAACAAAGGTAAAGAAAATGGATGAAAACAAACAAAAAAACCATCTGTTTTTGTTATAGAAATAAAGAATCACTGCGCATGTGCAAATGGCTCCAGAGGCCCTTCTGCACATCCTCCTTCCCAGAATGTAGGCGCCATTTTGGAAAAGGGCTTCACATGCACCGCATGGTCTTGTAGCCAATTTGTGCTTGTGCAGGGATTTTTTAAATTATTATTTTAAATAAAATTAAACAAACAAATAACGAACTAAAAATTAAAACCAAAGACGAACTAACCCCCCCGAAAACAAAAATGAAAATGAATAACTGTCAGGGCTGGGGCTCTGGGTGGCACTGGGCGGTCGGGGGGGGGCGCGTCTACTGCTTCCTGCGCCTATCCCCGGGACGAGCGCAGCAGGGGATGCCTCCCTGCCGTGTCCCGTTGCCAGGGCAACCGGCCTGGTTACGCCCAGTGCTGCGCCGCCCTTCATGGCCCCACAGGGGGTGGGGCCGCTGTTACAGTCACTGCGGCGCTCCGCGCGGCTTAGGTTATGCCAGGGGGTGTGTCTTTCCCTACTTAAACCGGGGCAGGGAGTTCTCTGGTGCCGGAAATTGGAGCGAGAAGCTGGCCCCAAAGTTAAGTGTTGTGATTTGTTTTTTCATTTCATTTCATTTCATTTTTCATTTCATTGTTTATTTATACTCCGCACTCTCCTGCCTTCAGCAGCTCGAGGCGGCTTCCAACACAATAATACAGAAAAAGAAAAAAATAGGTCCAACATGGACCAACAGTTCAATAACAATAACCCTTACAATTTAGACAAATGAATAATCCATCCACCAACTAGATAATACAAATTAATCCTCAACTTCCTCATTCCCTCCTCACTCCTCCCCACCTGCTGCCACCAGGGGGGAGGACCAACCCAAACCAACACATCATTCCTATCTTCTAATAATCTACAAAACTATTTTATTTATTTATTTTTATTTATTTTATAGATTTTTATCCCGCCCCCTCCTGCAATGCAGCTCGGGGCGGCTAACAACAATAAAAAACAATTAAAATCAATTAAAATATAAATATAAATACAACAATAAAACAGGGCTAAAAGACAGTAATAAATAAATAAATGGGTGGGGGATTAAAATCACCCCCCCACCCTCCCTCCCAAAGGCCTGGGCAAACAGCCAGGTCTTACAGTTCCGCCGAAATGTCAAAAGGCTTGGGGCCAGGCGAGCTTCCTCCGGAAGGGAGTTCCACAGCCGCGGCCCTACCACCGAGAATGCTCGCTCCATCGTGGCCCCCCGCTTAACACGGGGGACCTCCAGGAGGGCACCCCCGGCAGACCGCAGGAGCCGTTCCGGGGCGCGAAGGGCGAGGCGGTCCCTAAGGTAAGAGGGGCCAAGGCCGTATAGGGCTTTATAGATCATCACTAGGACCTTGAACTTGGCCCGGCACACTATCGGCAGCCAGTGCAGCGCTCGGAGCACCGGTGTAATGTGCTCCCGGCGACCCGTCCCCGTAAGAAGACGAGCCGCCGCATTCTGCACCAGCTGCAGCCTCCGGGCCAAGAACAAGGGAAGCCCCACGTAGAGCGCGTTGCAGTAGTCGAGCCGCGAGGATAAAACTATCCTTTACCTTTCCAAACCCACCCTGCTGCCACCAGGGGGGAACCACCCACTCCGTACCACTTGCTCTCACCAAGGAAAGGAGTTCTTTTGTGAGACGTGTGGGTGTTGGGGGTTGCTTGTGCATACATAGGGTTGGTGTATGGTATAACTGTTCCCTGCTCCTTCTTGTCCTTGGCGAACGTGGAGACTGCATTGGGTGTGGGTGTGGGAACGAGTGTCTGCATGCAAGCCCTGATCCTTCCCCCTGTCCCGGGTCCCTTCCCCCACCCTGAGCGTGTGTAGCGTTTCCTTCCCCCCAGACCCTGGGTCCCTCCCCTGGTCACCCCACAACCCTCCTCACTGTGAGTCCCTTCCCCCGCCCTCTAGCGCGAGTGAGTGGTGTGTGTATCTGTGGTGGGCAGAGCCCGGCCTTGCCTCAACCTTCCGCCCTGTGTCCTATGATGATAGGGGCCCTGTCTCTATGAGACACTTAGGGTCGTAATACTATCCTGACGGGCAATTTCCCCTTCCCCATTGGGGACAGAGCTTGCGTGTGTGTTGGAGTCTGTGTTGTCCCCTTTCCCCAGTCCCCACTGACAATAACATGCCTTCTCTATACCCTGCCATTTCCTCTTGTCCTATCCCCTGTGGCCATGGAGAACAGCCGTTGTGCATCTTTTTTGTGTCATCCTTTTAGATATTTTATGCCTAAGTCCAGCACTGGAAACGCCGACACATGATCAAGAGTCACTTCATGGCGATGATCCATCCAGGAAATTCCTGTTTCCCATCGATGACGATGGGTGAACCTCCCACCGCCCCCACCGCAAAAGCCCACTCTCTCTTCAAACCACATCAGAACATGAAACTGTCTCCATCCCAATCTTTCTCTCCTTGTCTCATCATTAGGCATCGTCTTTCAGAGCCAAGTTCACAATGATCTCGACGACCTGGCAGATTTCTACCAGATGACATGCAGGAAACATTCATTTAAGCCCCCAGTGGCTGCCTGCCATCCCCTTTCTTGGACTCTTCTGATTCGAAGTTTCACCATATGGAGTCACGCAGATATGAGCAAGTGACTCCATAGGGATGCTGATTGGTCAGCTTCCTTAGCCTTTGATTCGACAGAAGCAGTGAGTAACCAAAAATGTGAACCCAGCCGTGTCCACAAGACCTAGCAGGATCCAGACCACAAACCTAATTAGTTGCACACTGCCCTCCACACAGATTCTGTTTATTATATGATGCAGCATGCAGTTGCCATCACAAATAGACCACAAGGCCCCTCCCAGGCAGCACTTCACCTTCTTGGTAGGGCTGAAACCTGCCCTCGCATTTCTCACAAATTTCATTGAGAAATCTCGTTCTCAGCAACATTTACGAGAATGACAACGACAACGAGTCGAGGATTGTCCTCTTCCTGACCCATTCTCACAAGATTCTCGAGAGTTTAAAAAACTCTCGGCCCGTGTGCAAAAGGGCTGCTATGGAGGAGCTGAGGAAAATCTCAAAACATGGTCTGTGCATGGACAAAATGGCCACCGGGGACTGCGCATGTGCGGAACAGCTATGGTGGCCATTTTGCAGACACACAGAGTGTTTTCAAGCATCCCATGAGACTCTTGCAAACCATAGTAAGATCTCATGAGACCTCACCGGGCTTGCGAGAATCTCACGTGATTCTCGTGAGAAAGATTAGCATTCTCATTTTCACCCCTACTTAGGCAACAAGCCTTTCTCTAGACTCCAGGCTTCTAGGAATTATAAACCCTTCTCTCGGCTCCAGGCTTCTAGGAATTAGAAACCCTTCTCTCAGCTCCAGGCTTTTAGGAATTAGAAGCCCTTCCCTAGGCTCCAGGCTTCTAGGAATTAGAAACCCTTCCCTAGGCTCCAGGCTTCTAGGAATTAGAAGCCCTTCCCTAGGCTCCAGGCTTCTAGGAATTAGAAACCCTTCTCTAGGCTCCAGGCTTCTAGGAATTAGAAACCCTTCTCTAGGCTCCAGGCTTCTAGGAATTATACGCCCTTCTCTAGGCTCCAAGCTTCTAGGAAGGGTGGAGGATCTTTTGCTTTCCACAGACCACACTGAAATTAGAACACGCCTCCTAGGTTGTGTAGGAGTTGGAGGCGGGGGTGCCCAGGGCCAGTCTTGGAATTTTCAGGGCCCAGAGCAAAGATAAAATGGGGCAGGGGGCATTGTGCCCTTACCCCTTCCCCTGTGGCTCTGCCCACTTGGGGGGCACCCTCTGTGGGGCCCTGGAGGTAGTCATGTTTGGGACCATTTTGGGAGGAGACTGAAGGCCTCCATAGCACCCTGCTTTGGTGAAAATGGAGGCTACTGCAGGGCCCCTGGAAGTAGAGAAAATGGCAGGCCCTTGTGGTAAGTCCAGCCCTGTCTGTGTCAAGGATTCCTCCCCATCTAGAATGCATGCCCCCATTTCTGCACTTTCCCCTTGAGCTCACTCTTTCAGTGCTTGAGGGTCAGAGATGGGCATGGGCCAAATCCAGGAACTGTATATTAACTCAAGTCATATTAACGCCAGCCAAAAAAACACAGTTGTTGCAGGCTCCTCAACCCTGATTTAGGGAAACCCCTTTCTAGAATCAAAGCTATTTACTAGGGATGGGAATTTCGGATTCAAATAGAACCGAATCCACCCGGAAATGGCCGATTCGGGTTAATCTGAAATTTCAAAACTTTTTCAGTTTGGGGCGATTCAGATCTTTTACGTTGATTTTTTTAGTTGGATCTTTAACATTGCGGTTTGTTCCCATGGACTTCAATGGGGGGAAATGCATGCAAAAATATCCGAATCCGAAAAAATCCAAATCCAAATCAAGATCCAAAATTTCTAAAGAACCGAATCCAAATTTCCCCCTGGAGTCCCACCCCTACTATTTACCCACTACCTTGGTGTTACTTGCTTTTCCGATTCTCTCTTTTCTCAATGAGAACCAGGGTTCTCAGCTCATTCTTGCAAACAAGAACGAACGGAGAGGTTGCCTTGACTTGCTGATAAAAGCAAGAATCTCGCCTTCCCCCTGCACTTGTAAAAAAACAAAACAAAAACCCATTCTACTACTCACAAAGTTGCTTCTCTCTGGGGCTGCTCCAGGACTCCTTGCAGGTCTCTCTGATTCTCTGCTGGGGCAGGCAAGGAGGTAAGTTTGCTGCGGAGGCAGCCACCTTACAGTGAAAAAAAATATTAAAAACTCACTGCGCATGCATGAAATGACCACCAGGTGGTGGCCATTTTGTGCATGCGCAGTAGGGGTATCAGATAAATCCGATACACCCAATAATCAGGTATATCCGATTAATCCGATAATCCAATAATCACCAGTATCGGCATACCGGATTTTTAACACTGGCCGCTTTACTGGTTTTTTTACATCGCAGCCATTGAAGTGAATGGCCACAATGTAAAAAAACCGGTAAATCGGATACCGGGGAGATCCGATACCGATAAATCCGGTATTCTCCCCGGTGTCCCATCCCTAATGCGCAGACTGGTTTTTGAATTTGCTCAAGATTCTCATGAGATCTTGGAATGTTACTGAGATCTTGTTGAGATCTCAGTAGCATTTCTCAATTCTCGCAAGATTTTTGCAAGAACCGGAAATGGTTCTCGATCCAGCCTTAATTGGTCCTCTTCGCTAGACATCTCCAGGGTAAGCCCTGAGGCTGCACGGTCCTGATGCCACCTGCTGGTCTCCTTCCCTGCTCTTGTCTGGGTCAGGAAACCTGATGTGAGCTACAGCCCTACTCAGGATGCAAAATCAGGGCCAAGCCCAACTGTGCTGGCTGGGATTGGCTCATGCTCATGGGTAATGTAATGGGGTTGCCTGATTCCCACAGAGCACTGCAATGTGTCAGTACCCTGTGGGGTCAGGGGGATCACATCACAAAAAAAGGCAGGATGAAGGTGGGCCTGCCCTTTTCCAGACATGGCTCCACCCCCAAGGTTACCACCTCCCTGCAGGATTTTACCTGGAGGGGGCAAGGCCATGTTGGTGGGGGCAGGGAAAAGGGGTCTGACATACCCCTGCCTCTTACAGAGCATCATGCTGTCACGACCCTCCATATGGGTGGGACCACATCAGAAAAAAGGTGAGGAAGTTCCTGCAGCCAACCTTCTTTCTGAGGTGACCACCCCATGCTGCTGGTAGCCCCAGTTTCCCAGGGTTATCATGGGCACTTCTAGCTGATGTGGAAAACCTGGGGCTTCCCTGAGAGCTGGGAGACTATAGTTATTTTCAGAAGTGACGCTACTACGCTTAGCCACACTTTACCACACTTAACCCCACCCTGGGGTCACAACCACCGTCACTTCTGTTCGGCGGCCGCCAGATGTTCACCACGCTTTGCCCCGAATCGTGGTAGCAGTTATCACCGGTTGTGATCTTGGAAAATCACGGGGAACAGCTGGTGGTAAGCACTACCACTGTTTGGGGCAAAGCATGGTAAGGCACATCATCATGTATGTTCTGGGTACCAGCCTACCCCGGGGCAGGGTGGCGGCCGTTACCCTGGATTGGGTGTAAGCATGGTAGTGTCACTTCTGAAAATACCCTATGACTGTCTTTGGATGGACCACTCCCGGACCTGCTCTGGGTGTGGCCAGCCCCGCATCCCCGGCACGCAGCCCTGACAGCGCCAGGTTTAAACGGAATCAGCTGCTGATGCGGCTTGCAGTCCACCGTTCCCCCACACCGTACAGCTGTAGGTGGATCAGTTGCTGCTCTAGACTGCTGCTCTCAACTCTGTGGCATTGCCGCCCCGGCCCCAGGCCCTGGTCTGAAGTGGAGCTGCAGTGGCCCATCCACCGAGTAGAGAGACCACTGTTCTACCCCTGGTGAGTGCTTACCCCTGGTCGGTTTGGGTGCAGTGCTCCAAGGTGTTCTGGAGTACCATCAGTGGAGCTGGCCTGGAGCAGGCAGTGCCTGCCCCGCCTATGCTCTGCCTCGCTCCCGGGCAGCCCAGCTGTAAACAGATGGGCCACCCGGGGGTGAGGCAGAGCAGAGGTGTGGGTGCAGTCTGTGTAAAGCACTCAGTGTCAAAACATGGAGTCTCTGGGTGAGAATAAGACGGAAACCCTTTCCTGACAGAACACCATGATATCACAGTGTTCCCTGGGGGGCGGGGGGCTGTCGCCCAAGGGGACCCTGGCCCAGGTCCAAAGGGTTTGGGACTGGAAAACTCCTCACTCCTGAACTTAACCGAATGGGACCAGTGAGATCCTGTCAAGCTCTGTTTACTGTAGAGGGCTCTAATGTGAGCTCCCAGCTTCCTCCTCTGGTGGTCCCCTGCGCAGGGCTTTTGGGTTCAGATGTACACCAAGCTGAGGGAAATAGCTCTGGTAAAAGGGCCACACCCTGCAGCAACTTAGGGGTCAGAGCCAGCACAAATATCAAATCGTTGAGGAATGTGACCAAGTGGCAAACATGACCATTTCCCCCAGTTCCTTCACTAAAACATCATGCAGAATTGGCAAACACGAACACGCCCTACATGACTCCTCAAAGATCTCCCAGGGAGAGCTTCAAAGCTGGGAACTGAATCCGAATCTCTCCGGCTTGGTTTCTGCACAGGTCACATGTTCCTGTCTCGGAAGGGACCCCCAAGGGTGATCTAGTCCAACCCCCTCCTCCGAGGCAGGAGATCCCTTTCCACGGCATCGCAGACATGTTCGTCCAGCTGGGCTTTCAAAACATCCAAGGAAAGGGATTCCACAACCTCCCCAGGCAACTTAGTGTGTATTGCCCTACAGTTTACAGGGAGGAAGCTTTCCTAATATCTAACCACAGCCGACAATCCTGCAATTTAAGCCCATTCACTCTTGTTCTAACGTCTGTGTCAGTGGAGAACAAATATTTGCTCATTTCCCCGGAGCAATGTAAGACCTTTTGGTTTGGCCAAGCATTTGGAGGGCAGGAATAAGGTTGGGTGGGTTTGGAGAGTAGTAATGGAGTCCTTTAAGGAGATATTTACATGATTAACCCGTTTTTATATGTTGTAAGCCAGCCTGACCCTTATGGGAAAGGTGGGATATAAATTTGAATGAATCAATCAATCTTTTGGGGGCATCCTTTTAGATATTCAAAAACTGCCATCGTATCCCCCCGCCACACCTTAATCTTTTTTTCTAGGCTAAACACACCCATTTATTTTAGACTTTCCTGGGCTTGACTTCCAGTCCCTTTACCATCTTAGGGTATAAACAGAAGTAACGCTGCTCAGTGGCGCACCAACCTGGTATGGGAAGGAAAAGCACCATGGAGACGGTCCAGACCGCGTTGGGCTGCCGAACAAATGGGCCGGTGGCTGGGCTACCAGGGAGGGCAGGGAGATGCACAAACATACAGCCAGCTTCCCCCCACCCCTGCACTGCATCCAGTGCCCTGCCCCGCCCACCCCCATGACGGGCAGCCATGGCAGCCAACGATGGCCAGCCATGGCAGCTGGCCACAGTGGGACATGATCTGGGTCGGGTCATGGTGGGTCACAACAGATGTTCTAGCCCGTTCTGGCCTGCCCCGCCCACCCCCATGACGGGCAGCCATGGCAGCCAACGATGGCCAGCCATGGCTGCCGGCCATAGCAGATCTGATCCGGGTCATAGTAGGCCACAACAGACGTGATAGCTCACTTTGACCCACTTTGCCCCAATCGGCCGAACCTTAGCCCGGGCTGTGACTCGAAGACTTTCCTGGGTCACAGACTGGGGTAGCCGCTGGCATGGCCCGGGGGCAATCCTGGGCCAATATCTCATGACGCCTGCACGGCAGGTGAGGTCCAGGCCAGGCCGGATCAAAGATGGCCACAGCGTGATTTTGTCACATCTGTTAACGCCCTTGGTAGCTCTCCTCTGAATCATCTCTCGTCTGTCGACATCCTTCCCGACGTGTCATGTACCAAACTGGACATAAAGTTCCGGGCGAGGTCTCACGAACGCTGAGTAAAAGTGACACCATCATCTCCCAGGAGGTGGTTGAAAACATTATGTTTTCAAATCCAATTTATTCCTGAATCAGCAGGGGGGCCGGGGGGGGAGGGAGCAAAGGGGGGTGGGGGGACTTTCCTTCCAATGCAAGACACGCTGTACAGAAAACAGATGCAGATTTAGAAATCCCTAAATCCAGCCCATGTGAAGTATATCCTTTGTGCCTCTATGAATTACGCAGACGGCATGAGGGGAATGTTAAGCACAGTCATAAATCTGTTTTAATAAGCTAGATTGTTTGGGTGTGCTGTCAGTTCGTTGGCAGGGGGCATTTATGCCATTGCAATACAGGGGAGAACGGTCTGCTGCTTCATAAATTCCCCGGCTAGAGATTTCAGTGCTATCACTTACTAACTCCTGCATTGAGTACAATGGGGGTCGGTGTAACTAGAGCATCTCAACATGTATTACAGAAACTCATCTGAATCCAGCCATAACTGGATCAAGCCGACTGGTTGGGGTATAGAGTGTGGTGAAAAGCCTATACTGTGGCTGTGAGGGCTTCCCTCGTAGCAGCCGCACAGTCGCGTCCGGCAGAGCTGTTCCAGGTGATGAGAGGTTTGGTCGATCCAGCCTCTCTCTGCCTGGATATGGATTCATCCGCAGTCAGTTGTGACTTGTTTTTGGCGTATTTTGCGGATAAAATAGCTCATATTGAGCATGTCTTTGACTCCGTCACTTTGGATGCAGTGGCAGAGGGGGGGGGGGGGGGGGGAGTTGTCCTGTCTGATCAGATTTTGTGGGAGGAGTTTCAACTGGTGATGCCTGCCGAGGTGACGGATGTGCTGGGGTCTGTGTGCAGGCTACAACGTGTGAACTATATCCTTGCCCATCCTGGCTGGTAAGAACTGCCAGGGTGACACTGGGGCCAGTGCTGACAGGTGTGGTCAATGCCTCCCTTTGGGAGGGGGGAATGCCGGGTTGCCTCAAGGAGGCTGTGATTTGGCCTCTCCTCAAGAAACCATCTCTTGACATTGGTGCACCGGTGAGTTACTGGCCTGGCTCTAACCTTCCCTTTTTTAGGGAACGTTATTGAACGGGTGGTGGCCCATCAGCTCCAGGAACATCTAGATAGCACCGTTTTTCTTAATCCCGTACAGTCTGGCTTTTGTCCGGGCCACGGCACAGAGACAGCACTTGTGGCTTTGGTTGACGACCTACTCGTGGAACTAGACCATGGTCATATGACCTTGGTAGTTCTATTAGATCTATCAGCAGCTTTTGACACTGTGAATCATGAGATGTTGGTGACAACGCCTGTGGGATTCGGCCGGGGTGGACAGAACCATTTTGCAATGGTTCTGTTCTTACCTTACGGCTAGATCTCAGCAGGTGGTGCTCGGGGATTATACATCTTCCCTGGGAGACCTCCCATGTTGGGTGCCACAGGGTTCCATTCTGCCCCCTCTCTTGTTCAGAGTGTATATGAAGCTGCTGGGGGAGGTGGTCCACAACTGGGGGGGTTCGCTGCCATCAGTACGTGGACAACACCCAGCTGTGTTTGTCTTTTTCATCAGACCCGGGCCCTGATGTCTCCTTGCCGTCCTGGTGTTTGGCAGCTGTGGGGGACTGGATGAGGTTGAGCCAGTTGAAGCTCAATCCCAATAAGAAAGACGTGATTAGCGAGGTCAGCGGGGCCGGTGATCTGTCTGAGGGGATCTCCTCCATTATTAGCAATTCACCCTCCTTTGGTGACATCTGTGTGGAGTCTGGGGGTGATCCTGGATCAGCAGCTGTGCCTGGATCTCCAGGTGGCGGCTGTAGCCAGGGGCGCCATTCGCCAATTCCATCTGGTGAGACGATTCCGCCCATATGTCTCGGACTCCCATCTCACCACCATCATCCACGAATTCATCACCTTGGGGATTAGACTATTGCAATGCGCTCTACATGGGGCTTCCCATGGTGACGGTTTGGAAGCTGCAGCTGGTGCAGAACGTAGCGGCCCGGCTGCTTATTGGTATTGGCCATAGAGAACATATTCAGCCGGTGCTTCGTGCTCTGCGCTGGCTGCCTATTATCTTCTGGGCAAGATTCGAGGTACTGGTTTTAACCTTTAAAGCCCCACACAGTCTGGGTCCTGATTATCTGAGAGATCACCTCACCACCACCACCACCACCCCCGGGTTCCGGGGCGGCGGCTGCGATCGTCCGGGGACACTCTACTGGAGGTCCCGCAGTATCAGCAGGTCCGTACTGACAGGAAGGCGTTCTTGGTGGCTGCACCATCACTATGGAATGCCCTCTCGATGGAGGTTCACCTCAGCCTGGATCTCCTGGCTTTCAGATGTAATTGTAAGACCTGGCTCTTCCGCCAAGCATTTCTTCGGGGGGGAGAGGGGGGATTGGGTTAGGGTGGGTTAAGAGTTTGTCGCAGGCCAATGTTGTTTTAGTTTAAGATTTATATTATTATGACTTTTTTAAAAATTCAAATGTATTTTATATTTGTATTTATTTTTATGGTGTGAGCCACTTCGGGTCATCAGAGGAGCAGGATATTAAGTTTAAATCTGCTACTGAAGGAAAACCTGTCCTGCTTTGGTGGAAAGGAAATCAGAATGGCTACTACATCCCATCACTGATGGACTATGGGTAAAAAGACTACAAACCAGTAGGGGTGTGCAATTTGTTTTCACTTTAGTAATTAAAAAAAAAAACTAATGAAGCCCCAACACCTTTTAGTAATTGAAATACAAAAACAGACAAATGAGCAAACAGTTGCTGTTTGCTTTCTTCCGTTTTTGTTTATAAAATATTTAAAAAACAAAAAAACCAAACAAAAAACCCCGCACATGCGCAAAATAGCTACCGTGGCCCATTCTGCGCAGGAAATTATCTGGGTTCTGGTTTGCTAGAACCCCGTAGAGAATTTCTAAGGCATTTGCCAGAGGCGCCAGACAGTAAATATTGTGACATTGTAATATTCTTAGTTTTGTTAATTTGTATGTGTAATTCTTTTACGGCCTTGATGGCTATCGGGGTCTCAAGTTTTAAATTTTACTGTAATGGCTTTTGGCTTTGCAAATAAATTTATTAATTATTATTATAAACTCATAAGTTACCTGTTCCTTAATCTGTATTTGCTTAGTTCAGTAGCAACACATTCCTACAACTATTGGTGGTTTCCCTGCATTTCAATGGCCTATCCTTTGCCTCAGGTTGGGGGAGAATAGAAACAACCATCAAGAAGCATGGGAAGTGGTAAAGGTTTCACACAACAGTTAAAATGGGGGGCTGGGCAACTACCCACTTGGTTGTGTGAATGCGAGCTTATGTTTTAAACCCTGGGCCTGCCTTTTCTTTCTTTCTTTCTTTCTTTCTTTCAACATTCTGTGAGATTTGGTGCCAAATTCCAGTCTGTCGCTTATTTGCGAAACCTCTGCAGCTGGGGACTTTCCATGGGACAATTTGTTTGGAAAAAATGATGCAAATGCATGCCTTTAAAATGTCTCAAAATAACTCGGCCTGGGAAAACTTGTCCCCTGGCTGCAGAAATGATGGCTGCTCAGAGCCCGGCTAGGTAGGCAGAGATAATTTCACACTTGCAGTGAAAGCCGCAGGTATTTTTAAAAACAATGGGTTGCATTGTAGGGTGAAAGCTTATGGCTGGATAATGAGGACGCGATCACAAGCCCGAGGCAAACGGTTTCAGTTGACTGATTACAAAACAGCCAGGCGGGGGCCTGTTGATTGTTGCCTGAGTGGCAGCCAACATTTTTCATGGGGAAATGTACAGAAAATGGGTAAATTAGCCGGTGTCAGGGCTCATGCCTGGGTCTCCTAGCTCAGAAGCAGTTGCCTTGCCTGGTGAGCCACCAAAGCCTACATGTCACATTATTCTCTCAGCCTAGCCTACCGCCCAAGGCTGTTGTGAGGATTTTAAAAAAGGAGTTAATTAGTTCTTTGTGAAGTGCTCCGAGTGCCATGACAGGGAGGCGCTATGTAAAAATAAAGATTAATTATTAATTATTATCTAAGTGCCAGCCTGCATCTCGAAGCCCTCTATATGAATGTCTGGTTGGTTGAGCCTGACCCTGGCTAGGATTGGCTGGCCCAGGCTATATAGCTTCCAGGTCACTCTCCTCCTTGCCCTTTTCCTGTGCAACAGCAGGGTTACCTGACAGTCCTCTAGGCCCTCTCTGGCACCTTGCTGTGTATCTTGCCTTGCCCATCTTGAACCTTCCTCCATAGTCCAGTAGCCTCCAGCCTCGCCTGCCCTGGTTCCCCCTACCAGCTCTTAGTTCCTCTTCTTGCCTCCCCTGCTGTTGCCCTCCCCTGCTTCCCTTGCTGCTCCATGCCTGTGCCTCTCCTAAAACGTGACTCTTCTACGGGCTGCTTCCTCAGCTCTCCACCCTCTGGATCACCCCCTGATACTGCGTCTGGATCTATCCTAACTCTCCTGTTGTGCTGCTTTGTTTGACCTCATCTTGGCTTTTGACCTTCTGCCCTGGCTGGACTCTGACATTATCTCTTGTCTTGCCCTACTCAAGATTACCTAACTAGTCCTGACTCTCAGCTCCTGAATTTGCTTGTGCTTATGCTTGGGGTTACCATCTTCCCCCAGGCTTCAGAGGGGCGGACCAAAAGGAAAGCCATGCCCCTTTCTGACATAACATAAGGTTGCCATACCTCCCCTTTAACCCAGGATGCTTATTAAAAATACATGGTGCAGGGCTACATCAATGCAGTGCACCAAATTCTCTCCTTTCCTCCAGGTCTTGAATGAATACATTTGAATAAATTTTATTACAGCGTTGGCTTTCACCATAACTGACCTCCAGGTCTTTATTACTGTATAATATTATTATATTAATTTATTATTAATTATTAATAATAATAATTATTATTATAAGCATTTATATAGCACCAGCAATGTACCTGGAGCTTTACAAAGAATAAGGCCATTTTTAGACGAGCGGGTCGCCGTTGTGCGAGCCGCTCATGCGATATTTCAAAATTCCGCGATGTGGGATAACACGAGACGGCCGGCGGGGATCATACACATCGAAGGCGGTCACGCATTCTTTGCCGACTGCAAATTAAATACCTAACAATCCAAGTATTTAATTCGCAGTTGGCAAAGAATGCGCAACTGCCTTCGATGCGCATGATCCCCGCCGGCCATCTCGTGTAATTCCACGTCGCAGGATTTTGAAATATTGCGCGAGCAGGTCATGCAACGGCAACCCGCTCGTCTAAAAGCAGCCTAAGATAGACATGGTCCCTGCCCGAGAGCTTACAATCTAAAGACGGGGGAGGGGAGACAGGGAAGGGGGGACAGAGGGAGAGACAAGGGATGCAACATTCATGAGGATGCGAGAGCTCAGGTACACGTTCTTGGCTTGGTTACAGTAAATTGGGAGTTTGCAGAGAACAAGTAGGGGATAATCCTGGGTGGGGATGCTTAGCAGGAGTTTGGAAGTGCAGAGCGGAAGAGGTGGGTTTTAAGGAGGGACATGAAGGTGTGGAGGGTGGGGGCCAGGGAGGGAGTTCCAGGCGTGCGTGACAGCGAGGGAGAAGGGACGAAGGCGGTTGGGGGAGCAGGGGAGGCGTGGGAGGGTGAGGGAGGGGATGGAAGAGGAGCGGAGTGCTTGAGCAGGGGTTTGGAGGGAGATCCAGTTTCACACCTATATACAGTATTCACAGTCCCTTGAAATCCCTGGTCAGGCATCAACCCTCTGATCTGGGTCCAGTCTAGTAGGCAGGCCTCCTGACTGCTGGGCTCAGTTAGCCCCTTTCTTCCTTCTCTACACCTGCCCCTTTGACATGCACGGTCCCTCTTGTACCAGGGATAGCCTCCTGGCTATGGGCTGGCTCAGCCTCTCAAAGGCAGATCTTTTCCCTCAGCTCCTACCTATCATCCTGGTAGAGTCTAGCTCCTACCTATCATCCTGGTAGGCTCTCTACTCAGACAGAACTCCACCAGTTCACTCTCACCCAGACTGAGCCTAACTCTGGCTCTCTGGGCTGGCCTAGCCATGCCCAAGCCCAAATGTGAGGCATCCAGGCACGATCCTTTTCCACTTCAGTGCCTGCGCCCCAGCTAGCACCTGCAGCTCCTTTGCTGGTGCTAGCTCCTTTAAAGGTCCAGTAGCCCAAATAGACTGCTCCCTACTACGCTCCCTTCCTCTGAATGCAAGCTCCCAGCAGTCCATTTAAGAGGCAAGCAAAATAATCCAGCTGCTCTCCCTTCCGGAGGCTTGGACAGGCAGGCAGGGAAGAGAGCAATTCTGGTTCTTTTTCCTCCCACCCCATTCAATTTTCTACCTGAGGATTCTGCCTTCCTACCATAAAACTAGCCCTGTTCTGGAATTATTAACAATTATTAATTAATAATAAATAATAAAATAATAACAATTTATTTATATAGCGCCAGCAATGTACCTGGCACTGTACAGTCAATAGTTATGGACAGGTCCCTACCTCCAAGAGGCTTACAATCTAAGAGACACGGGAGGGGGAGACAAGGGAGAGGTGAATATGAGGAGAAACAAGAGTACATTCATGAGGTTGAAAAGTTGCAGGCACACGTGCTTCACGTAATTACAGAGAACGAGTAGATTCTGAGTGAGGGGGAGAGGATGCAGTATCGCTCATGACAAGCTAGGGAAGGCCTGACTGAAGAGGAGGGTTTTCAGGAGGGATTTGAAAGCTGGGAAGGAGGGTTCAGAACAGAGCCGGTTCCATGTACATTTACGGCGCTGAGCATCTGGCTCAGATTATGGAAACGGATAGGCAAGTAAAGAGCCTTTCTCAGAGGGTACTGTGAAAAGATGACATTTAGATATGGCTGTTGATTCTCAGGGACATCCCCTCACACAGGGCTAGATACATAAGAAGGGATTTTCTTCAGACTCCTACATGCTGTAAATAGGCTTGACTGGCTGGCAGATGAAACATTCTGTGCCGGTCGGCGTTCTGAACAGATCATCATTTAAAAGCAGAGATCTATTACGTTAATATATTACATACCCAAGTAACCCCAGGCTCCAAATTAGTAACTCTTCCTGCTCTGAAGCTTGGAAGGCTTTGGAAACCGCACCCACTGTCTATTGCAGCCTAGCTGGACGGCAGGGGGCAGTAAATTGTTTGTGCAGACAAACAGGCTTGGATGTATGAGAATCGCAGTATTTTCAGTGGATCATAGGATTTGAAGATGGAAAAAAAAAACAGGGCACCTGTTCTCTGTCAGAGTAAAAATGCTTCTTAGGTCCTTTATAAACGGGCTGTGGCATGGGGGGGTTGGTGTGCGCTGCGGTCTTTGTGCAGTGGGTGGGGGGATGGGGTAGAGGGGCGCACCCCCATCTACACCCACATCCACCTATCTACATGCACGGAGCAACCACTGTTTTTGCCAGTTGCTCCGTGTGTGGGGGATTGTTGGAGGTGGGTGTGCGTGCATGTGTATGTAAGCGCGCACGCACACACCCCCACCCAGCTTCTGCGGGATTTACACAAGACTCACCCACCCATGAACACCCAGATTTCAGGGTGCTCATGTGTGGGTGCCGCCCATGTAAAAAGGGCCTTAGGGTATATCCATCTCTAAGGATTTTTAATATCGTGACCAAGTTAATTTACTGGACTTGGACCAGAGTTCGAATCTCATCCCTAGCCAATGGATTCACTGAGTGACCTCTGAGCCTCAGTTCCCCAGCTGTAAAATGGGAACTTGTGTCTTTCCCTGCGTTCCCCTCATCCTTGATTGTAAGCCCACTGTCTTCAGAAATCTGTGACTGAAAAGTGCTGTGTATGTCTAGTAACAATATAGAAATTAGTAGGGGTGGGAAGTTCGGATCTCCCGATATCCAAAACTGCTGGTATTTGGCAATACCGGGGATAGCGGATAGTTCCCCGGAAGGCCTAGTGAAGTGCTGAAGACAGCGCTGAAGACGGCCCCGCGCCGCGCTGCTGCTGCCGCCACCCACACCGCAGGTAAAAGGCAATCGGGGAGGTTTAACCCAGAGTGTGCCAGTGCCTGATATCGTCTTGGGAGGGCTCCCAGAGGAGAGCTGCCTCCGCTCCTTCAGCAATAGTCCAGGCTGCAGCCAGGCAGCCAGCAGTGCGGTGGCAGCCTGGAGCCCGCAGGTCCGGCGGTCCGGTTTAAAAAACATAAAAAATCCAGGCTGGGCAGGGTGGGTGGGGGGTGTCCCCCCTTCCACCCGCGCAGCCTGGGAGGAGGAGGTTTGGGGGGGGTTAATTGATTTCAATGGGGACACTTCCCCATTGAAATCAATGAAAAAAACCTGGTACCGGTAAACCGGTTTTACCAATAAAATCGATTTTTTTTTAAACCGGTAACCGGTAAAACCGATACCCATTTTTTTCAGTTTGGTCACACCCCTAGAAATTAGCAGTAGTGGTAGCTTCAGATATCTCAGGTATTTCATAGGGTACGGTGAGGGTTGAAATTGTGATCTTTGGGGCAGATAGGGTACTACACGGTACCCATTTACTGCCCAAAGAGTTCGTGATCTACTGAATTACCATTACTGGATTACTGTTACCATTACTGAATTACCAGTTTTCCATTACCGAATTACTATTACTCAGTTTCGTGCCATTTTACCGAGTCTGATTTAGCATTTTTCTGTCCATTTCTATTCATCTATTGGTTGTTCCATATTGGAAAGACCCTAGAAAAGCCACATGTTAACAGAGTCGTAACTAGCCTAAGGCCAACATGGCAGTAGCCACAGGTGCATTTATATGAGTGGCACCAACCAACCATGCCCCAAGGCAGCTAAATCATCAACTGTGTGTGTCTGTCGTGCCGTGGCTCCCTGATCCAGACTCCCTTCTCTGCTGCTTCTGCTGGCCAGTGCTAGACAGGAGTGCTTAGCTAGTACTAAAGGGGGGGGCTCTGCCCCCCCACAGGAAGGCCCCGCACCCACCCATTAATACAGGCTAAGCACTAAGGGAGTCTGGGGCAGGCAGTCACAGCATGACAGACACGCAGCTGTCTGTCACAAAAAAAACGTGTCTGTGGCTGGTACATGATGCTAAATATTGGGTAACAAGTAACAACCGTGCCAGTGACCCGCTTAGGCCCAGGAGCCACTGTCACTTCTGTTGTGGTGCCGCTAGATATTGACCTGCTTCTGTCCCAAGGCGAGTAGACAGCTAGTATGGGCTGTGAACTCCAGAAAATCGCCAAGGTCACAATCCGGGCTAAGAACCACCCGTGCGGGCCAACGGTGGCTAGAATATCAGTGCGGCCCTGCCAAAACCCACTCTGGGTCGAGGGTCGCCATGGCTGGCCACCATGACTGCCTGTCATTGGCCGCCATGATTACCCATCATTGGCTGCCATAGCTGTCTGTCATGGAGGGCAGGACGCTGGGATCAGGGCGCAGGTGGGGCCAGCCACCCGCACATTTATTGTGCTCCCAGCCCTACCCAGGCCGAGGGGGTGGCAGGATGGCTCTCCAGCCACAGGCACGTTGTTTCCTGGGTCCCAACATGGCTCAGGCCGTGTCACCCATGATTTTCTGCCCTGCAGCAGGCCGACGACATGTCCCATCGGCCCCATGTGTGTTTTTACCCACTTAAAATCGCTCGGATTCACCATGGTTTAGACGCCACATTTTCTGCAGTGGGGCAATTGGAGGTTATGGAGACCCCGCCTTGTCCTTGTTTGTGGGATCCGTTTTGGTTGGTGACCCTTGTCAATGTGGAGGATGTTCTGGGGGCTGTTAGGGCCACCTGTTGTGAACTGGACCTTTGCCCGTCCTGGCTGGCTAAGGCCTGCCGGGAGATGTTGGGATCGTTGCTGGCGGGGGTGGTCAATGCCTCCCTTAGGGAGGGCAGGGTGCCGAGCTGCCTTAAAGAGCAGGGGCGGCTGGTGGGTTTTGAGGTTGGAGGGGCGGTAAGGCCAGAGGGCAACAGTGGGAAGAGCCAGGGCAATGGTGGGCAGAGCCAGGGCAACAGTGGGCGGCATAATCCAGCAGCAAGGAGTTCCAAGGGTTAATGTTTATCAAGCAATTTCAGTTAGGTTAGGCAGGTTATAATCACCTCCTCTGCCTGTTTTAAAATCAGGCAGACAACCTTAAACCTCACTTACAAGCAGTTTTAGCAAAGACACACACACACACACACACACACACACACACACACGCAGCAGAGGTTAAGAATACTGCTTCAGAAAGAAGGGACTTGCTGCATGTATGTTGGAGGGACCTCAATCCCTACTTCAGAAGTCCCTTCTGAAGCAGTATTCTTGCCCTCTGCTGCATGTGTGTGTGTGTGTTGGGGGGTGGGGGGCGAATTTCAAGGCCCATGAATCACCAACTCACAGTTACATCTCAGGATTTCAAAAGCATCCCATTTCCAGCTTTGTGAACACACCTAAAAATCTCCAGACTCACAGTTACATCTCAGGATTTAAAAAGCATCCCATTTCCAGCATTGTGAACACAGCTAAGATCACCAGACTCACAGTTACAGGGGGCAGGGTGGGGGGAC
>QEPC01008387.1:319887-341511 GCA_003113815.1 Sphenodon punctatus | reverse complement strand
AACCCTCCCAGTGCTCCCCCTGCTGCCACCAAGGGCAGCCACTGGGATCCACCCCCCATCTTACCCACCCCTCCTACACCCCCACCCTACCACACTAGCCCTGTACAAAAGAAAAAAACCACATAAACAACAATAACCCCCTGCCACCCCCTGCAGCCCTGAAGCTCCCCAAAGTGCCCCAAAGCACCTCAAAGCACCGCGCCCCAAAGCGCCGTGCCCTTTGGCCATGGCCCTTCAGCTCGTGGACTGCGGCAGGAGCCGCTGGGCGTGGAGCTTTGAAGCCCCCGGTTACGTCCGGGTGGGGGAGGGGACCAGCCAGCCCTCTAGACTGGCTTCTCTGCTTCCCCCTACCCCCTGAAACTCACAGATGTTCTTTTTGCCCCCGCAGGTCACTGAAGCAAGGCAGTGGCGACACAGGACCCCTCTCCTCGCTGGCAGTCGGTGGAATCAGCGCAGCAGCAAGGGAGGCAGGTGAGTAAATGGGTCTTTCAGGAGCATCTGGATCATGTTGGTTTTCTTGATTCCCTCACAGTCAGGATTTTGCCTGGGTTATAGCACCAAAACTGCACTTGTGGCGTTGGTTGATGATCTTCGCCGAGAATTCGACCAGGGCCATTCGGCCCTGCTGATTCTATTAGATCTGTCGATGGCGTTTGATACCGTTGACCATGAGTTGTTGGTGATGCACCTGCAGGACCGTGCAGGGGGTGTGCGGTACGGTTCTTGACTGGTTCTGCTCTTTCCTGGCCAGAAGAACTTAGTGAGCGAGTGGTACTCGGGGATTACTTTTCATCGTACCGAGACCTCTTGTGTGGAGTCCCGCAGGGTTCTGTTTTGTCTCCTCTCCTGTTCAACGTGTATATGCAGCTGCTCGACAAGGTGGTCAGGAGGTCTGGCGTGAGGTATCATCAATATGCTGATGACACCCAGCTTTACCTCTCTTTTTCATCAGACCCAGGTCCGGCAATCTCGGTGCTTACTGGGTGCTTGGCGACTGTGGGGGAGTGGATGAGGGTGAACTGACTAAAGCTGAATCCCAACAAGATGGAGGTGATGCTGGTGGGGAAGGCGGTGGGGGTGACGGCCCCTATCATTGATGGGGTCTGCCCCCCGCTGTTTCCCCAGGTGCGGAGTCTGAGGGTGCGCCTTGACTCACAGCTGCGCTTGGATGCCCAGGTGGAGTTTGTGGCGAGGAGTGCCTTTCACCAGTTACATCTGCTGTGTCGGCTTCGGCCGTATGTCTCGGACTCTGACCATCATCCATGCTTTCATCACCTCTAGGCTTGACTACTGTAACCCGCTCTATGTGGGGCTACCCCTTGTGCCGAATGCAGTGGCCCATCTCCTGGTGGGACTGGGCCACCATGAACATATTACACCGGTTCTTCGATCTCTGCGCTGGCTGTCTGTAGTCTTCCAGGCCCGATTCAAGGTGTTGGTGCCGGCCTATAAAGCCCTAAATAGCCTCAGCCCGATCTATCTGCGGGACCGCCTCACCCCCCAGGTCCTGGATTGACCTCTGCAGTCATTGGGGGATGCTCTCCTTGAGTTCCCCTGAGTCTGCGGGGGGGGGGGCATGATGGGGAGGGCCTTCTCGGTGGCCTCTCTGTGGCTGTGGAACTCCCTGCCAGTGGAGGCCCATTTGGCTCTGGATCTCCCCTTGTTTCGACGCCATTGCAAGACAATAAATAAATAAATAAACAAAACAAACAAAAACATGGCTGTTCCGCCTGGCTTTTGGGGGTGGGGGGAGGATGAGAGGGGGGGAATGGGTTAAGGTGGTGGGTGGGAGGTTGGGGATATTTTTATGCCTCCCGTTTGGTATTATTTTAAAACTGTTTTATTGTTACAATTTTGAGATGTTGTCCACCGCCCAGAGCTGCCTGTGGCAGGATGGGCGGGTTATAAATGTTTTAAATTAAATAAATAAATTAAATAAATGTAAACTCCTCAGGGCAGAGACCTGTCTCTAACTACCGATTGTGCAGTGCCAGATACATTGAAGGCACTGTATAAGTAGTAAATAAATAATAATGATGATAATACTTGTGTACTCAAGGGCTGTCTGAAAATGCAAATGATACCCACAAATAACAGGGCTGCGCAGAAGGTGTCCCAACTGTTTTCGTGTTTGTTTTCATTTTCGTTTACAAACCCCCCTTTTTCCGTAAATGACCCTACCTTTATTGGGTTATGTTTTTTCATTTTTAAATGAAAACAGGTGAAAGCAAACAACAATTGTTCACTGAAGCCGCTTTTATACGAGGCGCTGAAAAGCGCCTCCTGAGTTCCGCATTGAGAGAAAAGCCGACGCGGGGGGAGTATTTCCATGCTCCCCACGCTGCCGGAAGTGACGTGCTCCCCACTGCCAACAATGGGGAGCACCACTGCCGACAATGAGGAGCACGTCACGTCCGGCAACGCGGGGAGCATGGAAACACTCCCCCGAGCTGGCTTTTCTCTCAACGCGGGACTCAGGAGGTGCTTCCGTGCTTCATATAAAAGCGGCCTTATCCATCTGTTTTTGTAACATTAGTTACGAAAACAAATGGGGTTCCTTTTTATAGCTAGTAGAAAACATGACGGATGAGCACCCCAAAAAATAATAAGCCTACTACCGGCTTCAACTCTAGATATTTTAAACTAGAGCATGAGGAAGTGGAATTGGCCTGTGCTGCTTGCGATGAGCCAGGTTTCAGTAGCTGAACAAGCCACAGCGGAGCGGTGCTTACAATCAGCCTCGTGAAATGAATAGCACCGCTTGACTGATGCCTTTCAAGGGGAAGCACGCTGGGTTTCCCCAAGCCATCTGAAAGCAGAGGCTAACAGACCGAAACCTATTCTGGGTAATTAATACGGAAATCTTGACCTCAGACGACAACAACAAAGGTTCCACAAACCTTGACATTACACTGAACCACTCAGCGATTCATAGGAAGGGTTGCAGGCAGGTATGCCGTGCTGTGTTTGGCTGTCACCTTAGAGCTAAGCAGTGCCAGGATGACTCAACATTCCAAGCCCCCGTGCCCCAGGAAGCTGCTTTTGTCACCGACTAGATGGTACTTTCCCCCCTTCTCTAAAGATTCAGTCCAGCAAGGTGCTCAGTGCCTCCTGCAAGCAGCTAGATTCCATTGGGGTTCTGAGCTACATGTAGGTGGCACTCTTGGGTATTAGGGATGGGCGAACGCGGTTCGGAAGTTCGGAATTCAGCCGAACTCGATCTGTTCGGTCGACCGAACCGAACCGAATTTCTGAACTCGAATTTCAAACCGAACCGAACCGAATTTCCGAACTCCGTTCTGTTCACCCATCCCTAGTGGCAACAAACACACAAAAAACCTGATTTTGAATTGGTTCGGAAGTTTGGAATTCAACCGAACTTGGTCTGTTCAGTCGACCGAACCAAACTTCCGAACAGAACTCGAATATTAAACCGAATCGAACCAAACCAAATTTCCGAACTTGAATTTTAAACCGAACCAAACCGAATTTCTGAATTCCATTCTGTTTGCCCATCCCTATTGGGTACTGGTGCAACTGGCTGCAGTAGAAGCAGTGCAATAGCAAGAATTAGTGGGACCTTCCTTGAAATCAGCTCCATTATTGCTACATGTGGTGGCTCTATAAGTTCTGCGGAAGTTGGAGGCGGGGAAGAGTGGGAACATCTAGTCCTGCTTCCTAACCCTCAAAGTCTTCCTACCTCCAGAAACCCTGCTCTCCAGGGGTGGGAATATCGGTTCTCCTGAGATCCGATATTGCCGGTATTTGGGTGTATCAGCTTAATAAGATAAATCCGATATTTACCTGTACCGGCATACTGGATTTTTAACATTGGCCGCGGTACCAGATTTTTTACATTGCGGCCATTGAAGTCAATAGCCACAATGTAAAAAATCCGGTACCGCAGTCAATGTTAAAAATCAGGTATGCCAATACCGGTAAATCCGGAACCTGGGAGATCCAAAATCAGTACATCCGGTACCCAGTATTCTCCCCAGTGTTCCACCCCTACTGCTCTCCCCAGCACAGGAGATTTCTTTGCTCATGGTGGCGTATTTGTTTCCATCCTAAATAGAAGGCAAGACTTTGCTTTAATACAGAGCTGTTCAATTCCTTATCTGACACAGGCTGGATCACATTACAGCAATTTGCTAGTCGGCCGGATTGCACAAGAGTCTCGAATTGGCCGTCTTTACACAGACGGGGGGTGGGTGGGGAGTTGGGTGCGCTCGCGAGGTGGGTGGGTGTCCTTTCACACAGACACACGGGTGCACACCCATCCCCCCCACCCACCGCCGGCCTGTTTGCATGGACGCCCCCCACCGCACACCTGCCGGAACACCCAGCAGTGGGTGGGGCCACCCATGTAGGAACGGCCATTATTCCCCCAGCATCCACAATTTCCATAGCGAGAGGGCAGTCAAACCCTGTTCAGATGTATCCTATCCAGTCCACACAAACTGTGAGTTAAGCATGCACACCTTGAAGCTGTTACTGCATGATGTCACTTTGGAAAGGTATATTTGATTATTTTTTTTAAAAATCAATATTTAATAAAATCAGATTTTATTTTATTTATTTTATTTATTTCATTCAACTTATAGCCCACTCCCTCCTGCTACCCTCAGCTTGGGGAGCTCACAGCATATGAACACCATAAAATGCACAGAAAATACATAGCATATAAAAATAAATATAAAAACATGAATGGTATAAAAATAAACTTAAGCATAAAAGTGGAGCTAAAATAACCCCTCCCAACCCCATCACCCTCACCAAAACCCTGGCGGAACAGCCAGGTCTTACACTTGGTGTTTTTACCCACACATTTCTCCTGCATGTTTGCTGTTACATCCTGAACTTTCTGTGTGGCTAAATCACTCACCCATAGGGATGTGCGAACGCGGTTCAGAAGTTCGGAGTTCGGACCAAACTCGAATAGTTCTGTCCACTGAATCGAACTTTCGAAACAAACTCAAATTCGACCAAACTGTTTGTTCTAATCCGAACCAGTTCGAAAGCCAAAAAACCCGGTTTTGAATGTACAAACTCAGTTTGGAAGTTCAGAATTCGACTGAACTCAAATAGTTCAGTTGACCAAACTGAACCTTCAAACCGAACTTGATTTTCGAACCGAACCAAATCGAATTTCCGAACTTGGTTCTGTTCGCACATCCCTACTCACCCAGTTCTTAAACATCTGGCTCTTTGAACTTCTGCACAGAACTTCTCCCAAGACTTTTCTGTGTAAAAAGTTCTCCTGGTAAACTGCTTTGCTCCAGGCAGCTGTGGTCACTTGGTTTCCATGACAGCCCCTCACATCTACAGCTGCGGCTACTTTAGGCTGCCTCAGGGCAGCGTGTGTGTGAAGAATGCATCCAGGAACTGCCTCAGCGCAGTGTGTGTGTGTGTGTGTGTGTGTGTGTGTGTGAAGAATGCATCTGGAACTTACTTGTGGACTTGTAAACCCAGAAGACTGAAAAATCCGGAACTTTAAGTTGTGTGTAAAAATGCCCACTGTCTTCGGGAAGAGGGAAGGTTCGGGGCCAAGTGGACGTCCATCGGGAGGGAGTTGGATACCAGATGATAGTAGTGCGATGGGATTGGAGCTTTTCTACTCCCTCCAGAATGGCCATGATTTAGTTTCCCCACTGGTTCCAGCTCCCTCCAGAACTGCCCCAGTCTGTAAAGAGGTCACACTTCTTCCCATCCGTATCTCTGGAGTTTTGTAGGTCACAGAAATGTATTAAAGGTTCTCTCAAGTCTCTAACCTGGGGCTCCCCTTAACTGTGTCACCTGGTGTTAGTATCACACAACCACAAACAGTTTAAAGAATGTTATGAATTATTAATTATTAATTATTAATATAGTGCCAGCAGTGTACCTGGCACTGTACAATCCATAGTTACAGACAAGTTTATAAAATCAGATTAAAACCCTTACCTTCTGACTTTAAAAAAATTGCACTCGCCGTGTCTTGGGGTCCATATGACCCCTATGGGAAAAACCCATTATAGGTGGGGTCTATTTATCCCCCAAATATAGTCTGTGTCCAAAACCTTCAAACAAAGCCCTGGGAGCACACACACACACACACACACACACACACAGAGAGAGAAACACATGAAATCCCCTGTTTTATGGGGATTGTTTTTAATTCCTTAAATTCGCCCCAAAGGCAAATTCTCTCCTGCAAATTAATGGCTGTGCCTTATAGTCAAACTTTACTAAGCACAGTTAAGTACAATTAGCACCTTTATAGCCTGCTATTTGCATTTATTTTGTTGTTGCCTAGGATGCTTCAGGGCTTGTTTGCATTTCTTTGTTTCCCTAAGGTTCTTATCTCCACAAACTGACCCCATAATACTTGGCTGAAGAAATTAAATCTAACATTCCCAGACTTCTTGTCTCCACAAACGTATCCCAGAAGGGAAACTTAAACTTAGCCTGAAGAAATAAAATCCTAACATTACCTGAACAGCTGAGAAATGACACTTTAAAGGTTTGTGTAAATCCAAATAGGAAAACTCCATTGACACCTTGTGTGCATTTGCACCCTGGCACTTTTTTGGCCATTGGAGACAAACGATAAGAGATATCTGGCTGAAATTTGAGTATGTTATGGCCAGAGGTACCAGTGACAATTTGCTGAAAGCTCAAAGTTGTAGACCCAATACTTAGCATATTTTCATGGTTTTTTTCAGCCATGATACAAAGGCACAAAATAATAGCAGTGAAGGGGTGAATTTTCATTGCTGCTGCCAGTCTGAAGTGGCCTTGAGTTCCATGTCCCTTTGCTATCTGAATGGTCCTTGAAAACTGTTTATTTTGGTTAATTTTAAGCTGGGGTCCATCTGACCCCAATTGAAATGCATTGGCTTGGGGTCAATTTGACCCCAATAGGCAAATTCAATGGAAACCTGGGGTCCGTTTGAAAAATGCCAGTTTTTTGTTAATAGGAGACAAACGGTAAGAGGTATTGGGCTGAAATTTTAGTATGCTATGCCCAGAGGTGCCGGTGACAATGCCCTAAAAGCTCAAACTTGAAAAGCTATTAATTAACTTTTTTTAAAAAAAGATTGTGCTCGCAGGGGTCAATTTGACCCCATTACAGAAGGTAAAGTACAGTGAAAAATTGATTCAAGAGTGCAAGTCAAATAAAAGAACATAAAAATGATATAACGCTACACTATGAGAAACCCCTAAGCTAAAGTCTGACCGTAAACCTGAGTTCATGTTCAAATGTCCATATGTCTCAACCAGATAATGAGGTTGGGTGCCATTCTTCTTGGTTGGTTCTTGAAATGCTTTTTTCGGTCCATAGTCCTTGCTTGGATCTTGTAGAGTGAGTGAATCTCTTGCCTTTGTCGGCTTAAATATCTTTCTGATGGCTTTTTCCAGGAGCTCCATTGCTTGTTGTTGTCTTGTAGGTCACATTTCGCCCATCAATGCGTAATCTACATTTCCATTGTTTCTCTAAGGTAGCTGGTTTTGTGGACTCACAATATACTTTGAAGTTATTTTCTTTACATAGTTCTCACATACAAACTTTTGTCTTGATTATATGTATCTCTTAATTACGAGCCGATTGATACCAGACATGCCTAGAATACATGAATATAGTTTTCGCGCACAAGGGACATGTATTTATTTTATTTTATTTATCAGTATTTCTATACCGTCCTATTCGCTATACAGCGATTCAGGATGGTGTACAGCAAACATAAATAACCAAAGTACAAAATAAAAATAAATCTCGCATCCTCATGATTGTTGCATCCCTCGTCTCTCCCTCTGTTCCCCCTTCCCTGTCTCCCCTCCCCCTGTCTTTAGAGTGTAAGCTCTCGGGCAGAGACCGTGTCTATCTTAGTCTCTGTAAAGCGCCAGGTACAACGCTGGTGCTATATAAATGCTTATAATGATAATAAAATAATAATAATATTAACATTAAAAGCTAAAATATTTCTAGCTTTTAGCTTTAGCCCCCTCCCCCTCACTGAATGTCTGGCGAAACAACCAGGTCTTGCATCGACTGCGAAATAAGGAGAGGTCCCAGGAGAGTCTAATCTTTACCAGGAGGGAGTTCCAGAGTTGTGATGCAGCCACTGAGAACACCCTTTCAAATGTGGCCCCCTGAGAAACCTGGGGGACCTCTAACAGGGCTCCCCCGGAGGACCGCAGGGGTTGATCGAAGACACGGGGGGGTGAGGCGTTCCCGCAGGTGGACAGGGCCCAAGCCGTATAGGGCTTTAAAGGTCATAAACAACACCTTGAAGCGAACCTGGAAGACTATAGGCAGCCAGTGCAGAGAACGGAGCACCGGTGTAATGTGCTCCCAGCGGCCCGTCCCCGACAGGAGGCGGGCCGTCGCATTCTGCACCAGCTGCAGCCTCCGGATTGTTATCAGGGGTATCCCCACATAGAGCACGTTGCAGTAGTCAAGACGTGAGGTGATAAATGCATGAATGATGGTGGCAAGATCAGGGCCTGGGATATATGGTCGAAGACGACGAACCAGATGCAACTTACTAAAGGCATTCCTCACTACAGCCGCCACCACCTGGGCAGTCGCAGGGTATGCGACCTGTGTTCTGCGTATGTTGTTTACACAACCCCCATCACAAGCGGTTACTCATTTTAGCTTTAGTCAGGGCCAGAAGGATTAGGTCCAGACTGCGAGTGGCCTCAGGATCAATTAGAGCCAGAGCAGAGGTTACCAGCCTGGGGGAGATCGGGAGACGGTTCGGGGTGTGTTGTCACCAATATGCTGATGACACACAGCTGTACCTCTCTTTTTCAATGGACCCAGATCCTGCCATCTCGGTACTTTCCCAGTGTCTGGAGACCATGACGGATTGGATGAGGCAAAGCAGACTGAAGCTGAACCCAGATAAGACGGAGGTGATGGTAATGGGGAGGGCGAAGGAGGTGTCGGCTCCTCCTATTGGGCGGGTCTGCCCTCTGGTTGCCCAGCAGATTCGGAGTCTGGGGGTGATTTTGGATGCAGACCTCTGCCTGGATCGGCAGGTGGAGACAGTGGCTAAAGCCGCCTTCCGCCAGCTGTATCTGGTGCGGAGGCTGCGCCCACATCTCCAGACCCAACCACTCTCATCCATGCCTTCGTTACCTCGAGGCTTGACTACTGCAACACGCTCTACATAGGGTTTCCCTTGATATTGGTTCGGAGGCTGCAGCTAGTGCAGAATGCGGCGGCTCGTCTCCTTACGGGGACGAGTCGCTGTGAGCACGTTACACCAGTGCTCCGTTCTCTGCACTGGCTGCCTATAGCATACCAAGTCAAGTTCAAGGTGCCAGTATTGGTATACAAAGCCCTGTACGGTCTCGGCCCCTCTTATATCTGGTACCACCTCACCTTCAGTGACTCAGGATGGATCCTCCAATCCACTGGGGGCGCCTATCTGGAGGTCCCCCGTGTAAGGCGGGGGGCCACCATGAAGAGGGCGTTCTCAGTGGTCGGGCCACGGTTGTGGAACTCCCTTCCGAAGGAAGCCCGCCTTGCCCCGGGACTGCTTGCCTTTCGGCGGGTATGCAAGACTTGGCTGTTCGCCCAGGCCTTTGGAGGGGAGGGGGGGAGGGGTAAATGGGGGAGATTGGTAGGGTGGGGAATTTGGGGAAATTGGAGGGTAGGGTTAGGGTTGGGGGGGGTTAAAAATTTTTTAAAGTGATGTTGGTTTTTAATGTATTTTTTTGTTTTACCGTATTGTTAGCCACCCCGAGATGCCGTGGGCATGAGGGGGCGGCATAAAAATGCTAATAAATAAATAAATAAATAAATTTAAAAATTTTAAAAAGGCCATCCAGAGCGCATAGTTGAGAGACAGCTCAAAGTTTGAGTTCCTGAAGATCAGACTGAGCTGGACCAACCAAAGCTAATGAACCATCCAGGCACCAGAGGCAAGAGACAAAGTGGGAAAGTCAGTCCGATACAGGACAAGGCTAGACAGGGATGGAGAGCAAGGGCAGGAACTCAGGCTCTGGAACCGGCGGATGGACAGACAGGCTGATGGAGCAGGTGGGAACACTGGGAACAGACAGGTCTGGAAG
This sequence comes from Sphenodon punctatus, assembly GCA_003113815.1. Lineage (NCBI taxonomy): Eukaryota > Metazoa > Chordata > Lepidosauria > Sphenodontia > Sphenodontidae > Sphenodon > Sphenodon punctatus. Next base: position 331,446 of record QEPC01008387.1, on the reverse strand, counting down.
TCAGGAATGAAGGTTGGAACATAAGCAGGAATGAGGGCTGGAGAATGAGTCAAGGCTGAGTAGAGCACAGGAACTCAAACATAGTGCTGCATAGGGCTGATGCGGCAGCAGCTTTTACCGCGCCGTGATTCTGTTCCGCCATTTCGGAACTGCCCGCGCCACACTGCGACTTTTCTGCGGATATTCCGCTAATTCCGCTGGAATTCTGCAAATCGCGGAATTGCGGAAAAATCGTGGAAAAATTGCGGAAATCGCGGAAAACCACTATTCCGCTATTTTTTTGCGCTGGCGGAATTGCGGAAATCGTGAAAATGTCATGTTTCCACGATTCCACTAAGTTGCGGAATTAAATAAGCGGAACCGCAGAACCGCGGAATGAAACCGCGGAATGAAAGCCTCTGCCATGCCGTTCCACTAATTGCAGAAACACTGTTTCCGCCGGAAATAGCTACCGCTGCGATATTCCGCTACAGCCCTAGTGCTGCACCCATGGTCTTGTGGCAGCTGAGGGGAGGTTGAGGAGCCAATCTGTTACAACCAGGGCTTCCTGAGTTTTTGTTTTGACATCTGACTTTTTTTTTTCAAATGATTTTTCTCTACTTGGTGACTTTTCCTCAAAACCTGCCCTGTTTTAGCTAGCTTGTGCTTTGACCTCAGTGTGAACCCGGCAGTCTCTGGCCACAAGATTCCTGGGCTGATTGAGGGGGGATCACTATACAATGCAGGCCCACTTCATCAGAGTTAGCACCAACCTGGTTTGAGCAACCCACCCCGTATTGTCCCTCCTCTCCTGCAGCTACTGTTGTCATGCTGCTGGCATCTTGCACCTGGGCGCAATGGTGCTTCAGCTGGAGTGGGCGGGGTGGGACATGGGGGTGGCGGGCCGGATGTTCAATGGCATCCGTAAGTGTGCTGCCTCTTTGCTGGGCCCTGTGTCTGTGTCCCGCCGTGGGGGTTCTGTTCCTTGGTGCCCAGGGCTGGCTCTGATGGCTGTCTCCTCTCCCTCTGTCCCATACAGTGCAGGCCATGATCATGGAGCGGACCCGGGAGCAAGGGGAGTTGCTGGAGCTCCTCCTGCACATCCTGGAGCGGCTGCACCGGCTGGACTGCATGCAGGCCGAGTGCTGGCGCCGGGCACGGGGGCGCTGGTCCTATTGACCGGGTATTGTCCCGGGCCTGCCGCTGCTGGTGCTGTTCCCCCCCTTCTGTTGCCCTGTCCCCCTCCCTGCCCCATTGTTGTTGCCCCCTGTTGCTGGTTCCCTGTTTTATTAAAGGCTTTTGTGTTCCTTCCTGGTGTGTCCGTGTTGCGCTTGGCTTTGACCTCTCCCCTTGTGCGGGTGCCTCTGCGGGGGGTGTTGCGGGGCTGCCTGTGTTGTGTGGGTGCCTTCCCCCACCTTTCCCCCCGTGAGTCCATCCCTGTGTGCGTCTGTTGCCTGCTGTGTGTGTGTCGCTCTGCTGGGGTGGGGGAGCTGGCGCTGGGCTGTCTGGACTCTGTGCCAGGGCTGTGTGGAGCCGGGTCCTTTGTAGCAGCTGTCATCCCATCTCCCTCCCGCCCCACCTGCACGGGTCCTGGTGGCTCAGGGGCGGGGCTGCGTTGCACGGCTTCATTTGCCCTCGGTCAGCCATGTTGTGCCATTGTTGTGCCGGGCGGGGCTTCCCCACCGATCCCGGCTGTCCACGTACTTGCACGGGTGTTTGCCAGGTGTTTCCCAGGATGGGTGTTTGCCCGATGGGTGTTTGCCGTCCCGTCCCCTTTCCTTCCCACAACCCCCCGCAGCGCTGTCCGTGTAAATGTCTCCCTGCTCAGCGCCACCGGGTGTTCACTGGGTGTGCTCACCCACCCATCCACACCCATCTCCACCGCTGCGCTGTCCGTGTAAAAAAGACCTTAGTAATGCATTTTCTTTGATTAATGGTTTTTGCAAAACAAGAGCAACTTCAATGTCCTTTTGTGAGATACTGGCATGGCACTTTGTCACAAGGAGATACTGTACTACATGTCTAACAAATACGTAAAAGTAAAGGTTAAACATGTATGTAACGTAAAAGCTGAGAACTGGAAACTCACTTCATGCAATCATGTAATGTAAAAGCGGAGAGCTGGAAACTCACTTCATGCAATGGAGAGAGAGAAAGATATACTGAATGTGTATTCACTGCAGACACTAGCCAGAGACCATGGAGTTGCAAATGAAGCTCTTCCTTGCCTACGTGACTAAAAGCACACAGAGTCCCCCGAGGCGGGAGAATCAAACAAAGAACAGGCAGTGGCGTCCGTTGCTCCGTGGGTGGGGGTGGGTGGAGATGGGTGTTGGCCGGGAGCAAACACTCGTCAACACCCACCACAAGTGGCATTTACACAGACGCCCCCACCCATCTCCACCCAGGGAAATGCTCCCCACTCACCGCAAGTGGAGTTCACACAGACGCCCCACCCATCGCCACCCACAGAAACTGACGGCATCATGTGTGCACAGGGCCCATGGTGATTGGCTGCAGTGGTGCCCTGCAACATGTATAATAAAATGTAACCTGCATTTTATGGGTGTTAGGGCATCTGTGTAAAAAGGGCCAAAGGAGTGTTCTGTTGTCTCACATTGGGGAACACAATCTGAGGATCTCGGGCCCTCAAGCATGTGCAAACCTGGAGAGAGGAAGAGCGTGTAAACGGGAAGTCTCTGGGAACTTGGGTGACAAACGTGTTGTCCCCTTGGCAGGACTGAATCAGCTAGAGAGAGAACTGGTTCAGGCGGGCTGAAAGTGAGGGAAACTGCGTCACCCAACCCAGAAATGTGGGGTGTTGGACCCTAACCCAGTGACACACTTCTTTTCAGAAAAATTCCTAAATTTAATCAAGCTTTGTTCTTGGTCCTCACATGCCCAAGGGGCAGAATTTTGGCTTAAATACAGTCCCTTCAGAGCCCCCGTTAGTTCAGTCGGTCTGATCCTCTCAGACTGGCTGTGCTCACAGCTGCTACTGAAATCACTGCTGCTAATATCACTGCTACTAAAATCGCTGCCACGCTGCCTTGCTCGCCAAGAGAGAATACAGGAGGACACCTTGCGAGTCCTTCTGTCCGTACTGCTGCCCAGATAGACCAAGGGGCCCGCTCAGGTTGCCTGCCTCCCTGCTGGTGTGTTCAGCGAACCCAGCGCGGTCTGGCCCGCTGTCCAACCATCCCGACTGAGTGGCGGGGGGGGGGGCTACGAGATCCTGAGTAGGCATAAGGGAACTCCCACCTGACAGAGACACGGTTAGGCCCCCTTGGCAACCCTAGCCAAGGCATCCCCGAATGTGTGCATTGGGCTTGAGTGACTCGGTGGGCTAAGCCCACAGGCTTCTTCCCTCCTCAGATCACTACGTCTCCAGTCCCCGCTCCCCCCTGAAGGCTCGTCGCCAGGGAGGCTGCCCTGGTGCTACTGTACTGTCTGACTGTCAGGGGAGTAGGGGTGAGGGAACCTATAACCAGGAGACAACCATAGAAAAACCCAGGGTACCCTGATAGGAAAAAACCTCTCAGTCGGTCTCGTGGTGTTTCGAGACTGCTCTCGTCCTTATCAGCTGGGGAACCCAACTTCAGAATGCGCGGCTCATCATTGAGGTTACAGAAACAAGAGAGAGCGAGAGAGAAACTCCAGGAGTGAAAGAGGGAAGAGAAGTTCTGAGGAGCCACAAGAGGGAATACCAAATAGGAGGGAGGGAGGGCAAGAGGGAAGTGAGACACAGAGGGAACACAAGCTAAAGAGGCATAAGGTAAGGCAGGGCTACAGGGGGAACGCCAACCATGGAGGCTGACAGGGACAGCAAGGCCCTGAGGGGAAACAAGACCAAGCAGGGTTATAGGGGAACAAGGCAATGGGGAGGGTGAAGCCAAACAGGGCAACCAGGAACACAGGACTGCGGGAAGACAATGCACAGCTATAGGGGAAGTGAGACCAAACAGGGCAACAAAAAAACACAAGACTACGGGGAAACAATACACGGGTATAGGGGAACAAAGCTATGAGGCAAGTGAGACCAAACAGGGAAACAAGGGAACACAGAGTTAACCAGACAGCAACACAGACAACAGGGGAGACAATATTCAATCATAACAGGACACTTAACAGGTTACACACAAAGGACGACAAGAACTATAATTATAACACAGACAACAAGAAAGGAAGGAGGTGCAGGGTCCATAGGGGTCACACATACAACAGATACCCAACAAATACACAGGGGGAGGGAGAGGGAAAAAGAAGGACCCCCCTAGACACAAGGTAGAGTGCACAAGTGTGGCACACCAACATGCACTCAGGGGGTAAGAGCAGTTGCTCCCACAGCTTCCTATGGCCACCCTATGGTTTAAATGCTGCCTTGTCGCCAATCAGGAAGCTGGGAGGCAAGGCTAGGGAGGAAAGGGTACAGCTGGGGAAGGGTGTGGCAACACAGGGGGGTGGAGACACGAAGGAAGACACAGGAAAGAATAGTGGGTGAGATAGAACTAGCCTTTAAGGTGCTGCTCTTCAATCCTGCAGGGCTGGGGGTTCAAGACCTGACACTGACTTGCAAAGGCAGCTATAAAGGATCCATTCCTTTGCCCTCCTTCAGAACCGTACATTTTGGTAAGATGAAGCGCTGTGTCTTTCTTCTCTCCCTCTTCCTTTGATTCTCCCGTTGTTTGCGTCCTGGCACAGGTAGACACCACCCACCCACCCCCATCTCTCTCTCTCTCCCCCCCTCTCTTCTAAGTTAGGAACTTCCTCTGGAAGCCAACCCATGCTGCATCCTTGTGTAACCATCTAATTGATTTGAGTGTCTCATTGCCTGATCGCTTTTATGTACCTCCTTTTGTCCCCATAATAAATTGAAAACTTTATATTGCACCTAAAGGTCTCTCTTCCTTTTTTTTTTTAACTCTCTGGGTGATGCCACCAATTTACACTCAAAAGATCCCCAAAACTCGTGTGCCCTATTCAAAAAGGCGAGCTTAATTCCCCAAATTGAGCATTTTGGAGCCCACACCTGGCCACTGGGACTCGCTCTCTAGGGAAACTCAGCGGGCAGACGTGGAACAGGGACAAGCGTTAACAAATCTGAAGTCAAGAGGGATGCGGCCACAGTAAACGAAATGGAGAGTAGCCTGAGGTTCAAGTCCCAGGTCCTGACATCTGGATACACCAACGACTTTCCTTCCCTGTGTTAATTATTTGGCACTCTCCAAAATTCCTCTTTCCCAATTTACCTCAGTAAAACATACGTCCTGGTCTTTTCAGAATCCCACAATGTGCTGAGTAATGCAATTAGCCGTTACCTCATTTTATGTTTTATTTATCTGAATCAGCCTGAGCTCAGATTTACTTTACCCCACACAAAGCCATTTTTTTTTTTTTTTACTTTTTGGTTGTTGTTCCAATCATCCTTTGCATATTCAGTTTGGATTTATGAGTCAGTTCCCCATAGCAACAAATTATGGGTTGGCAGCCTGGCTGGAAAAAACATTTTCATCCTGCCTAGTCAATGGGAGTTGCAGGCTCCATGCTGTTTTCATAAAGCTCTTTTTTTTTTTTTTTTGTTGGCTTAGAGCAGAAATTTGGGCTTGAACTGGGCCCAAGCTTGACTCGTTGGGCCTGACCCAATGGTGATGCAACCAGGTTCTTCCAAGCACAGGACAGACATGACTGAGTGGCCCCGCCCTAGATGTCACAGCTAGAGCAGAAACGAGTACCCACACAAATGGATATATCCGGCAAAATGACGGTACCTGACACAACTCAGTAACATAGGTTTACACCATGTAAATAGGAAAATTGTCAGAAACGTTTGAAAACACATGAAAAAATGTTAAATGGTAAGTCAGAATTGGTCGGTAAAATGGAAAATAGGTTGGTAAACAGAAATGGAAAATTGGTAACGCAAAGTTGTTAATGGTAAAACATAGTATTTCAGGTGATCAGGGTACCTGACTTGGTAATCAGGTACTGATCAGGCATCTGATGGGCTGACGGGAACTTCCGATATTACCCAAAGGTAGTAAATTAGCTACCCTTTTGGTTCTAGTCATAATGCTCCATAAGGGGCGGAACTACACTAAAAAACAGGATGGGGCTTCGGTATTCCCACATTCTTTTCCGGCTAGCTGGATGCCGAATGACATCATTAACTGGATTAACTGCCGAACACTAACTGGATACCATTTGGCATTCAGTTAGTGTTTGACAGTTAATCCAGTTAATGCCTGAAATTAATTAATGATTTACCCCAATACCCCAAATAACCGTTTACCTCATTACAATTTACCGCCCATCATTTTATTTCTTACTTCCTCTCTCATCCCCCTCCCTCTGGACTGGGTTTTAGAGTAGTAATGGTAACATTTGGTTATGTGTGGAGCTGAAGCAGTAGCTACCCGCCAGCAATAGTCTCATTTTCAAGTACTGTCTTGGGTATTCAATGGGCTACCCAATCAACAGTTGGGTACCTGGATACCTGAAAAAATCAGTAATTTCCAGAACTGATTTTTCAGTTTCCTGGTTACCGATTGGTAAATCAGGATGGAAAAATAGATACTGGAAGTCAACATTCTGGGACTGGAGGTTGACATTCTGGGACATTCCAGGACATCGGGTCCCCAAATCGGGTTGCAATTAGGTACCGATTGGTACCCGATAGTTTTCAGTCAATATGGGTACTGGAATATCAACTGGTATACCTGTTTTTATGGGTATTCACATTTCTGCTCTAGTTATGTGGTGGTTAAACAATAATGTGGTAAATGGTAATGCAGTAGTATTCGGTAAACTGGTTGGCAGTTAACCTCTGCGGAAACTGGTCAGTTATCGAATAACCACCACACTAACCAGAATACCAGATGCTAACTAGGGATCATTTCTTTACTATCCGCATCAGCACTAGTTTATGCTGCATTACCAGAGTTATGTACCCCCCTCTCTCCCCATGTGTGAAGCTTCTGTCTACATCATTAAGAGACCCACAAGTGGGTCAGTTCTCAAAGACAGTCTTAAATCTTTGTTACTCTTGGTTTACTATCCATTCTGTTCCTGTGAGCAGCTCTGTTGGCAGATGATTCAGGTAAACTCAAAAGGGAAATTCACAGAGGACATGTCTGCACATAGTAAACAGAGTCTGGAGAACAATGCCTCGCACAGACAGCGCAGTGTTGCCAAAGGAATCATAGCTGGGATTCAGATTTACCAAAATTGCAATGACCATAGGATTTATAACTTTGGTTTATAGTCCACCCGATCCATAGGTCTCAGGGCAGGTTACAGCACATAAAGCATAAATAAATATAAAATACAGAGACCAGAAATACAGAATAAATAAAATCCAATATAAAGTATAACCCCCTTCTCTCAAAGCCTACCCCCAACTTACCAAATACTTGGCCAAATAGGGAGGTCTTATGCTGCCTTTTAAAGATGCTCAGGTTCAGGTTTTGGCAAACTTACAAGGGAAGGGAATTCTAGAGGTGTGAAGCTAGACCTGGTTTGGAAAGGCTATTCCAATGTTGCGAAACCTTTTGGCAGAATCAGCATGGCCTGATGAAATTCTGGTCCGAGTTCCGGCTGAAATAATTTTTCAGTTGAAATTCTGAAAAATTCTGCCATTTTGCTCGTGCGCAGAACAGCCATCACCGCTTCTGTGCATGCGTGAAATGGCGGTGGCTGTTCTGCACATGCACAAAATGTTTTGGGGGTTTGTTTGTTTTTCTGTTTGGTCCGATCGGAACTCAGAACAGGTAAAATTCCATCTTCAGCTCTACATGAGGTAGTGACCAAGAATGCCTCTCTGAGGGCTTCAGATGTATGAATTTGGCACCGTGATGGAATTTGTGAGAAGTTGTTTTCAGATGACCTTAAGGATTGGGAGAGAACATAGGGGAGGAGAGGGGTATGATGCCACATGGGATTTGAATTGTTGGCACCAACCACTTTTTAAAAAGTCAGGGGCAATTAAATTATTTACTTCACTGAAAATCGACAGGACTGCTCCATAGTGAGTGGATTGATGACTCCCGTGATAATCATGTTTCTGAACAGCTACGCCTGGTTAAAAGATCAATAAAGAGAGAGAGATTTCCCAGTCCACCTTCCATAATTACAAATAGTCCAACTCTCAACCTCTGCCTAGTTAAGGAACTGCATATGTGGCCGTAACATCCTGTCGCATCTTTTATTTATTTTCATGAGCATCTGAGATCCCACAGGAAGGCCCTGAAACTGATTTTTTTTTTTAAACTGGAAAAGTTTCCGTTTTACAGAATGAGGCAGCAAAGAAAGAGATGATAATAATGTAATCATTCTTGAATGAAAATGGTGAAGCCAAGCAAAATACAAGGATATATTTTCTTTACCAAAAAGCTTCTCCAAAAGTCTAAGAATGCCAGTCTTGGCAAAAAACTTCACTGATCACATGCAAGGTTTCTTCAGAAAGCTCAACTAGAAACGAGTACCTGTAAAAATGGGCATACCCATCGAATTTCCGGTACCCAAATCTAATACCCGAAGTCCTGGAATGTTAAATTCTGGTTCCAGAATGTCGACTTCTGGTCCCAATCTTTTGGTTTTCCTCCCCAATTTACCAATTGGTAACCGGAATACTGAAAAATCAGCACTGGAAAAATTACTGATTTTTTTGGTACATGGGTAGCCAACTGGCATCCTGTCAAATATCCAGCACGGTATTAAAAAATGTGGGTATTACCTTGTGGTACCAAATTAGGTATCAGTTTCAAGCTCAAAGCTCAACCCTTTAAGTATTTTGCTGGCAGGCTAGACACTCTGGGCCAGATTTTCAGAGGACATAGGGGACAAATGATCACCACCAATACAGAGAATCTTTCTTCTTCTCTTCCGGAGGCCCAACTCATCTTCAGCTGCTACTTAGTGAATGCTGAACTCAACTTTTCCAGAGTCCCTCCCTAGCCAGAGTTATAAAACCTTTTTATAGACTTTCCAGGTTACAGGCAAAGAGACATTTCTTATCAGTTAGTAAACCAGTTTGGAGTTGTGTTACACAAAGAACTGCTACACAGACAGTTTATATTCTAGAGAAGAACATCTTCAAGGCTAATAAAAACAAACTTGCAGAAAGTGAAAACAAACTTGCAGCTATGTGTAAAGGGCAATCTTTATCTATTGCAATTAGCTGTATTGAGCACATGGAGCACTGTAAAAACTCATCTCATCTCTGTCATTACTGTCCCAAATTTTCAGGCCTCAGCACACGAGCTCCCATAGAGACAACATGGCTTCCACAATTCCCTCCTTTTGTGACTATTTGGCACAACCTTTGTTCAAACCCTTATAGCCATTAACCCATGAATCTCTGCTTGTTCCACGTCTCTAACATTCTATATTTCTGCATACATGTTAAATATTTCTTTCCTTTGCTCCAGGTTTAAGCCATGTTTTATTTGTTTAGCAGTGTGGTGCAAGCAGCATTTTATAAGCAACATTAATAACTGTATTCAAACAAATAAGCCAATAATAGCCCCAAATACAATTAAGACAGCATAATAATCTTTGATCCCCATTCTCCTAACCAAGACCAAAGACTCCATTGGTCTGTTTCATGGAGTTTAGCAACTGCTTATCTAATATGTGCAACTTGTTCTAAAATGGAATTAGAATTATCTGGTATGTATACACAACACACTTTTCCTATTAGGGCACATACCCCCCCTTGCTGGCCAAAATGAAATCCAAAGCTATTCAGTTCTGCAAAACCATTTGCCTAATGCTACCCATTTTGGTGTCTATGGTCTCAAAGCCTTGGGTTGTTGCATTGGCTACCTTCTCCAGTACCCCCAGCTACTTGTCTTATTTCTCTAACAGAGTATGCAACTCCAAGTCTGGGAAGAGCGATAACCCAAAACCTTTGGGCTTCAGTGATTTCCCTTTGATTCCGGAGTTTACCCTCAGGAAGGGTGGACATGAATCTTACGGCGGGAGCTAGGGCTGCGATGAAACATGAGTCACTAAAATGTGCAGGGAGGTGTTTGTAAGCTTTGTTACCACAAATAAAGTAGTGTCCTACCAGGACTGTGACCCCCCCAAGAACAGGTACAGGTATACATGAAAACCTGATGGTAATAACCTGTTATATTATAATGTGTAGAGGTGTAATCAGGAAGGAAGACACTTCTGTACTGTTACATTTTTGACAATGGTGACATTATAAGTGGAATTACCTACAAAATATCCAGATCCATTACATTGCAAGCAAATTGGGACATGTTGAGAAGCAATTATATATATAAATTCAGAAACATTACGCTGTACCACTGCCCAGGTGGAGTGTGGAGGTAACTCAGACATGTATGGGGCTTCAAGCTCAGTACTATTAAGTGGGTAGGCATACATAGGGATACTTCCATGAGCATGTACAGGAATGTGAGCACAACTCCAACAATTAGACTTATTCAGATCCCTACGAAGTTGCTCAATGGTTAATAAGAATGTATTTTAAATCTGCATAGGGTAGTTTGCTCTTGGTGTCAGGTGTGTTTTTACTGGCATGTTAACAGTCAAAGTTCCTTCTGTGTCTTGGGCTGGCCAGAACAGAATTATGCACATAACGGCAGTGCAGCCTATCCAGAAGGCAATGAACCAAACCCATCCTCTTTGCTCTGGAGAGGCAAATCCTCTTCTGGTGCAGGGGAGAGGTTACCAGCACTTTAAAGCAGTGTTGGTGGTAAGAAGTACTTGGAAAGGGTCTTTCCAGCAAAGTTCCAAGGCTGTCTTCCTTTGGTGAACTTTGATGTGGACCCAGTCTCCTGGCTGTATGTCATGACATGCTCCACAAGGTTCCTGGGGAAGGGCTTTGTGGACCCGTGTATGAAAAGCCTTGACACATTTCATTAGTGTCTGACAATAGGTTAAAACAGTTTCATCAACCAAATCAATGTTAATTTTATGGGCTGATACAGGTAGGGAACTAGGGAGCCTTATTTATTTATTTATTTATTTATTTAAATGGGCCTTCCCATTGAAATCTCCCAGTCCTTCTGTTGCATGATGATCTCATGCTCATGAGGGCTAAGGGCAAAGCATCTGGCCATTTGAGACTTGTTTCATGGCAAATTTTATCTGTCTTGTTTTTCAAGATGCCATTCTGTCTTTCCACTGCCCCTGCAGACCGAGGTTGATATGAGCAATGAAAGTTCTGCTGAATCTTCAGGGCTTTGCAAATTTCCTTCATAACTTGGCCCGTGAAATGAGTTCCTCTGTCACTGCTGATAGACAAAGGAATCCCGAATTGAGGGATAAATTCTTTCAAAAGTTTCTTACTGACTGTAATAGTGTCAGCTTTTGCACATGGCTAAGCTTCTACCCATCCAGAAAACATACAAACAAGCACTAACACATATTCATATGATAAACATTTCTATAACTGAATAAAATCAATCTGAATATTTACAAACTGCCCCCATGGTGGGATGTGTGCTGGCCTCTTTGTCTTGACAGATTTGCCCACATTGTGAGCCACTGACAAATGGGCAGGTCTGGAAATATCGTTGAGCCACAGTAGGGAAATTTGGAGCATGCCAG
>QEPC01008387.1:259858-310060 GCA_003113815.1 Sphenodon punctatus | reverse complement strand
TACGTCTCCAACTCCAACCTGGCCACTATCATCCATGCATTCATTACCTCAAGATTGGACTATTGTAATGCGCTCTACGTGGGGCTGCCCATGATGATGATTCGGAGACTACAGCTGGTGCAGAATGTGGAGGCCCGCCTTCTTATGGGGACGGGTCACTGGGAGCACATTACACCGGTGCTCCGGTCTCTGCACTGGCTGCCTATAGTCTTCCGGGCCTGATTCAAGGTGCTGGTTCTTACCTATAAAGCCCTACACGGCTTGGGCCCCATCTATCAATGGGACTGCCTCACTCCCCATGCCCTTGTTCGGCCCCTGCGGTCGTCCAGGAGTGCCCTTCTCGAGGTCCTCTGGGTATCTCGGGGGGCTACTATGGAGAGGGACTTCTCGGTGGCCGCCCTGTGGAACTGCCACTCAGTAGAGGCTCAGGTGGCTCCAGATCTTCCCTCCTTCCGAGGGCGGGCGGCCGTGGGAGTGCGAGGGGGCGGGGCCGTGCTGCTGCATGTCATGCCGCTCAGCCCGGCCCCCTCCCTGATTCCCTTCAGTGATGAGGCTGGTGGCACGTCTGATAGACGGATGGCCTCATCACGGGGCAGGGGTCTGGGAAAGATCCCGGTCCAAGATTCAGCATGGCGGGCCAAACGGCCTGTCACATTTGAAAATACCCATTGTCATAACTTACTATATTCAATAAAATAGTTTAAATTCAAAATAACGGTATACAACCCCACCCCACCCCAGCCCACCAGGGAACAGCTCACAAATTCAGACTGGACTGACAGTCATTCATTAGAACTGGCTACCCCACACACAAGATGTATTCAGTTCTAATGAGATGCAGCAAATTCGAATGTTAAAGATGTAACAAAGCACTCATAAAAGATGACAGTAGATTATTTTTAAATTTATAATACAGCATTCCAATGAATGCCTAATTAAACCAAATATTCAGTATGCAGCAAAGAAATAAAAGAAGGGTAATATATAACGGACCACATCAAGTGCTTAGCATATTGAATGATCATTTTGCAAGGTATACGTATATTATTTCTTCTTTGATTTTCAGATCAATCAATCACTTCAAAAAACAACAACAACTGAGTCACGATGATGGCTTTATTGCTAATTACATCATCTTTTTTTAACTAGGGAGGGAAGTGCATGGAGTTAAGTATTTGGAATTATTTGTGGCTTTAGTATTTTAATTGATTTATATTTCTCTTTGACTGTGTTGTTCACTGCATTTTCCCCATCGTTGCCAATGGGGAAAACACAGTGAACACCGGTCTCTACATAGGGGTTGTTTCGGTGCAGAAGTGCGGTGAGGCTCTGCCACTTTGACAGGCCTATAAGGAAAGGAAAATGCAGTCATAAATTGCTGCTAAATCTGCTACCAATTTTAAAAGTGGAGCACTTTTTTTTGGTGGGGGGTGGTGGAGAATACCGCTAGCTTGGTGGGGAGGTTGCTAGTTTGTGGAAAGTGGAATGGGGCATGGGTCTGGCTCAGGGGGACTTCTGGCTTGAGGAAGAAGGAGGTTGCAAATGGCTTGGGAAAGGGGAGAACAGAACATGGGGCTGGCTCAAGTGGGGGTGTCCCTGGCTTGGGGGGAGTGGCCACTGACTTGGAGGGGAATGGGGCATGGCACTAGGCTCTGGGAGGTTGCTGGCTTGAGGCATGGGAATGGGACGTGGGACTGGCTCAGGGAAAGGGATGCTGGCTTGGGAAAGGGGAATGAGGCATGGGTCTATCTTGGGGGGGGGTTCTGGTTCAGACAAGAGTCATTGGCTTGTGGAAAGAGGGATCCCTAGGTGGGCGTGGTGCACGGGGCTCTCTCTGGGGGGGTGGGGGGTGTCACTGGCTTGTAGGAGTCACTAGCTTGTGGGAGGAGAGGAATGAAGCTTCCAAGGAATTCACCATTTCTCCTTGGCTGGGCTGGGTTCTGCTGGGCTTGGCCTGGCTGCAGTGCTGGAGAGACCGCCGTTCAAGACAGCGGCAGCCCCTGCAGGTGAGGAAGGATCACCGCAGACTCCCCAACCCCAAGCAGGAGGCTACGCTGAGAGGCAGTGAGAGCAGCCCAGCTCCAAGCTGGATGTGTGCCGCAGTTTGAGGCCCCCAGTTTTGGATATTACATTTGGGGGGGGGGGGGCGGGGAATGTTGGGTTCACTTGAAACCCGAATACACAGACCTAGGATTTCTATTCCTGATATGAAGCCCGAAAAGTCCTTTGTTGCATTTATTGGTATTTTGTCAAAACCTGAATCCACAGCCCTATTTTTTAAGAGTCTCATTCCTCTAGACAGGAAAGTGAATACTTTAATTTTGAGACCATGCATTTCTGACATTTGAGTTATGCATGTCTAGGAGTAAACACAGAGTACAGCAAACACAACATTCCTAATAACTGTCTCAAAGATATTCAGACCATAATTCCCTAGCTAGAAGTTTGAAATTTAAAACCAATTTACATTCTTTTCATACATTCTTTCCACCCTATCATTCAGGTTCCCCTTCTCTCCTGTGACATACCTAAGCACGTACACCTGCAAGATCTCAACTTCATGACTGTATCCTGTTTCTCCCTAGGTGTCCCTCTCCTTTGTCCAGCATGGATTGTAAGCCCCTCGGGACAGGGACCTTTCTCCAGTTTAATGATTGTTCAGTGCCAGGTACATTGCAGGTACTATATAAGTGAATAATAAATAATAAAACTAAGCAAATAAAATAAACAATAATCATAATAAATACTACTTCTACTAATAATAATAAATAATCCTGCCTGGATATTATCTTTCTTTGTTCTTTGATAGAGATGCTTATGCCACCCCGGTCCCAGTAATGAATAACAGCAGCAGCATCCAGGACTGTTAACCTAGGCAGGGAGTCACAGCTCTTTATGGGTGGATTAATGAGGCATCACTGTCCGACTTTGTCTGCTGAACCCTTACACAACTGGAAAGGAAGTACAAAATAACAAAACCGGTTACCGTACCGGCCCCAGCCCCCAAAGGTACTACCGGAGAGTACGTAATGTTTACTGCTGCTGAGGGTCTGCATACTCTTGCCAACACAACAGAAATCGGGGAACTATTTTGTCTCCATCATGGAACCAACATGGGCAACCAGACTCTCTCCAAACTGCAAGACAGAGCTATCACCGATCAAGGAGTAGAGTCAAACCGGGCAAGGGGGGAATGAGGTGGGCAGAGAGCCCTGAATGGCCCACACGGTGGGACGGGTACCATATGCTGTAGTTAGTGTGTGATGTTCCTGTCCCTCGCCTACTCACAGTGCAGACAATTTGGGACTTTGATCTGTTTGCTTGCTCTGGGAAATGCGTGTAGGCGGCCATGTGCTTTTGGCTGCTATTTTCTGCAAGGAGGTTTTATGTAGATTTGCTAATTGGTGGAACGTTGCTGGATTTGGTTTGCTTTTGGACGCCTTTTCGTCTGTCCCCCACGCAGTGAACTCGGCTGCTGGGATATGCTCGCTGCCGCTGTTGCGCAACAAACCAGATGATGTCTTGCTGGTTCTGTTTTAATGCTTTAGAGCTTGGCGGAAAGGGGCCAAACTGACGGCCCTGGAGACTGAAGGCTCCCGTCGAGCCAAAAAATATCCAAAGGTACAGCGCTAACCGCCAGGGCAGTGCAACAAGAG
Source organism: Sphenodon punctatus (assembly GCA_003113815.1). NCBI lineage: Eukaryota > Metazoa > Chordata > Lepidosauria > Sphenodontia > Sphenodontidae > Sphenodon > Sphenodon punctatus. The sequence goes on along the minus strand of QEPC01008387.1, from coordinate 306,404 downwards.
TGCAGCAATAATAGGGAGCGATGGAGCAGCTGCACGGGGACCTAGGAGCCTGGGAAGGCTTGTACTCCCTGGTGCAACTACGAGCGAGAACAGATGTGCAGCCGGCTACACAGCCCTGGGAGTCGGGGCTGCCCCTGGCCGGGTCAGGTCAGGGAGAGCACTGAATGAGCGTGCGCCCGACCAGGCTGGCCGGTGAGCCCTCCTGCGCACCACCCCTGGTGGAAGAAAACAAATGCATGGGCAGGCGCAACCTCACCCCCGGTGTGCCCCCAGCACCCCGCCCCTCACTATGATGGGCAGCCATGGCAACCAATCACAGGCAGCAATGACTGCTGACCATGGCAGGAACAGATACACAGGCCCACTATGGCCCTCATTGGCCTGCCTGGGTGGCCCTGAGCCTGGACTGTGGGCCCAGGATCTTCCAGGGGACATCTGGACCAGCCACCTAGCTGGGCTGGGGCAGCAGCAGGACCACCTCTGGCGGCCTGGAAACTCACATGTTGGTGGGTCCTGGCCCTTGTTGCTTCTTTGTTCACCCATAATTTCAGTTTCCACCTGTGCTTTCGCAGAAGATTATTCAAATGATGGGCTCCTGATTCCTGGCTCAACGTTTGGTCCCAGATGTCAATTTTAGGAGAAGAGCACTATATAGATAAATAAAATAGTAATTATAAATTGATGATGATGATGATGAACTGCAGTTGGTGTTGTGCATCCAGTTTTAAGAACTTAAGAAGTGCCATCCTGGGTCAGGTCAATGGTCCATCAAGCCCAGCATCCTGTCTCCAAAAATGGCCAACGGGTCATGAGTGATCCATTCCCTGCTGTTCACACGCAGTTCCCGGCAGTCAGAGGTTGCATACCCCAAACGTTTGGTCCCTACATTTTAAGAATGTTGTAGATAAACTAGAGAGGATTTAGAGGAGTGCAAAGATGACTGAAAGTTTGGAGTGTTAAGACTGAGCGAACTGGGTCTGTTTAGTCTTGAATAAAAACGATGAAGGTGTTGCGTTCTCCACTACCTCGGAGAAGGATGAGAGGTGTTGGATTCATGTTTCAGAAAAGAAGACGTCACTTCAATATAAGGAAGAGCTTCCTAATTGTAAGGGCTGTTGGAGAATGGAACATGCCGTAGAGAGAGGATGCAGCGTCTAGATTGGAGGAGGAAATTGGGGTACTTGCCAAGAATGGTTTAAGCCTAGGCAGTCTTGTCTTTAGTACGGGGGATAGAGTTGCCACCCAGAGGGAGGTAGGATTATGTTAGAAGGGACAGGACAAAGGTGCTGTTTCATCCCTTTCTGACCTAACCCCACCCCTTATGAAAAGTTGCAACAAGAACTGAAACGAGTAACAAGTGACCACCCCTATCTGTATCTGGCTGGATAGGACGGTATCTCTGGTATCCAATATCCAGTTGGATATCAATTTGGTATGCAGTTTATTGACTGGTATTTGCCGGTTATCCGGTTAAGTGGATTACCTTTTAGTGCATGATCATTTATTTACCAAATTACTGACTACTGTTTATCTCATTGCCACTTAATTACTGTTTCTCTCCCCTGTCTGGACTGGTCTGGTTATTTATTTATTTTATTGCATTTTTACCCCACCCCCTCCTGCAAAAGCAGCTCGGGGAGGCTTCTGAAGTCATAAAACAAACAATATAAAATACAGTAAAAACTTAAAACGATAAAACCCATATTGGGGCACCACAAAGTAGAACAAAACCCTTCTATCTAACCACCTCCCTTATCGAAAGCCTGGCGGTAATGCGGTAACCGGTAATATCCGGTATTCAGTTTGACGGTTTAACTTCCGCAGTTACTGAATCATTCCCAGTAAATGTCAGCTACCCATCTCGGCTCTAGTTTCCACTTCCCTCCAGGCTTTCATCTGGAGGGACGCAGCCCCATCGGCAGGGGCGGGGCAAAGGAACTGTAACCCCATCCCTTTATGGGCATAACCCTGCCCTTTATGGAGTGTCATGTCACTCGATAAGGGCGGGGTCCCTATGGCCTGTCTCATTTTTGACATGGCTGCCCCCTGCTCCTGCAGAACTCCCCATTTCTCCAGGTTACCGGCAACATTCCTCCTGCCGAACCTGGAAAAATTGGGGGTTCCCTTAGAGCTAAGGAACTCTCTGTCAAAATATTCACATGTGATTGGCACATTTGCCTGCCTCCACCATTACCCCTTCCAGGGCTTGCAAGAGGCTTGGCTCCATGCCTGCTCTGGGGGGGGGGGGGGTGTAGCAGCATCCTCACAAGGACTTATCCTGCCCCATGCTGGGCCTAATCCTGCCAGGACATAGTGCGCCTGTTACACAAATGATGGCCTGTTGCCATCCCCCTTATTTTAACACTCACTCTTTACAACGCTTCGATGCTGACAGGGCAGGGGTGTTTTTATAAACAAGATGCAAGTGACCTTTCTATAAATAAATTCCTGGAGTATTGAGGGGTTTTATAAGCCCCTGGGTTTTACAGCCAAAGCATAGAACAGCAGCTAGTTCCTAACACAGCTTCTTTCTCCGACCCTCGCCACCCATCCCTAACTCACTTTTGGCCTCTGCCAACATGTCTGTTTTACTACTATCCTTTTTCCAGGAAATGTCAGAAAAAATTGTCCACCCCTTCACTGCTTGAATTATCAATGGCTGTGTTGTGCGACTTTTGTTCTGGCTGTGAGAAGGGGATGGAAACCATCAGTCTTTGCCAGGAGCCTCTCTGGATGAAAGCCAGAGGGAAGTGGTCCCCCTGCCCATCTCTGCCACGGCCCTGCTCAGTCACCTTGGACAAGTCATCCCCCTCCCCTCCCCCTTTGTGCCTCAGTTTTCCCTCTCATCCTTTGCCATGTCAGTTTAGACTGTAAGCGCCTGAGGGCAGGGACTCTCTTTTACTGGGGGCTCCCCCTGACTTTAAATACCAGAGGATTGTGCTGAGTGTCTGTGAAGCATCCCTCACAGCACGGTCTCGGTCTGCGATGGGGTCTCTACATGTTACTATAAGGCTAAGGCCGTGGACAAGCCCGTAGGTGCAATTAGTACAGCATCACTGAAGCCAGTGGTTAAAATCCCAGAGATGGTAGTAGAACAAGGATTTCATCTTTTTGGGGGTGATTTCAGTCTCATGGAGGGGAGGCAGGGGTGTAGCTAGATTGCAACAGGCCCAGGTGCAAGAAATGGACTCTCCCCCCCTCCCCCCCCCCATCAGTTTCCTCTCCCCTGTCCAACCCCCTCCCCTCCTTCCTCCACCCCGGTGCCTCTCCCTCCTTCCACTTGCCACGCCCGAGTCCTGGAGGCTGCAGCTGCGCTGCCTGCCCTGTGCCACCGCCGGTGCTCGCTCTGTCCTATGCTGCCTGCCAGCTGGCTCCCCCATGCTGTAGGCGCTTCCGCTCAGCCTCCGCCCGGCCTGCGCTACAACAGGACAGGATTTGTGGCCTCATCCCCCCAGCTCGGGCCCGGTGACAGCTACGCCACTGAGGGGAGCGGAACGTTAGACCCGGGGGAACTAAATGCTGCTCACAGCTAGTTTCCATTTGGCCCCTTTCTAGTTCCTGGATCTGGCCTCTAGATCAGGCTCCTACCCCTAAGCACCGAAAGACTGAGCTCAGGGGAAGGCAACAGAGATGAGGGCCAGCACCTGAGTACTGTAACTCCGCTAAGCAAGTGCACCTGCAGCTTCACAACTGTAGGGCCACTCGCTGCCCCATGTGCCGATGGCCTTCTAAGAACATAGCTGGGTCAGTTATCTCTGGGTCAGGCCAATGGTCCATCTAGCCTAGCATACTGTCTCCGACAGTGACTGACCTCAGGGGAGAACACAGCAGGTTACAGTGTAGTAATCCATTTCCTGCCATACTTCCCTCGCTCCCAGTACTCAAGCATCTTGTTCCCCTGGTATCTAACTAGCAGCCTTTTATGGCTCTAGCCTCCAAAAATGCATTCGGTCCCTTTTTGAAACCAGTTACGCTTCTGGCTTGCACAATTCTCTGGCAAGGAGTTCCACAGATTTATTGCACACCAGGTGAAAAAAGTACTTCCTTTTGTTTGTTTTAAACCTACTCTGTCAATTTCATGGACTGACCCCTAGTTCTACTATTTTTAGAAAGGGTAAATATAGCAGCTCCTTATTTACCTGTTCCATCCCTTTCATGGTCTCGTAAGCTTCTATCCTATCCCCTCAGCCGTGTCTTCTCCAAGCTGAAGAGACCTCATCTAAATGGTTTTCCATGTAAAAATGTCAGTTCTGCACTCATGCAGGTCTTCCTAAACGGTGGTTTAGAACTAAGATTACCATCTCCCTCGGGCCTTTCACTAAGAGGGGATGAGTCCCCATCGGCAGGAGTGGGGCAAATTATCTTGCCCATTCCTGACAGAATCCTGCCCTTCCGTGCCATGATGCTCCAGCAGGGCAAAAGAGGCTTTCATACCTCCTATTCTGGTGTAATCTTGCCCCTTATGGAGCGTCAGGAAGTCATGGGGCACCCCTGAAGAGGGGCCAGGACACCCCCTTTCTGACATGATGTTCCCTGCCCCTCCCACCCCCAATTTTGCCAGGTTACCAGGGCGGGACCCCTCTAGCTGACTCAAGAGATATTAGGGCTTCTCCTGGAGCCCAGAGATTCTGGGGGCCAAACTTGGAGTTTCTGGGCCAAACCTGAGGGATGCGTTCTCAGAAATATATTTATTTATTTTATCAATTTATATCCCACCCCTCCTGAAAACAACTTGGGGCAGCTAACAATTTTAAAACATAAAAATACAATTATATAAAATTTAAAACAATCATAATAATATTAAAATGGGGTTAGGCACAATAAAATAATAAATAAGGGTAGGAAATTTTAAAAAAAACCCTAAACCCCCCCTCCCCAAAGGCCTGGGTGAACAGCCAGGTTTTACAAACTCGCCGGAATGTTAAAAGGCTTGGGGCCAGGCGAGCTTCCTCCGGGAGGGAATTCCAAAGGTGCGGCCCGGCCACTGAGAATGCCCTCTCCATTGTGGCCCCCCGCTTCACACGGGGGACCTCCAAGAAGGCACCCCCAGCAGACCGAAGGAGCCGTTCTGGGGTGCGGAGGGAGAGGCGGTCCCTGAGGTACGAGGGGCCCAGACTGTGAAGGGCCTTATAGATCAATACCAATACTTTGAACCTGGCTCGGCTCGCTATTGGCAACCAGCGCAGAGTCCAGAGCACAGGTGTTATGTGATTCCGGTGACCCGTCCCCGACAGGAGCTGGGCCGCCGCATTCTGCACTAGCTGCAGCCTCTGAACCAGGAACAAGGGCAGCCCCACGCAGAGCACATTGCAGTAGTCCAGTCTCAAGGTGACGAAGGCATGGGCGAGGGAGGCCAGGTTCGGACCAGAGACATACAGGCGCAGTCTCCGCACCAGATATATATACATCAGCTGTTTACTGAGCTTGTGGACTTGAATTTTCCCTACTTTTACAATCTAAATCGAGAGATGCTAATTTAGCGGTTGGATGGGAATGTTCCAAGAAACAACTAAAAAGGAGTGGATCATTAAGCAACAGATCATTAACTAAATAGTTCAACCCTCCCTCAGTTTCCTCTTCCCCTTCGTATCCAGAATAAACTTGTCCTCCCCTTTATGGGTCGTTATACTGCTCCCTATCCTTCTGACCTCATTTCTCCAGCTAGAGTGGAAACAAGTATCCACAAAAACAGGTATCACCACCACCATCAAAATGGAGGTTCTCGAACCAAAACGGTAAACATGGGTACTAATCGGTATCCGATTAGTGCTCGACAGGCTACCTGAGGTGTGGAGTTGCCATTTTTGTTCCAATTTTCAGACTCCTGCGCGGTACTGACTTTCTATCACAATTTCTGTTCTGATCTACAGTTTTACTGATCAGAACTGATCGGTAAAACTGTAAACCAATAACGGTAACGCTTGGTATTTTGGGATATTCGGGTGCCCTGCCCAGCCAGTATTCGGGTAGCCCATCGGTACCCATGAGTAGCAACTGAGCTACCCACTTCAGCACTACACACTAAGTTTCTCCACTCCTCCTCCCCACAACCAGCCCACGCGGCCCACTAATTCTGGAACTCCCTCCCTGAATGTATACACACTGCTTCCAATCCTCCCGTGACAGGGACGGGCTTGCTGGGCATGAGTTTTGGTGGATTTAGGAAGCAGCATTCTCTTTGGGGAGAGGTGTAGACTGTCCTGGGCATGTCAGAACATGCTAACGTTTAATCAGAGGCAAGGTAAACCCCACCTATTTTCTCCCCCTTCCATCCAGGGAATTCCAAAGGCGCGGCCCGGCCACCGAGAATGCCCTCTCCATTGTGGCCCCCCTGCTTAACACGAGGGACCTCCAAGAAGGCACCCCCAGCAGACCGAAGGAGCCGCTCTGGGGCGCAGAGGGAGAGGCGGTCCCTGAGGTACGAGGGGCCCAGACCGTGGAGAGAGAGAGAGAGTGGGTGAGCTTGGCTCAAGTTTGAGACTCAGCAACTCAGGCTAAGAGTGGCCTGGGTTAGAGACCAAAACAACAACAAAAACCACAGGCTCTGTGGGCTGGATTTGGCCGATGTCTCTGGGAGAACTTCATCTCGTGTGTTTTGCATGCTGGAGCACACATGCAACCATTCACTTAACCACCGAGACAGACAGGAGACGCTCTTGGGGACAACACAGTCCACCATTCAGCGGAAGCAGCAACTGAAACGCTGGCCCTTTCTTCTCTTGGTGCAGTGCTGATGCTGCGAAAGGAAGGGCGAGAACGGCAGCTTGGCAGAGGCAGGACAACTTTGCGTCGCTCCGCACGCAGACAACACCCTGGTGCCTAGTCGCACTTTGGGGACAGATAACTAGGAATGACTGCTTGCCCAGATTCATTAGCTACAAGACAGATCGTCAGTGTGGTCGTCCTGCTGGAGTTACGACTTAGGCCAGGGCTGTCTTTCACCCACCTCTGTTCTTACAACATAAACTGCTACTGAAACACCCATTGAATAAGCGTGGCAATAACCCTGTATTAGCAGCATTGACGGGTAGTTTGGTGCCAGGGAAGGCTTGATTGTTCTCTGATATTGATTTGTCTTGCAAGCCCTGTGCAGGAGGCAGGCACTTCTACTCTCTAGCCCAGGGACAGGGAAGCTTTTCTCTCCCAGAGGCTACAGCTCCAAGCGCCAGAGAGAAACTGGGGGCAGGGGTGCACTCAGAAAGAGGAAGGTCCAGATGATGGATCAGTCCCAAAATCCTTACGTGCCTCTGCCCTCAATCTCTGCTCCCTGAGCCCGAGCTCAGTCTTGCAGTGCTTGGGGGCAAGAACTAGACCCGGGGGCAAGATCTAGGAATTGGAAAGGAGCCAAATAAAAAGTCACGGGCCACATTTGGCCTCTGAGGGCCTGAAGTTCCCCATCTCTGTTATAGACCATGAGTGGTGAATCTTCTCTCTCCCACAGACCACTTTGAAATGCTGGATGCGCTCAGGTAGGAGGGAGGGAGGAAAAGATCCAGATCATGGATCTGTCCTCTATGCTTTAGTGCATGCCTTTATCTGCTCTGTGGGCAGGAGGGGGAGGGCTAGAATATTGAGTGAATGAATAAATATCTCCACTCCCTTGCCCTGAGCTCACCCTTTTAAGTGCCAGAGGGCAGGGAATGGATGCAGGGGCCAGACCCAGGAACTGGAAAGGATCCAGATAAAAACCAGCCCCCCACGCCTGCTCTAGATCACAGACCCCACCCCTGCCAATGTTTGCCTGTATAATCCCGTTCTGAGATTTCCATGAACCGTTCTTCCACAGAATTAAGAAACTGGGAAGTTTCCTTTGCCATCATGAAAGATCAAGCTTCCCGGAAGATAACACACACAAAATGCAAGAGACTAAACATGAATTAACAAGCTTCAAAGTGATCCAGCAGCGCCATCTACAGGATACTGCCAGGGCAACACATTACCCGCTATTCATTCATAACAAATCACTTGATCTTTTTCAGGTTTTATATTTGAGTTGGTGCGTAACTTTTGCTGGAGTTTCATTTGAACTACAATATCAACGAGTAAGATCACAACTTAGAAAAGGCCGATACAAAACCTGTATTAGACTTTGGATGAATTCTACTTACAGTAGCATTTCAGCACCAAAAAACGGGCAGTTCGGCTGATCCATGTGTGTGTGTGTGTACATACATATATACATATACATATACACACACACACACACACACACACACGAACGTATATATACACACACACACGAAGGGTACATTAAAGTCTTAAAATGCTTATTTATAATGAAATCTATACAAAACAGTTAAAAACCTGTTCCTATATACAATTATTTTTAGAAAAAGAACAAAAATGGTGTTGTCTTCATTACCAGAATATATTAAAACTGGTTCTCCTGTCATCCAACCGTCCCCCAAACCTCACTGGGGCTTGTAACAATGACAAACCCCCAACGTATTGCTTGGGTCAGCCAAACCTGAAGACCGATGATCACTTCTGAAACTTGTACAACCAGAATCAATTGAAACTTCTGAAGTCCGAAAATGATTGTTCTAAGAACAGCACGTATGAATCAAAGAGATTTCAGAAAGGCTAAATCAACAGCTGAGTTCACAGGGTCTAGTTACGAGGTTATGAGACACTGAACTTTCCCTCTCTGTTGGAAATTTGTTTCAAATTGTTACACACCTTCCCTGTCCCACGGTGTGGGAATGGAAACATTTGCTCGCGCATTCGATCAAGGTCTGCCTGTTTAACAGGACCTTAGCCAGAATCCTGGGCCGGCTTTAGGACTCCACATTTAAATAAATAATAAGAGGATTAGTGGGACTAAATGACCTTTTTCATACGCTGATGTCACAAAACAAAAATGCTCTGCTTGACAGATGGAAGCAAAAGACAAACGATGATGCTACCTTAGTGAATTTTACTAATTTCTGAACATTTGAGCAACAAAGTATTTTAAAAAAATAAACTCTATTTTTAGGCTTAGTAAAGGTCAGAACGCCACCAGTTGAGTCTGCGTGCTGGAAAACGAACCAATTCGAAAAATTCTTGGGACTTTCGCAGCACTGTCAGGGACCCCTTACATCTCCTTGTCTGTGCTATTTAAAAATACAAACATGTATTCAACATTTGCTCTCTGTGAACATGTTTTTGAAGAACAGCTACAAACTGGAACGGAATAATGGTCTCTACTGAAATTTCAGTATCTGGTTCAAAGCTTCCTAGCATATACTTCAAATCCACTATAGGCTTTTAGTAGTACATTCCACTGTCACACGCTTGCTAAGTGACGGTAACACTGTCTTTTCTCTTCTTTTTTGGAAACCGTTTTAAGATACTGCTTCTGCAATACTGTCTTGTTAAAACACACAGATGCTTCATGGGTCCATCAAAGAGTTGTGATAGGCAAAGTGCTCTAATTATATCACAATACAAGAGCGTCTTGGACACGTAATTGCCAAGATGCTTTAAAGTGCACTCCAAGGTCCCAAATTCGTTAGGACTGTTCTGAACTCTGAGAGGGACTGAGCTCGGTTCCTTCCTCCGTACTGCTGTCCACATCTTGTTCCATTGCAGTTTCCTCGTCGTCGAGACGCTGGCTAGTGAAATTATTGAGTTCCAGAAGTCCGCTAGGCTCCACAACCACATTGGAGCCGGAGTGACAGGGGATGGAATACTGAGGGATAGTCTGAACAAGAGAAAAAGGAAATTAAAACACATTTTACACTAAAAAGCTTTTTTCTTTTTGGTGCAGCAAAAAGCATTTTTTTTAATGCAAATGCGATCACAAAAAGGGTGTTCCTACTATTCAATGATGCACTTAATGATTTCTGAGCAGACTTGCCTAAATGAATGTGTCTCTTTCGATCTTATTCAATGACTGGAGCATCTGGAGAATGCTGTTTAAGACTTAGCAATTGGAAGATAGTTTGAAATATTCAGAATTGGAAGATTGAATTCTCAACCGCATCCCAACTCACTGTGGGAGCCTTGACAAGTCACATTCCCAATTCATAATTCTGCCTTTTCCAGGCCTATTTTATACCAAGCTCTTTGGTTCAAGGATTTACTCGAGAACACAGAATTATAGATTGTGACACCCCCCCACCCCCCAAGTGGGTCACAATCCTGCTTAATATTTTATATACCTTGCAGGTTATACACCAGGGGTGGGCAAACTATGATGCAACATGTGCCTTTATGGTCCCATGTCTTATTTCATTGCACCTGGGTCTTAGCTGAATCCCAGCAAGTCAGAACTGCAATGCCCTGGCTCTGCCAGCCAATCAGGAAGCAGGAGGGGTTTGTGCACATGTGTGTGTCTCCGGTAACAAGTTTGGCGACCACGGATTTGCTATGTATCTGTACAGCTCCTAGCACTATAAAGGCATCTACTCACTCATAATAGAAAGAGGACTAGAGGAGACTGGTCAAAAGTACGGGAGAATCTCCTGTACAGAAAAGTTACTTCATGAACAAGGAAACGGAGTAGAAGACCAAATAATTATTTTGTTTTTAAAACTATAGGGTGTGCAAAATATGTCCATATTTTAAATCAACACTCTTGATATTTAAGTGGGTATGTTCATCTTCTAATGTCACACAAATTAGATCATATGAAGCTACTTCAGTGAGTGGCATCATACTAGTACTTAAGATGTACAGATATGGAGCAAAATATGATCAACTCTTTCCCTCATTCTGCTTAAGACTTTGTAGAGGGATGGTGCAAAACCCAGCTGCCTCCTCAGGCAAATACTCCAAGGGGGGGTAAAAAAAAGTTAGTTGAGTTGCAATGAAAATTCTACAGGTCACTTTGATAGTCTACTGAAACAAATACAATTTTGAAATAGGTTTCCATCCTTGTTACAGAGTGAGAAATCCATAGTGCAAAGCTTACGCAGGGAAGCCACCCTAACACGCTCTTCAATTTTCTGAAAAGGCTCAACGTCAGGATGCCGTAAGCACGATCTCAAGAGTTTTAATACCTTTTCAAACTAGTCTCTGGAATGCTTTGCTAAGGACAAGGATTTCTTTGAAGCTAAATGAAAATGGCCAACGCACACCCACTTATATTTTGTTACTCTCTTCGCAAGGCTTAACACTTGCTAAGGACAAGGATTTCTTTAGAGCTAAACCCCCCACAAACTTCTATTTTGTTATTCATTCATTTGGGGCCCAGATTCAGCAAACTACTTATGTACAAAGGCCCTGATGAAGCGAATAGGACTCCTTACAATGCTTTACTGAACCAAGGCCCTATTTGAAAAACCAACCAACCAACCAAAAACCCCACAACAGTTTGCAAGAGATTCCCCAGGCAGTTGGAAATAGTGACCGCTCAAAGGATTTTACACCTTAAGATTTTATTACACCATGGAGAAAAAGACTAAGATGCACATTTACCTGCACGGAAGGAATGAACGGCATGTCTCTTACATAGCATGGACAATGCGTTTGGGTCTATAGAATTGCTTTAATATTTTTATATTTGGGTATTGAAAAGCTTTTCAGTTTAGCTTATTAGGCGTTTGTAGATTATGATGTTCTTATTTGTCCAGTATGACTATGTACTATCGGCGTTGATCTTATTTTTGTATTGGTTACGGCCTGCGGCCTGAACGATAAATCTAATCCAATCAACTGCATGTTGAGAATATCTGGTGGGTTTGTTTTGCTGCCTTCGCTAGAAGACAAGCAAAAGGAAACCAGCAACAATTCACAGGGAGACGGTGTGAGGCAGGCAGGGGCTGGTACATTTAAGGAAAGACACTAGACCAATTAGAATCAAAAAGCTGGAAGGACCCTTAAGGGTCGTCTAGTCCAACGCCCACTTGGATGCAGGAGGACGACTACAGCATCCCCGACAGATGGCTGCCCAGTTGCTTTTTAAAACCTTCAGCCATGGAAAGTCTACAACCTCCGTAGGCAGCTTATTCCACTGCCGAACAGCTCTGTTAGGAACCTGAACCCATTAGGGCTAGTGCTGCCCTGTAAGCCACGCAGAACAGTTCCTTGCCTGCTTTTTGGTGGCAGCCCTTTAGATTTCCAAAGACTGCTAGCACATCTCCCCTTAAGCCTTCTCTTTGCTAGGCTAAACATACCCAGTGCCTTCAACCTCTCTTGCTTTCCAGACCCGTCATCATCGTCACCCTACTCTGAACCTGCTCCAAAAAGGAAGTGCCCAAAACTGGACACAATTGCTTAAGATAATTTTTAAAAATGACAGCAATTCCTTATACTATGGAACAATTTAGAACTTGGGTGGAAAGGGAATGCAGTTTGCCTGACAGGCAAAAACCAATCCACACCAGTCCTTCCAAAATAGCTCTGGACCAATGGTCACTTCAAAATTTCCTCAGGGATTAATGTGCCCCCACCAGAGATGGGTATAGTCACCAATGCAGGCTCATTGTGGCATCGGATGGTTTGGTCCCCTCAAGCACCCCAGCCATTTCTGCGGGAGAATGGGGGGAATCGGCAGAATGCATGTTCTACTGGACCCATAACACACAACATCGAAGAATCACTAGGATTTATTGTGCCTTGTCCCTTACCTGGATGATAATCTCAGTGGGAATCTCCTCCGCTTTCTTGTGGGATATATTCTGAATATGTACAAATTGGTTGGTTGGAGGCGCTCCTTGTGTATCTGCTTTCCTTTCGGTCAAAACAGGTGGGCTGGAACAGGATTTCTGTTGCTGGGGGATGGAAGCTGTCATCGTCCCTACTGGAGCCACCCTCGGCATGGGGGTAGAGGAGGAGTCTGCTTCGCTAGTCCGATTACTAGTGGCCATGGCCTTGTTTGGGGGATCCACGATCATACGGTCTAGATTTGTGTCAATCTGAGCTTCCATCATAGACATTTTCAGAATGTCTGCTACTGCTGTCTTCACGCAGGCCTGCGTAGGGAACAGGCTCTGGACTGGCGGCGTCAGTTTGGGCACAGAATGGCCACCAGTCACCTTTGAAACAGTAGGAGGCTGATGCCCCTCAAAAGTTATCTTTGTAACAGTGGATCCTTGAGTTATAATTGGCTGCTGCACCTGAAAATCAAATTTTTGTTGTGCATGTTATAGCCAGGGTTATTTCTGGTGTTTTTTTTGTTTTTTATTGAAACCTAATTAATATTTACCCAGACAGTATGGCACCAAAAATCCCCAACATACTTGTTACTAGGAAGATGGTTGAATCTCAGTGTTTTAACACAGGAATTGGCAGGGATAGGGTAATGCTTAATAGGGGAAAGACAGTTTTATCTGCTAGATACCTCTAGCCTTGTTTTCCTTTGGGATTTACATCCCCATGTGCTGCCTCGGTAATTCCCCTTCACATTTCCCCACTGAGTGGAGTCAAATTTTTTTTTAAAGGGCTAGTTCTACTCCATTTTCCTTAGTTCTTACATTTTTTCCCCCCTACCCTCCAAGGGAAAATAAGATTGCTTCTCTAGGTAAAATGATTTAACTCAAAGGTGATGTAAGCTGCAAAGGAACTACAGCAACAAGAAGGATCTCTCTCTTGCCAGGAGAAAACAAGGCTACTGCCTTGGGGAGTTCTCCTTGGGCAGCGAGGTTTGTATTGCGCATGCTATCAATATTCCATTACCTGGCTTGCTGGCTGTTTCTCGGACGAGGCAGAGAGCTGCAATGGGCTCTGAGTGGGGTGGACGTAGATTTTGGGGGCTGTGGGCGCCTGCTGCAGCTTGGGCAGCTGCTGGGTGGTTTTGACGGCCAGCACCTGCACTACAGTTTGCTGGGGCTGTGCCACTAAGGTAGGAAGCTGCCTCTCTTTGGCCATCAAGTGATGTGTGGCATGCAGGGCATCCGGCTTGGGGTGGGCTTGCTCTTGCTGCAGTGGGGTCAGCTTTTGATGTCGGATAGAAAGCTGGGGCATTTGGGGGAGCTTGTGCTGGATCTGGTCGGCCTGCAGGTGGATGGTCTGCTTTTGCTTGGACTGGAAACACTGCAGGGTTTTCACCTGCAGCTGAGTCTGTTCCAGCTGGGGCTGGCTCAGTTTCTGCTGTTTTTGTGCCTGCGTCAGGGCCGATCGGTAAAACAGGCCAGTCTGAGGATCTAAGGTGTCCATCTCTTCCACTTCTCCTTCCTCCGTTCCAAGTTGCTCGCTGTGCTTGGTGAACGCGGTGTGGCTGCTTAAAGCCTTTGGGAAGAAAGATAGACAGAATAAGCCACTGGGAAACCTTTAAATTACCACAAGATACAAAGGGGCTAGCGATGTTACGGATCAAGCTGAAAACAGGTAACCAGTTTACTACCCCACAGTTTTGTGGCAATGCCGCAGTGTCACATAATGCCATTTCGTTACATCTGGGGTAATGCCGGCGGTTTCATGTGCCATGTCTGGTACCCAACGGGCTGTCCGAGTGCTGATTGGGTACACGGTTACCTGGAAATTATTGTTTTTTCCCATTACAAATGTACCGACTTACCATTTACCAACTGCTAATTTGGTATGAAAAACAAACAAAAAATAATAATTAAAAAATCGGGACAGAAGCTTGAAAAAAATCGGTACCGGAAGTTGGTAAACCGGGACTTTGGGAAACCCGTTAGTACCCGCCGTTGGCAGGCAAGTCCCATAAATCCAACGGGTAGGCCCGGTTTTGCAGGTTCTCCTTTGACCTCTCGTTACGGAATAGTTCAACCCACGGACTGTTTAAAGACAGGAGTAACTAATAGGGTCATACGTGCCCAGTCCATGCATAAAAACAGAGGCATCCTAAGCAAAGTGTGTTCCCAAAGCCTGAATATTTTAGGACTCGACTTTCATGCTGTAACGAGCGAGGCCCTGGCAAGTCACTATGGCTTGCCTCAAGTGCAGGGGCTCTCACACTTAATGGAATTTAAACTCTTGCATTTGGAAGATTAATTCTATAAAGGGCAAACGGGAGGCAAGAGGCATGGGGCGTTACAGGAAAGTGAATTGACAGATCAGCGTCTGAAGCGGAACTTTAATCCTCTCTCTCAACTGTTCCCTTCTTGCCCTGCCTCATGCCTGCTCCCTGCCCTGCCCCCATTATTATTATTATTATTATTATAAACATTTATATAGCGCTGGTCATGTACTTGGCGCTGTACAGAACATAGAACTAGACGCAGTCCCTGCCTGTGGCTTACAATCTAAAAGACAAGGAGTGGGAGACAGGGAGAGGGGACAGTGGGAGAGACAGGGGAGAAGACAAACAAACATTCAAGCGGATGCGAAGTCTCAGGTGCGTGTGCTTGGCTTGGTTACAATCAGGTTGGTTGCAGCAGTCTGCAGAGGAGGGCGGACAGTAAGTATATGGGGAACGACTAGCAGGCATTGGGAAAGGCGGCGAGGAAAAAGTGGGTCTTGAGGAGGGATTTGAAGGAGCGGAGGGAGGGGGCAAGGCGGATGTGGGTAGGGAGGGAGTTCCAGGCATGGAGGGCAGCGAGGGAGAAGGGTCGAAGGCGGTTAGGTGAGCAGGAGAAATGAGGGAGAGCGAGGGAGGAGACAGGAAGAGGAGGAGCGGAGAGCGCGTGCAGGAGTGCGTAGGGAGATTAGGTCCGAGAGGTAAGAGGGAGCTTGGTTGTGGAGTGTTACCCCTTTCCAAGAACCACATTCATTCTGCCTGTGGGAATTTCCTTACAGACGCTGGGGCCATATCTCCCTACACCAGAATTGTTGTCCTGTGAATCTTACTTAGCTGAACTAGACTAAGCATTCTCAGGGCAAGGAACCCTGAGCCTTTGCGTTTTGTACTGCATCATGCAGGGCTGCAGCCCAAATAGTTTCAGCTGCTAGCTCTACAGGTGTTCTCTGCAGAGAGTTTATACCCCAGACTCCAGTATGTGTTACATAAAAATAACTCCAGACCCTACACTAACTCAAGGTGTTCTCATGTATTACTAGGGCTGTGCATCCGTAACCTTTTCTCTTAGTTATGAAAACAAATGGAGCCACGTACATTATCATAGCTAATGTTACAAAACACATGAATAAGCAAACGACTGTTTGCTTTCATCCATTTTGGTTTAAAAGTTAATACAAACACACACACACACACACACACACACACACCTGCACATGTGCAAAATGGCCACCAGGGCAAACGGTGTCTGATTTTGATTCTGCTCCTGTCCCCCCTACTGGCCCCAAACAGACATTTGGCAGCTTTAGAAGAGAATCCTACTGCAGGCAGAGAGGGCTTGCCTAGAAGCCCTCTGCTTTGCAAGCCTATTATATTAGCAAACATGCACCCAGTCAATCTTGCTGGAACGCTGCCTCTCCTTACTCTTCTAAAACAATGCCCACAGACGTAACTCCAGATAGGAGAAAGTCTATCCTGCAGCTGGCAACCTCTTGTCCAAATGTACCAGCTATCCAACAGCTGCTTGTCTTCAAGCTGCTACCCAGTAGCTGGTACAATGGTGGGTGTTGGGCCTAGAGCAGCAGCGGTCTTCCCCGCTATCACCTCCATTGCTCCACCTCGCCAGAGCCTCTATGGCACCGGTGGGGTGAAACGCAGGGAAGCAGGGATCTTGCGGGACTGGAAAGGCCCTGGGTCAGATTCCTTCAGCCCGTCAAAGTCCCTGCTTACAATTTACCTATTCCTCATGCACGCCAGCAGTATTCAAGGAGCAAGTCTGTTACGACCTGCTGTGTAGCAGCACGAGTTCTGTCTGAGGATACCCAGCATCTTTGCAGTCTCCCACTCGCAGAGAATTCAACCCAGAACGGACCAAATTCTTTCCTCGCACATGGAGAAATCCACTGGTAGCAGATGGTGTGCCATGCACAGATTGTTAGGCAGAATAGAGCCAGTAACGTCACAAGCATTTTTGCTGCCCTAGGCAACTGTCCACCCCCACCCCCCTCCCCTAATATCCAGCTGCAGAGCTTGGCAGTGGCAACTGGATGGGGGGGGTCAGGGGGTGGAGGGAAGCACCACCCTAGCCGGCCCCATCCCTGTTGCTGCCGTCAAGCTCCATGGAACAAAGCCCACCTAGGGTGGCGGGTCTCCCCTTCAGCCCCAATCAAACCACTGTCAAGCTCTATGGCTGGTTGGGGTGGGGGCACTTAAGGCAGCTCTCCCATCCCATTCCAGCTGCAGAGCTTGGCAGCAACTGCGGAGACAGGAGAAGCAGGGCCACCTAGGGTGGCGGCTCTCTCACCCTCCACTCCGCCACAGAGCGTAGTAGCCTCAGGGGCTGGGAGAGCCACCCCCTTCAGCTTGCCTGCCTAGGTGGCTGTGCCGACCCTGAACAGAGCCCTACGGAGAGAGGCACAAGGCCCTGTGTATTCTGCACATCCCCCCATTAATGCCATGGAGCCCAGCGCATAAGCCTACAGAGGTTTACGGAGGGAAAAAGAAATGGTACGACCTGCTGCATGATGTGGGTAATCGCGCCCGTGGAGGAGGCAGGGATGGACTTCACCACAACTGAAGTTTGCGTTGCTGTCTGCGACTGGGCCACGTGCTGCAGGAGTGTCCGCTGGGGCTGGGATGATGGCTGGTGGGGCTGTGCCCGGTGACTGACTGGAAGAAAAGAGGTCAATGGCGTATTCCCCCTGGAGTAACCGCAGCAGCTGAAGCTACTTGCTCTGTTGTTTTACCTTCCAGCAACAGCAAGTGGGGATGAAGTGAGAGTCGGACAATGAAAGAGTTTACTGTATCTTGGTTTCAACCGCAAAGCGCAGCTCAGCAAGCACCTAAAAATAGCATCATGGCGTGCTACGTCTGAACAAGCAGCCTGAAGGATGTGTGTGACTGACATGTTGGTCCCCAAACTAATACTGTGGAGACAAAGTAGTTCAGATGAGATCTTTTGCTGGATCAACTTCTCTCAGTGCCTCGCCAAGAGACATTGGTCCAGTAAAAGGTATCTGAACTACTTTGTCTCATCAACATACGAGCCTATGTGCCATTTACTGGGTCAGACGAATGGTTCATCCAGCCCAGCATCCTGTCTCCGACAGCAGTCAGCCTCGGTTGCTTCAGGGATGTACACAGCAGGTTAAGTTGGAGCAATCAATTTCCTGCCGTCCTTCCCCCAGCTTCTGACAGACAAGGGGTCTTGTACCTCTGATCAGCCCAACTAATAGCCCTTAATAGACCTGGCTTTCAAAAATTCATCCAGTCCCTTTTTGAATGCGGATACATTACTGGCCTGGATAACATCCTCTGGCAATGAGTTTCACAATTTTATTTTATGCTGGGTGAAAAAGAATTTCCTTTTATTTGTTTCTAATCTGCTTCCTATTAACCTTATGGAGTGGCCTATGGTTCGATTAAGTAACTAGCAGCTCCCCATTTACCTGTTCCACAACTTTCATGATCTTGTAAACTTTTACCATGTTACCATGTTCTTAACTAGAGAAGGTACAGAGAAAGGCAACGAAAATGATCAAGGGCACAGACGGGCTCCCGTATGAGGAGAGGCTGGGTAGGTTGGGGCTCTTCAGTTTGGAGAAGAGACGACTGAGAGGAGATATGATAGAGGTCTATAAAATCATGAGTGGGGTGGAACTAAAAAACAAGGAGCAGTTATTAACCCTCTCAGCTAGTACTAGAACTAGGGGACACTCCATGAAACTCATGGGTGGCAAGTTTAAAACAAATAAAAGAAAATATTTTTTCACTCAGCGTATAATTGGGTTGTGGAATCTCCTGCCAGAGGCTGTGGTAAGGGCCAGTACTGTAGCTGAGTATAAAAGAGGTTTGGACAAGTTTCTGGAAGATAGGTCCATTAGCAGCTATTAGCCAGACGGGATCAGGGAACATGACGGGAGCTGGGGGAAAACAACAGGGAATGGATCCCCCATTGTGACCTGTTGGGTGCTTCTCCCAAGCCACCGTGATTGGCCGCTGTCGGAGACAGGATGCTGGGCTAGATGGACCATTGGTCTGACCCAGTCTGGCACTTATGTTCCCCCTCGCAGACACCTCTTCTCCAAGCTGAAGAGCCCTAACCTATCGAGCCTCTCCTAATACGGAAGCTGCACTATGGCCTTGGATCATTTTTGTTGCCCTTCTCTCTGCCTTTTCCAGTTCTGCCGTGTCTTTTTTGAGATGGGGTGACCAGAAGTGGAGCCAATATTCCAGGTGTGACCATACCACAGATTTCCATGGTGGCATTATGATATTTTCCCATTTTGGTATCTATCCCTTGCTTAAGGGATTATACTACTACTTAACAAATCATGTTCACTCTGAGTAGAACATCCCCGTTCCCCCACCCTGGCTACGCTCTTTGCAAAGTGAACTTGGGTTCCGAGAACCACTCTGGGTTCTTACATGGAGCCTCTCAACCAGTAACAAACATTGAGCAGCCCCAATTATGCTATGGCATGGTTGCAACCCCAGGGAAGGCTGTGGGGCTGCACGGGATAGTATGGACTGAAAAATGACTGCAGGCGACAGCGTCCCAAAAGTCTTACGTGACCGTTATGTTCTAGGTTAACAATGCAGAGCTAGAACAGCTGACTTAACTCCTCAACTCCTAGACCAGGGAAAGACTGAGTCGGTGCTGGCCTGCATGCTGTACCAGCTTGTCATGCGTTCAAGAGTTTCTACAGAATTTAAAGCTCTGTTTAAAAACAAAGTTTCCAACCTATATGGTTGTGTAGATATTCTTCCGAACGTGAACCAATACAGAGTTGTCTTCCTGAGTCTGCAGACAGACAAAAATGATACAGCTTAGAAAGAGTTGTCAGTTGCCCCTCCCATCTCAACAGGTTTTGTCGTTGGGTTTTTAAAAAAAAATTTTTGGTTTATACAAAATTTGCCTCATCCTTTGCTCAGCAGATGTGTACAGTGGAGTCCACTTAAGTAAAACATGCATAACTAGAATTTCTGGATAAGTACAATTAATTTATTTTCCCCAGCTGCAGCTCCATCAAGGATGTATTGTTTCTTGATCTGGATATGCAGAATCCTGAACCCTGATAAGTAGAATTTTTAAGGTATAGGAGTATACCCACCAAGCTAAAAATATCAGGAACTTTGAATGCACTGATGATTACTTGGCAGCATGTGGGTAAAATACTGCAGTGGGTGAGTCTTCATGTTGGACAGGCTGGAAATGGTCATCGGGGAACATCCATTTTCTCCAGCACTCTGGACATATAGACTCACGCTGACAGCCAGGCAGAGTCCTCTGTGTGTCAGTTCTGAGTGAGAATCTCAAGGAGGCTGTAAAGGAAGTGAGAACCAGGTTTCCCTGTCTCCAGCCCTCCCAAGGTTCCCAGAGTCAGAATTGACAGGATTTTACTTCCAAGACCTGCAGACCCCTCCACCATGTTGTCTGCTCTGACTCTGCTTCTGAGGGGTGGGAAGGGAATAGGAGATAGAGAAACCTGCCGCTAACTTAATCTGAGCACCAGTTTTCTCCATCTCCAGAGCCATTTCCTTAAGGTCTGCTTAAGTCGAATTTCTGATTAGTCACACTTTTTTACATGGATGGAGAAATTAGACTTAAGCAGATTCCACTGTAAATATTCACAAAATCAAAATATCACTCATTGTTTCACTTCTATAACTCCTGAAGTGACAATCTACTTGCTCTAGGAAAGCGAGCAAATTTCAACAGAACTCCATTTTCTATTTAAAGCATCCAATAACCATCCCCACCCTGTCCTAAAAGCAGCCGGTCAAGGTCAGAAAGACACGCAATAGTGTGGTAATGGTGGCTGTTGCAGAGGTTGTTGCTTTCCATCACAGTTGTATTTTACTGGTGCAAATAATGGATGAAATCCTATTCTGTACTCTGCCTGTAATTTTGTGAAGCAACGGTTATTTCAGTTACTGACAATAAGTACAAGGAAATTCAGGGACATTTCCCCCCCCCCCTACATGGCTACTGACATGAACATGTACTTAGCTTTTTAAGATCTATGCACAGTTTAATTCTATTTTTACAGCAAGTTTTAAAGAAATCTGAAACCTTCAAACAAACAGGGATTTGAATATGGATGATATGCAGTGTGTTGAAATGTCGGGGAATAGGATTTATCTTTCAGCTAACTGAAAATGTATGTAATTTACTACCACATTGACATGAGGCCAATGCTTTAAGCCAGAGTTCCAAAATAGCGTGGCTTAGACAATTAAAATTGAAGCCAGATACAGTAAGAGGTGTAAACACAAAACCTACACAATTAAATCTGAAAAAATGAAAAATAATAAAAACAACAGATTCCATGTTTGACAAATACAAAACATTTCAATTTAAGATTTAGCTCATTTTTTAAAATGGGTGCATTCCCAACAATCATCACAGAGCGGTCATTCATGTACTGATCTTAAGAAATTGAGATGGTTTAAACCCAGGAGCTATGGGGACCTTTTCCCTCCTAAGGGCCACTTTGACAAAAATTAGTACAAGCCACTTAAAAGTTGGGAGATTAAGGGGCGTGTTCAGGATGAGGAGGGTCCCGATCATGGATCTGTGCCACTGATCTGCATGAATGCCCTCATCTCTGCTCCTTTCCCCAGACCTCAGTTTTTCAGTGCTTGGGGGCAGGAACTGGATCTAGGGGTGCGATCCAATTACTGACCAGAGAGAGAGTGTGGTTGCCATGTTGGTCCCAAGTGATAGACACACAAAGTGGTTCGAATTGTATCTTTTATTGGAACAACTGCTGGTGGAAATAAGCAAAAACCTTCGGGCCACACAGGGCCCTTCTGAGGAATTACTGGAAAGTAATTTCAATTACTGGAAAGAGGCCAAATAAAAACTAGCCATTAGGCCCCAGGCTCCCCATCCTAGTTTAGCCCCTGCATATCTGAATTCACTGGAAAGTGGCTTAGGGTAAGCATCCGAGGGAGAAGGGAAAGTTCTAATCTATAGCAGACATGACTTAAATTAGACTAAGGAAGAGAGAGGAGCAGCAAGCAAATGGCTAATGAGCAAGCGTGGCTAGTGGAAGAGTGAATCCCCATCACAAGTAAGATGCACCAACTGGGAGGCATTAAGTCGGACATTGCAAAATTGCCGTGGAAGCTCACCAGTTTGAGCACAAGTCCTATTTGTTAATAACTTGGCCAAAAGAAAGCCTCCCCCACATCTGCGAAATAGTGAGCAAGTATAATTTTGCAACACGCGGTTTATCTCCTCTTTTCAGGCATCACTTGGCCTCCCAACAGCATACAAATCCTGAGCTCCCTTTCCCACCTCTCCTTCCTGTCAGCTTTCCTCACACTCAGCAACAGAGGAACTTGCCCTTTCTCCACCAGATTCAGTACGGCACTGCTGCGTAAATGGTCATTCTTTTCACGCTTACCCTGGAAACAGATGCCTACACTCTGGGCCAACCAGGGAAAGCAACTGCTGCCTCTTTGGAATTACTTTTCCAAACTTACCATGCAGGGTTGACCTTGGAGAATTTGTGGGGTTCAGAGCAAATATAAAATGCAGGGCCCGCGTGACTCTGCCCTCCATAACCCCCACCCCTTTAACAACTGAGTCTGGCATTTGCTTACATCAGACATCTGGTGGGGGGGAGGGTCCCACGGGAAGCATTTTCCTGGGGGGGTCGAACCCTCCGCCTCCACTCCGCACCGAGTCTTGCCATGCCATTGTGGTCCTGACGGCTTCCACAGGGGCCCACCACTAGCCCAAGGAGCCTCTTAGCACGGGC
Organism: Sphenodon punctatus; assembly: GCA_003113815.1. Lineage (NCBI taxonomy): Eukaryota > Metazoa > Chordata > Lepidosauria > Sphenodontia > Sphenodontidae > Sphenodon > Sphenodon punctatus. Next base: position 283,787 of record QEPC01008387.1, on the reverse strand, counting down.
GGTGCGGCAGGATTCCAGGCAGGGGAGAGGGGGTGGTGCTGTTCCTGTACGCAATTCCCAGCCCTGGAGGTGGTTGCTCCTTGCAGGGTTCTGCTCCCCTCACCCCAGTAGGGGCCAGTCCAGGGGCTGAGCTATGCAGAAAACAGCCTGCTCCAGGACCTCAGGGGCACTGGTCTTGAGGCTACCAGGACTGGCCTCCTTCCATGACCCAGACTAGGGGCCCCACTGACCACACAAGGAGGAAGGGAGAAAATAGTGAACTGTGCCCTCTCATCCTCCCTAGAAAGACACTTTCCCCGCAAGCCGGCCCTTTGTTAGCACGGACTATTTTAGCAGCTGCTTACCGGTCGTGATATATTCAGCAACGAGTTCCGACTCCACCACAGCAATGGAAGGGTTTTCTGGGGAATGCCTCTTTTCCTGAGTCATCTGAATGGGAACGGCCATTTGGCTCAGGTCAATGGTAGGCTGCCTTGGTTTGGATTCCAGTTTCTCTTTCACTGCTTTACAAGGATCGGGAAGAAAAAGAGAACCTTTATTAACACACACTTCCTGCCAAAGCCAAATACAAAAAAAAGACATTTTTAGTTTGTTAGAGGCAAAGACCTGCGTTCCACTGCGTTTCCCCCATTGGCAGCAATAGTGAAAATGGAGTGAACGCAGGCCCCTGGCAGACAGACAGGTAGGCAGTGATGTAGCCAGGCTGCGGTGGGCCCGACGGGATCAAGCTCCAGTTATGGGCCCCGGTAAAGGCAAAGTTGTGGGGGGGGGGNGGTGGGGGGTGGGGTGGGACGTAGCCATGAAGGCAGCCCCGCCCCAGCTCCCAGCAGCAGCAATCCTGCCAGGAAATTTTCAGGGGATGTGGGGCCAGCACTCCACTCCCATGCACTCCGAAACTTACCTTCCTTGGCGTGAGCAGCCTGAGCGCTGCTAGAGAACTTTCAGAGTGCCCCGCCTCCTCCCTTGCCCACTCTGAAACTTTCCTAGCAGCGCTCGGGTCACTTGCAAAGTCGCCTGCCCCCCTGCCCCCACCTCCCCTTAGAGTCCAGGGACTGGGCTCAACTGAGCCCCCTGGTTTCATGGTAGCTACGACCCTGGGTGCAGATGCAGTCCAGAAGAATCGCAACCAATAAGAATACAGTATGTCCAAAGCAAACTCTCCGAAGAGCAAAAATATGGAAGTCAAACTGATTTGAAGCAGCTATTTTCAGCGACCAAGGATTTAAATATTCTTTAAAAAAACAAGGAAGATAAGACTTGAACCATGTGAGCCCTGGTATATTCGAGACCTGCTCCTGGAACCTCACACTGATGGTTATCTGCACTCAGAACCCACCCGCTGTTTGGGGATCTGCTCTTGCATCTTAAACCGGCGGTCGGCCTTTGCTGTGGCAGGCTCCTCTGTGTGGAACTCGCTCCCTCCGCATGTCCGTCTTAGTTCCTCCCTCCTAACCTTTAAAAAGCACCTAAAGACTTATGTATTCTCCAGGTGCTTTTAGGGTCCCCTGCTGGTTCCCCTTAATGTGTGTTGTCTGCCCTTTGTTTCCTCCCCCCCAACCCCCTTTTAATTGTTTTTACAAAGATTTATAATTTTAAATGGATTTTATATATTGTATTTTTGATCTTGTAAAGCGCTCAGAGCACCAGTTGGTGGTGGGGCGCTCTAAAATGTATTATATTATTATTATTATTATTATTATTTAAGTGACATGAACGTACGTATCATCATACAGGGTCATCTGGCCCAACAGCAGCTTTGGTTGCTTCAGGGAAGCGCACAACAGGTCACAATGGAGTAATGCATGCTTTCATGTGAACCTAAGCGTCCACCCACACATACACACCTGTTGTCTGCTGGAGTTCCAGCAGAGCTTTGATTGTAGAAGTGGACGATTGCGATTCGCTAGATACATCCTGGTAAATGATTGTAGGGCTGGTGTCCACTGCTATTTCATGTTCTGACCAATCCTGGCTTCTGGAAGCGATCACATGAACTACAGGCTGTGAATCTGCCACATGGAAGAGTACGGAGGTAGCAAGTCAACCCACTGCAACAGATTTGTTAAATCTACAGGGCATTTTACAGCATACCCCTTTTATAGCATGTCTTCATATTAGATCCACACTTCATTTCCTAAAACACTGCCCCAAAGGAGTAATAAAACTCCTTTCATCTTCAAATGCTTGGCTACATTCCTACAGCCACCACCTGTGGGGGCCAGAGGGCCAGCTGCCAAACAGAACAGAGATTATTGCACAAATAATTACCAAGGTCACTGATTTGACCAAGGTCATCGGAACAAAATGAAGAGCAACCACAGATCTACAGAGAAGGTGCCAGCAGACATGATGTTTAAGCCAAGATTTCTTTTAAGCACGGATATAAGCACTGAGATTTCTTTTAAGCACCGAAGGCCGGTCAGGCGACGCTGGGGCAGTCAATGCCTCCCTTTGGGAGGGTAGGTTGTCAGACAAGCTCAAAACTGCGGTTGTCTGGGCCCCACTTAAGACATCATCTCTAAATGCTGGCTCCCCGACCAGCGATTGCCTTGTCTTCCCTTTCTAGGGAAGGTTATTGAACGGGTGGTTGCCCAGCACCTCTAGGCTCATCTCGATGATATCGGATTCCTGGACCCATTTCAGTCAGGGTTTTGTCCAGGGTACAGCATGGAGACTGCTTGTGGCCTTGGATGATGATCTGCACCTGGAGATTCACAAGAGGAACTGTACTCGGTTGATCTTGTTAGACCTCTTGGCGGCCTTTGATATGGTTGATCATGATGTGTTGTCGACACGATTGCAGGACCTGGCAGGGGTGTGCAGGACTGCCCTTGAGTGGTTCCGTTCGTTCCTGTTGGGGAGGTCCTAGCTGATGGTAATGAGTGACTGCTCATCGTCCCCCTGGGCCCTTCTTAGTGGGGTCCCGCACGATTCCATCTTGTCTCCCCTTTTGTTCAATGTGTATCTGAGGCCGCTGGGTGAGATCATTCAGAGGTTTGGAGTGAGGTGCCATCAGTACGCTGACGACACCCAACTCTCTCTCTCCTTCTCATCCGACCTAGGTCCTGCAGTCTCGGTGCTTACCCAACGCCTGCTTGTTGCTGGGAACTGGATGAGGGTGAGCCGATTGAAGCTGAATCCAGATAAGACTGAAATAAGAATGACTGGCCGAGCTTGTGTATTGGAACCCCTGTTATTGTGGGGGTCCGGCCCCCGCTGGTTACCCAGGTTTGCAGCCTTGGAATGCTTCTGGGCCCTTTGCTGCTCCTAGATCACCAGGTTGCGGCATTGGCCAGGAGCACTTTTCACCAACTCCATCTGGTGAGGAGGCTGTGTCCCCAGATCTGCACACCATCATCCATGCTTACATTACCTAGAGGCTAGACTACTGCAATGTTCGTGACTGTTTGGAAGCTGCAGATGGTGCAGAATGCGGGAGCCAAGCTCCTTTCAGGGGTGGGTCATCATGAGCACATTATACATGTGCTCTACTATCTGCACTGGCTCCCTATAACTTTCTGGGCACAATTCAAAGTGTTGGTTTTGACCTTTAAAGCCCTAAACGGCCTAGGTCCCACCTATCTGAGAAGCTGCCTTTCCTTCCATGTGCCACCGCAGTTGGCCAGGAGAGCTCTCTTGCAGGTAGCATCAGCCAATCTTGTTCACATGACAAGGGCTCACAGAGAGGCGTTCTCGATTGCTGTCCCAGTACCGGAACTGCCTTAACCCAGAGGTCCATCGGAGCCCGAGCACATTCCAAAGGCAGTGTAAAACTTTTATTTTTGGCAAAGCGTTTGGCCATTGGGNGGGGGGGGGGGGGGGGGGGGGGGGGGAAATGAGGGTGGGTTTTTCTTTTAATGAAGTTTTTAAGGAGAGTTTTATTATATTTCTATTTTGTGTGTTTTATGTAAGCTGCCCTGAGCCTTAAGGGAAGGGCGGGATAGAAGTGTCACTAAATAAATAATCCAGCACCACTGCACTGATCTTCGCTGGAAGGATGAAGGGATCAATCAATCCTGCAGGAACTGGCACCTGTTGTCCTAGCATCTCAAAACACAGTTGGCCCTGCTAAAACGGGACAAAAATCTGGGAATAATTCTTCCTCGTATTATAAGGGTGACCAAGATATTTTCTCCTTTAATTCAAACAGCTCCTTGTTCAGATTATCTCCTAAGCAGTCATGCCCCCCTCAGGGGGTAGGGACCTGTCTAAACGTTATTTGCACAGCGCTAACATGATGCCTGGTGCTGAGCAGGCGTGACCTGAACCGAAGGGCTTGCTGTCTGGGATGGGCAAGGGGAGGGACAAGGGGGGAGACATTCGTGAAGCCAAGAAGCTGCAGGTGCACACACTTAGCTTTGATCCAAGGGGGGTGCAGAAGAGAGAGCCGGAAAGATGAGCCAGTAGAAGGAGGGGGGGCTGAGGAATTAGGGAAAGCCACAAAGGCAGTGCCACTAGAAAATTGTAAGGAGTGGGGCCAGCACTCCACCCCCCAGGCACTCTGAAACCTTCTTTCTTGGCGTGAGCAGCCTGATTGGGGGGAAGAGAGGTTTTATAGGAGAGATCCGAAGCCAACAAGGGAAGAAGCAGGGTGCGTGTGTGTGTGTGTGTTTAGTGAGGCGGTTCAGTGCCTGGTACATTGCTGATATTATATAATTCAGGATGATTTTACATCTCCCAAGGCTTCTACTGCACAGCAACACAGTGCCCCTACTGTACTGCCACTCGGCTACCAGACACACAAATATACAGTTGAGTAAAACGATCCTCAGTTCCTTTAAGTCTGCTGTGATTTTAGATTCCTTAACCACCACATCCCATGAATGTCAGTAAACCTTACTAAACTGTGTGGGAGGAAGAAAAAAAGCAGAGTGGGAAGTCTTTATTGGGGGGGGGGGGGGGGCGGAATCTGCAGATAAAAAGGAGGCATTTTGTCTCCGGGTGCCAATACTGGGATGTTAGCATGAAGCTGCTCTCGGGGCAGAATGAGGAGCACTAACCGTGTTTCTTTACGTGTTAAACCGGACACCCAAAACTTGACACACAGAACCTGTGGTTCTTCTGGCCCAGTATCCTGTCTCCAAAAGTGGCCAGTACTGGATACTTCAGGGGAAAAGCACATGAGAAACAGGGCAATTAAGGGGTTATCTATCCCATTCATTCCCAGCTTCTAGCAGCAAAAGGTTTTAGGGATAGTTGCATCCTCTGAATATCTTGGCTTATATGCTCCTGGCTGAGAGTTTCCTGGGTCTCTCATTTTTGAAACTAATTTCTGGAGACTTTATTTACACATTACTTGCGTTCGCATTACTCCTATTTTAGTGAATATTAAAAAAAAAAAAATCTTGTTGTTTTGGGAGGTTCCACTGAGCCTGTCGCCCTGGTACAATTGCTCCTGTTTTCTCCCCCGCCCCAATCTGTTTCACACCTGCTTGTTTCTTCTCAATGAACTCCACAAGGCTTTACAAGCTTTAAACCTCTTAGCCCCACACCTTGAGCAGTTACTATCCCAATTTTTAAAATGAGGAAGCAAGCACAAAGCGGATAGGTGCCTCAAGAAGAGATCAATGGTAGGACTGGAAATAATTTCCAGGTGCTGATGTCCATTCTCCTAGAAGCCAAACGCAGAGACAGGGCAATTGGGATTCTTACCTGTGAATTGCCCTTCTGTAGCCTTCTAGGGAGTTTATTCGGACCTAGGGAGCGTTCTCCCTCTTGACCACTAGGAGGCAGCACAGACTTTCGACTGGGCATGCGTAGGGAGAGCGCGCCCTCGCTTCCCCAGGAGTACCCCAGCCGAAGAACTGGAGCTGAAATACAAAAGAAACTTTTCCCCGAAACTTCGGGGGTTAACACCACGGAATCCCCAATTGGGGCTGAAGCAATAACAGCTTTAACAGATCACATTTAAAACAGCCCGGGCGGGTCGAATAAACTCCCTAGAAGGCTACAGAAGGGCAATTCACAGGTAAGAATCCCAATTGCCCTTTCTATAGCCTTCGGTCCGTTTATTCGGACCTAGGGAGGTAACATAGCAGTAATGTTTATTCGGACGGGGGGGACAGCACGTTCCAGAAATCCCCTACCCCTTGGAGGATCCGCCCTCCACAGGCGGCCTCTGCGGATTGTTGTAAAGCATTATATAATGCATAGTAAAGGTATGCAGGCTCTTTCAGCCAGCCGCCTTGCAACTGTCAGTTAACGGAGCCCTGGAGAGGAGGGCCGAACTAGTAGCCGCCCTTCGAGCCGAGTGGGCCAGACTCGGGTAAGAGGCAGTAGGCCAGAGACCCTGGAAGCCTTGGCAAAACAGGACGATATCCAACCGGTCAGTACTGACTTCGACACCCTTGTGCCCCTGTGGCGGGGATGATACTGACTAACAAACTAGAAGCTCGTCTGAACGGTGCCAACCACAGCAGATAAATCTTTGAAGGCTCTGCGCACGTCCAGGTTGTGCCACAGCTTTTCTAATGCGTGGCGAGGATGAGGGCCAACGGAAGGCAGGACCATATCCTGTGACCTATAGACAATAGAGACGACCCTAGGTAAAAAGGTCGGTTTAAACGAAGGAACCCCGACTCCCGGCTGAAAAAGCAAAGGGCAGGGGCAGCTGATAAGGCCCCCAGCGCAGAGAGACGTTTTGCGGTGGGAATAGCCATCAGAAAAAAACCCCTTGATGGACATAAAAAACCCTGAGACCTGATGCAGCGGCTCAGAGGGAGAGCCAGTGAGAGCGGTAAGCACCAAGTTCAACTTCCAGGGGAGATTAACCCAGCGGCCCTCATAAACTGCCGGACGTGAGGATGGGGTGACCCCTTAGGTTTGCCTGACGCCCCTATAATGCTATGTACAGCTGGTACTTGTCTACTCAGGGTGTTAGGGCGGAGCCCCCTATCCAGCCCCTCTTGGAGGAACAATAAAACCTGAGGGATTTAGGGAGACCGCAGAGGGATTTGCCTAGACTCGCCCCATCCCACAAACACCCTCCCGTTGCACAGGTCTATGTGCCGGATAGATTTTCGCTTGGCCGCTACCAGGGTGTGTATTACAGAAGCTGAATAGCCCAGCCCCTGAAGGGCTAGGGCTTCAACAGCCAAGCTGTTAACTTCAGAAATTACAGCTTCTGGTAAGTTAGGGGCCCCTGTGACCGAAGGCCGTGGGTGACCGGCGGGTAGAGGGTGGTTCCGTGAGACAGGTGGAGCAAGCCCGGACACCAGGGCTTGCGAAGCCAAAATGGTTCACAATTATGGCTGTGGCCTGCAGAGGCTTGCACTTGGGCATTGACCGGCTGATCAGGGGACAAGGTGGAAAGCGTACAGGAGCCCCTGAGGCCACACTTGGCTGAGGGTTCCAGGTGAGAAGCGGGGTAGCTTGTGGTCGGTCGGAGAGGCGAACCGGTCCAGTAACGGCGAGCCGAATGCCCCTCTAACCAGGGGAAATGCCGCCTGGCTCCGCGACCACTCTCCCAGGACTAGCGTCTGCCGGCTCAACCCGTCTGCGTCGCCGTTGCCTGTCCCCTTGAGATGAAGGGCTGACAGGGAGAACAGGTGCCGATCTGTCCAATTGACTAGACGGGATGCGACCCTGTGGAGCGCCTTTGAGCACGATCCGCGCTGATGATTGACGCCGGCCATCGCACTGGAGTTGTCCGTGAACCCCAGGACGGGACACCCCTTCAAGATCGGCAGGCCTTTGAGGAGCGCCCAGCAAGTGGCTCGTAGCTCCAGCCAGTTGATGCTGTTGGTGACCAAGCCCCCTGTGCCCGGTTGAAAACCGAGGTGCAATCCCCCTCTGGAGAGGGTGACATCGGTCGTTAGGACCACCCTGGTTGTCTCCATGAGAGGGACCCCCTCCAGGAGCGGTTCGGAGCTTCCGCCCATCGGAAGAATCGAGCAATGGTGCTCGGCACCGGCAAGGTCATCGGAACTTTGCTGATGAGCCGTGGGTGGCAAGGCCGGAGCAACCGTTGCAGTGGACGAGCGTGAAAACAAGCCCATTGTAGGTGGCAGGTGCATGATATCCTGGATCCCAACCGAGAGGTCGGAGACCGGAGAGACACTTGCGCTCGGATGTAAGCTATAAGGGCCCTGAGCTTGTTGTGACGAGCGGGGGGCATGAAACTTCGGGTCAGCTAGGTGTTGAATATTACCCCCAGGTGCTCCAGCCCTTGGGTGGGTTCGTGCTCTTGGCGCGATTGAATTGGCAGCCGTGGCTTTCCAGATAGTAACTGGTGCGCTGCAGGTAAAGTCGAGCCCTTGTTCTTCGACCACGGTCAAACCAGGATGTCCTCGAGGTAGGGAACGATGGACATGCCCCTAGACGCAGGGTTGCCATAAGTGATATCAAAATCCTCGTAAATGGCATGGGGCGTGCAAGGCCGGATGGAAGGGCCGGGTACTGCAAGTGCTGGGCGTTCTACGCAGAGCGGAGCCAAGGGCGGTAGCATAGCCCATCGCCCTTCGATATGGCGAGGCAGATGGATGCGAAGGTTTCCCTCTTGAATTTCGGACGCTTGACGCATCTGTTACGCCCTTCTCCGCCTTTCTTCTGAACCAGAAACAGAAGAGAGTCAAGCCCTTCCCCTGCTCAATAGATGGTACCCTCTGTATGGCCCCCATGGCGTCGAGCCTGTGTAATTCTGCCAGCAGTGCCCCGTGTTTGTGGGGATGCGTGACACGGGAGACCGACGAGAGTACTGCTGTGGATAAGAGCTGAGCTCTATGGAGTACCTCCCCCCTACTGCCGGTAGGGCCCAGGTTTAAATTACTGCTCCCTACAGGGAAACAGGGTCCAACTCTTAGTCCTCCATTACAGGGAAGTGATCATTGTAAGGCCCCACCTTCTTCATGGAGGAACCAGGATCTAAACCTGGATCGTCTGAATCCCAGGTTATAGCCTAACCCACAAGGCTAACTGGTTCCTCTGAAAGGAGGACGTCGGTAAGCCAGGCCTGTTGGGTTTTGTCCCGCGCCCTCTCTGCCCTCTACTGGTTGTACCAGGGGGTATAAGAGTAGGGACGCTTGATTGGTTGTCTGTACAGGGACCTGAACCCTGGCCCCCCAGATTAAAGTTCGATGCTCTACCAGAGGAGCGACCTAGGCTCTTTTTCAGAGCTGGGCCCAAATCAGACTCCCCTGCTTCACAAAGTGAAGGAGCCTTCCTCCCAGTCGGCCTGAGTCGTGGGAGGAATAGCTTAAGGAGACAGGAGTTCTGCCAGCGGGCAGGGAACAGAATCACTTACAGGATGCCTATGGCCCCTAAATGTGTCGTGGAGCAGAAGATTCTTGCATGCGAGTCAGCTCGCCCCTGCCGGCGGCGCCTCCATCCCAAAGGCATGGATGACCTTTGCTGCCAGTTTGTGCGACAGCGAGTCAGAAATGGGTCGGGTCTGGCTTTTTTGCGCAGCCCACTTTCAATCCCCTATCCGTAGGATCCCTCGGGAGAAGGTCCTCAGAGGATGGAAACCCTGACTGGCAGGCTAGGGAGGCGGCCTCTCTCTAATGATTTTTTCAAAGGGTCGGCCAGCACAGCCCCCGTCTTGCCCCTACCGTGTTTCGGGATGTATGCCCTCTCAGAGTCCTCCTCCGCTGGGGAAGAATCAGACTCACCCTTTATTCGAGAGCGTGGGGTGGTATGCAGCATGTGCTGAGGGTCTTAATAAGAAGGGTCTCAATCAGAAGGGCGCTCCCTGCCCTCACTGAGTAACCCTTTCAAGGTCCCCTATACTCCACAGAGGAACCAGACTCTGAACCCGTGGTTTCTAAAGTCAAGGGTAGCCCTTAACCCACAAGGCCAGCCGGTCCCACTCCCACGCAGGGGCTTGTTCCTCATTTGGCGAGGAATGATCTTCCTCCCTTTCAGAGCCCTCTGAGGGCGAAGCTGGCCCAGGAGGAAGATTACTCCTGCCCTGGGATCTGCGTTTCTTACGCATGGGCTGTAGGGGGGCTCTGAGTGGTTTCGAGGAGGAGGAATCTCCAACCTCCATCCTCTAAAGGGGCTTCTTATCCCCCTGCTCACTGCCCGCTGATGACCCCAAAAGGTCCCGGAGGGAAGGGCCCTGTGGTTTTGCAGGGGCTTTTTGCCCTTGATAGCCCTCTTAGAGGCTCCCATAATGAGGCCTGAGGGGAGGGGGCTTCCATTGTTGTGGAGGGTGTAATCCTAAGAGCAGCAAGCACCAGTTCAAGCACCCAGGGCTGGCACAAATCCCACTGGCAGGAATGGCCTTTGCATCCCTGCTAAGAGCACACCCTAGCAAGGACTGTGCTCCTCGTGCAAGTAACTGCTCACGTGGTTTGAATTTTGAAAGGCAGAGCGCTCTCTCTTGCCTAGGGGACATCTTCTGCCCAGGGAGCCCCACTTACTTGCGAGGAGGCAGAGGAGTCTGCCTCCTCCTTTCCTCCACTTCCTTGCTGGAATGGTGGGGCACCCGTCCCCCTCCTGGCTGCGTGGCTCCTCCGCTGCCTTGCGGGGGCCGCAGCCTGGGCCCGGTGCTCCCTCGCAGGTTCACTCCCCAGCCCAGCGTTAGCTGTGCCGCTCTGTGCGCGGCGGCTCTGCGGATCCTGGCAATCTCAGCCATGTCCGACTGGCCAAAAGGGTCGTGCGTACCCCGCTGGGGTCGAACGCCACAAGCTGGGTCCCCGGGCCGTACCAGCAGGCCGGCACCGGAACGAGGCGAGCAGCCCTCCGTTAAAATCCAAGGGACTGTGAGGAGTCCCGTTCCTGCTGCGAGTGCAGGCTAGGCTAATTCTATTACTAGCCCCCCCGTCCCCGAAGGAGAGCAAGGGAGGCACGAAAGTCCGTTGGGGGTGCAGAGCCCCCGCGCTGCACTACCTAACAGTTCAGAGGCAGACTTTCGACTGGGGAAGCGAGGGCGCGCTCTCCCTACGCATGCCCAGTCGAAAGTCTGTGCTGCCTCCTAGTGGTCAAGAGGGAGAACGCTCCCTAGGTCCGAATAAACGGACCGAAGGCTATAGAACTCCTTCTACTTAAAGCAGTGACACAGGAACGCAACGGGTTATACGTAATGGAGATCCAACGAAACCATCTCATTTAGGCCACAGAGCAGCAAGGTTTTACCTTGGGAGCTCTGGGAGGACTCTGTGGAAGAGGAGCTGCTCTCAGTGTAGCTGTGGGGCTCTTCCTTCACCTCGGGCAGAGGAGCACTGTTTCCCGCCTCTGCCACTCGGGAGGCCTGCTGCAGCGTTTCCGTCACCAACTGCCTCGTCTGCTCGCTCACCACCGTCGCTTGGAACGTCACCGGCTTTGGTTTGATGAGAACCTAAAGGAAAGGAAACAATTTCTATAGTCGAAGAAGAAAAGTGCTTTTATACTATTATATATATATTATATAATAATTATATTATATATAAATTTAAAAATGGAGTCTTAACTAAGCTGAATTTTGTGGGACTTTGACTTATCAGAAATTCAGGTTATGCAGTGGTTAAATAAATGTGGCAGTGTAAGTTTTGTGCAGCTTTATCCTCCCAGCTAAAAACATCAGCACTTTAAAAGTAAATTAATGATTTCTTGGCAGTGTGTCATTAAAATACTGCTGCATAAATCCCCCATGCTTGCAATGCAATGCAGAGCACTCCTGCTCCCTGCTGTCCACCTAAGCAAGAGGGCTTGTAATGCAGGCAGGGGATGAGGCAGAGTCTGGAGGGCATATACCAGTGATGGACAATTTGCTATTTGGAGCTCTTGGGCAATACAAGTGTAGCACTTGCTCAGAGCTATCCCATGCCCCGTGCTGCCTTAATGAACCTGAGTCTTACTACCTATTTGTACCGGAGTCTCAGTAACTGAATCACAACAGTTTCTTGCAATCTGAGCAGCAAGGACTGAAGAGTAGCAGCCAAATCACAAAGCAGGAGAAGCAGGGAGGAGGTGAGGCTCAGCCTGGGAGATGTTTCAGGGGAAGGGGGGGGAGGGGCATGTGAGAGCGTATTGAGGTTTTTGTCTCCATGAAATTTCAGTACATGACTGCTGGGGTTGGAAACTTTGCCCACATGCTGCCATTACTACACTCAAAGGTATTGATAATTTTAGCTGGGAGGGTATACTCTATAAATCTTTTAAATTCAAGTTATCAGGATAAAGACTGAGTTATTCAATTAAAAGTCACATTTATTAGACCTGGGGCTGGGGGAAAACCTTTTTGATTTACCCAGAAATTCGAGTTACGCAAGGTCGACTTTTAAGTGGATCTCACTGTACATGTAATTTCAAGGTGAATTTTGGGTTTGGTCGGTACTCTCCTCCCTCTTGTGCATGAATACCGCCTCCAAATACCTGTTGAGAAGACAGGCAGTCATCTTCAGCCTACCTGCGTTTTCCCTTGCTGCCCATAAACAATTTTGGTGGGGATGATTTTGGTGGCCGGCTGGACAGTCGACCCTATTCCTTTTGGTTGTGTGACAATCATCTTTGTGATTGGTCTCGTTGCAGTGATGATGGCTGGTTTGGCTCCTGCTGGCATGGTCTGAATGGTTTTCTCTCCCTGAAGTTAAAACAAAGTTTCTATGTTAATTTGGAAGGCTGATCCAGAGAAGCCCTTATCTACAAATTCACTCTTGTGTTAAAAAATAAAATAAATAATAATAACAACAACAACAAATTATCAACGGTATAGGAACATAAGAAGTGCCATACAGGGTCAGATCTATGGTTCATCTAGGCTAGCATTCTGTCTCGGACAGTGGCCAGATTCAGTGACTTTAGAGAAGCATGCAACAGGTTAAAGTGGCGTGATCCACTCCCGACGAACAGAGGCTATGTCCCCCCAGGCTGCCTTGACTAACAGCCAATACTACACCAGCCACACAAAGGGACCAGCCAGTTTCTTTCCTTAGTTGATCAATTTCATTTCAACAGCAAATAAATTCACAAAGTCAAAATGCTGCTGTTCTAACCTGACTGCGGAAAGGTAGGGCGGTATCTGGGGGCTGCTGGAGCAGCAGCAACTAGGGCCCATATTATGCCACACCGATGGTATTAACCTTACTGTAAAGGATGAGCTTGATGATGAAAAGAGTTTATTCTGACAGAAAAAGTATAGTTCTACAAGACTGGATTAAAAGAACTTTGAAGACTTTAAAAAAAGAAAAAGATTACCTCTTTTCAATAATGTGGTTTGGCTAACAAAGCATTTGAGAAGTCCTAATCATCCTTTCACCATTTGTTATTTGACAATACCAGGTTAGCTTATATACCATACACATTTTTTAAAAAAACCTACTACTACTACTTTCCAGGGGAAAGGGGAATATAAACGTTTTTATGGAAATATTTTTTATGCTTGCTTCTGGATAAAGCAATTTTCACAGGTGCAGGCTCATTTTCACAGCTCTTTTGTCCTTCAAAATATTTACAAACGCGGCATTATTCAACCCCCGCACGTCTCACACTGCCTTACAAAGGAGGTCAGTACTGTTCCCCCATTTTACAGGTGGGAAAGCTAAGGCCCAGAGTTTCCAGGGCCACAGGAACCATGTTAAAACTAAGAAGCGAACCCTGCCTCTCAAGTCCCAGTGCCTTAAGCCACAAAACTATCTTTACAATTCAGATGTCTTCTGAGGCCACGGCTTTATCAACTGTGCCACAGAGTTCCCCAAAACCTGGTGGGAGAGAGGTTGCTTTCTCAATTTAATTTAGCTTCCACAATAAACTAGTTGGTTTTCAGGAATTTTTCTTGGGGGTGAGGGCTCCAATATGCTGATTCCTGCCTAGGCACGGGTAAGGGGGAAGGGAAACCAATTGTGTGTTCATGCATTTAAAGACTGTATCAAGGAAAGGTTGGAGCCTGAAATCTAACTACTCCTAACTTCAAGCACTTGACTTTTTGCATGCAAGTACAAAGTAATGCCGCAGCAGCAACCCCGTTATCCATAGCATAAACACTCATAGACAAGAGCCTGTTTTGGAAAGCTGAATATTTCACAAATTGCATTACACAGACCTCTAGGTGACGGGGCATTCCTCTCTCGCCCATTCTTACAAGTCTTAGTACACTCGTCCAGTCCTTTTGCATGTCTTTCACCTATTGGGATAAGCTTTGTAGTCTCAATACAGCTGCACAGAGTACAAAATGAGGGAGAAGGCGAGATTTTTAATCTCAACTTTAGAAGGATCGATTTCCCTGTGCAGATGCCTCCTTCTGAAGACAGCTATTCTTGGGCCAAAAGCAACATGAACCCCACCCTAAGCCAACGCTGTAGCACCGAAAGCTCTTGTGGCCTGGAGCTACTAGGGCCCACCACAAAACCAGGAATTAGATTTTTCCATGGCACTGACATGCTGCATTTCCTCCCCCCGCCCCCCCAGGTCATAGCTCTGAAGGCACAGAGCTAGGCCTCAGTGTTAAGTCATTTGGAAAGAGCGTTTGTTTGGTGGTGGCTTCTGCACAGACAATGCGAACCAAACCACTGTAGAATTTAAGGCAAGGCTCAATGGGAAAAGACAGGTTGGCCATTACACACGCACAAAAAGTGAGTGAACGGACAGTGGTTGAGATGGCAAAACCCTGGTTTGCTCTGAAGAACTCCTCCACATACTCAAGACATCACAAGATGAAGGAGGCTGAAGGCAACAAATTGCTGCTGCATGACATAGCAATTTAAGAAAACCTTCCAGTGGAAAGGGAGAAGGATGGCAGAAGCATTGTCTCTGCCTCCTGAACAGGGGTCTGCCTGCTTCAAAGATGAGCAGAACAAGGAGACTCTCCACAACCTTCCAAGCCTGAAGAGGCCTTCAGAGGTAAGGGAATGCTACTGTAGAGCAGCCACATCCACAGGCATGGTATAGGAAACCTAACTCAGTACCAAACTGAACCCTAACTTCCCCCCCACACAGACTGTGTTAAGCTTAGATGGGGGCTGGGCCCTCATCACCGTTTTGTAATTATTATTTTTTTAATAGGGCAGCTGCCCTTTAAGCCTTTCAGAAAACTAGATTGGGGTGGGGAACCTCAGGCCTGGGGGAGCTGAATGTGGCCCACACTTAGTTTTTATTTGACCCCTTTCCAGTTCCTGGATCTGGCCCCCGGATCCAGTTCCTACCCCTTTAAGCACTAAATGAGCTCAAGGGACGAGGAGAACAGAGATGCTCAAGGACAGGGAAAGGATCCATGGCATAGAACCATGATCTGGACCCTCCTCTTCCTTCCTCCATCCTGAGCACCCCATAAGCGCTCCCATTCCCAACTCCTGTCCAGCCCTCAGAGCTTGGACTAGTTTTCAAAGTGGCCTTCAGGAGGGAAAAAAGATTCCCCGCACCCTAGTGTAGGTTGTAGAGTATGAACTCTTACTTACCCCAGCATTGAGCAATGTTGTGACAACATTTTTGCCAGGAAGCCCTTGGATAGTCGTTCCTTTTCCAGTCGTCTTTTGCACAACAATCACATTGGGCTTTGACGTCATTGGGATGGTAGTGATTTTGGTTGTAGTTCCTTAAAGGAAGCGGGAAGGAAACGAGGCCTGGGTTAAAAGTAGGGCTGCCGCTCAATTAATGAAATCTTAGTTGATTAATCTGTAGAACTTTTGTTGATTAATTAATTTATTAAAATCTGAATGCAATTTACATAATTTTCATAAATTTCCAAAAAGTGAAAATTCACCTGGAATTGTGGCCAAATTGTTAGACATGTTTAATGAACACGTTAAAGTGCTTAATGAACATTGAAGAACAGAAAAAGTGGAACACCCCCTGCCCCCCTCCAAAAGACCTTCCTTCTTTGGGTTCTTTAAAAGACTGTGCAGCATTATAAAAAGTGCTGTTCCATCTAGTGGCAATATGCTGCTGCAGCTTGCGGTCACCTAGTCCAAGTTCTTTTTGGTTTGCTAGGAGTAGTTTCTTTATGCGCGCTGTGCTTGAAGCGACCAACCATTTTACCACACTTGCTAAGTTGCTCGTCAATGGTGGCATCAGAAAGAGCCTTGCTTATGCTCAGTTGTAGAGTACGAGCCGCACATCTCACATTTTCTCAACCCCTAGAACAACATTTCTTGCACGAGCTGTGCATATCGCTACAACTTTCTCACTGATCTTCCACTCTGATTAATCGATTAAAGGGGAGGGAGGGGGTTGAGTGATCACCCATCAATCAATTAATGGGATCAATTAAAGGTTGCAGCCCTAGTTAAAAGTGACGATGCCCCCCTTTATTGTCGTGGTTACGTTTGCAGGGCCCTAGAGGAGGACCCCAAAATATTATAAGTTTTAATTGGGTTTTTAAAACTGTAACTTTACATGTGATTTTTTAAAAATATATTTTGATGTGGGATTTGGGTTTTTATATTATTTCTCCGTAAAACACCCTAATCCCTATAGGTAAAAGGGCAGGGTACACATCTAAAAATAAGCCAACATTCTGAGATCAGCACTGAGACTGTTGTACAGCAGTCGGCCAGTTCGAAATCCTACCCAGGAGGCAACTTTAACTGAAAAGAGAAACTGGTAAAGAGGATTTTCATACAAGACTCAAAGCCAAAACGCGACCATTCTCCCTGCAATCGCAGACCAAGGACAAAACTGACCAGCTTGCACCTTAAATCTTATTCAGAGGTGGGGAAACCTCAGGCCCCGGAGCCAAATGTGGCCCACAGCTAGTTTTTCTTTGGCCCTTTTCCAGATCCTGGATTTGGCTCAGGATAAGGGTGCAGAGATGAGGGCATGCACACAAGGATAGGGGGCAGATCCATGGCACTTGTCTTAGAAGATTAAATGTGGGGCCTCCCCCTATGCTCTCCCCCACCCCCCGTGACTCCACTCCCCCGGGACCCTACAGATGGTCATGTTTGGGGCTCTCCTGGGACTGAGCCAGTGCCCGATTTCCTGCCCTAGTGAAAACAGGGACCATTGTGAGACCCTGAAAATAGAGAAAATAGCGGGAACTATGGCAGTTGCCCTGTGGTAAAGCTGGACTTGCAAATCCATGATCTGGACCCTCCTCTTCCCGAGTGCCCCCCCCCAAAGCAGCCTGCCACCAACTTCTATGCGGACTTTGGAGCTTGTATTAATTAAATTAAAAGAAACCCCACTTCTGACCTAAGCAGTTTTCAGCAATTGATGTACCACCTCTTGGAGCAACGGCCAGCTACTGATTACAAGTGCAGAGCTTAGTACCTTAGGCCAACTGAGCATGTGCTGTTTGCTTTTGTTTTTAAATTCACCCTTAGACCTGGAAATCGAATCAGCAATTCTGTTGAGATGCCCCCTACAGGTGGCCAGGTTAACTTTCTATAACACTCTTTCTATAGGAGCAGACACGATCCTCCTCTGTTCTCTTCCAGCATACTGCTCCTAACGCCTCCTATTCATCTAGCCTGCTTGACTTCCAGCTCCTTTAATAAGAATCTGTTTCCTCTTTGGTTCCAAGGATTGCCTTGTTCGAAAGCAGCATCTCTTCCCGTTCCCCTGCACTTGCCCCTTCTCCCCTGCCAGCCATTTTTAACTCACTTGTACGGTTATAGATCTTCCCCATTAGCTGGCCCTAGCGCAGAGGGTAGGCATTACTTATGGTGCTCACGATCCGCTTGATCCACTCGTCAACCTCAGGTGAACTACCAGGATCCCTTCCCCTCTGGCTCTGGTACTCCAGGCTGGGACCCCTCCAACTGACTCCCAGCTCTACAGCAACTGGTCTCAGGAATGAAGAGAAGCACTCTCCTCGGAGAGAGCCAACCGTACCACACTGGAGAAGCTCTCCTACCCCATCTCCTCCACGAAGACACTCCCTCCTCGTCTCCTTCCTTCAGACAATCCCTGGAAGGCTGCTCTCCCTTCCCACAGTGTGATCTACGAGAGACTAGTTTGCAAGCTACCTCTTGGCCACTCCTGCCCTAGAGGCACAGAACGTCTTCAACAAGTAAAGCTATATGAGTGGATACTTCCGGAGATAAATCATATGCAAGACTCGAAGTCAAGTGTCCCTTTGACGGAGAGGCGGCCAGGCACGAGGTGCATGTGATCCACTTGATCCAGGCATTAATCTCAGGTGATCTAGCAGGACCCTTCCGGTTGGTAATCACATACCAGGTTGAGGCCCCTTCCGCTGGCTCTCAGCTCTAGGACACCTCAGCAACTGGTCTTGGTAGCAGAGAACTGCACTCCCCTATACACAGAGTCTTTCCCGCTACACTGGAGGAACGGTCTTTGCATGTCTTCTTCCCGGAGATGCTCCTTGCAGCACCAGTACTGCTCTCTTCCCCAGAGATGATCTTTGAGGAGCCGGTCTACCTACCTACGCAGTTATCTACTAGAGACTCGCTTGTGATCCATCAAGCAGCTCACACTCTACCTCTACCCACCCTGCTCTAGTAGTTTTGCTTTTCAAACAAGTCTATTATCCAGGACATGCACGTATACACCTACCAGAAACAATATTACTGCTGATAATCTTGCCTCCTAGTGTAGCCAGTGATTTGGGTACCACCGTAATGATGCTGCCACTGGTTGTTTTCACATAGGTAGCTGCCCCTGGAGTTCCAGCCATCCGAGCACCTAGAGAGGGGCTTACTGTTGGACGAGTGTACGTTCCTTGCGTCCCTGGTTCAAAGAACAAGGAGGTTTGCTATTAAGATACAAAACACTGTCACTACAAAACATGAGAAGGTTTAGGGCAGAGGGAAGCATTAGGTCCTCCCCACAAGAGTGAGGACAGTGCTTTATTTGTTATGACCCTCCAGCCCATTATCTGATTGTTTTAACAATGCTTGGATCATTTTAAACTGAAGAGGCACCATTTTAAATAATGTCAGTTTTGCCAAACACAGTAATCTGCTCTTCATAAACTCATGTCATTTATGCATCAAGTTTCCAGAAAAATATTGACAAATTGCAGATTAAGGGGGAGGGGGGGGAAGAGACGATAGCAGCTTTCAACTATCTAAAAGGATGTCACACACACAGACACACACAAAGAGACGGCAAACATTTGTTCTCCACTATCACAGAAAATAAAACAAGAGGAAATGGGCTGAAAAACTGCAGCAATGTTGATTTCAGTTTAACATTTAGAAAACACTTCCTGGTGGCTATAAGAACTGTGATGAAATATAACAGGTTGACCAGGGAGGTTGCGTGATCTCCTTCCTTGGAGGTATTTTCAAAACCCGGCTGGACGAGCATCTGTCTGCGATGCTGTAGGGAGAGGCTATCCTGCCCTGGAATATGGGATGGAACAAGAGGACCCTGAAGGTCCCTCCCTTCTAATGCTACAGGTTTAGGACGATGCTTCAGTACCCTTCAAAGGCTTATGTGAGCTCACCATGCAACCAACAGACTGGTGGCCCAAGCTGGAGATTTTTGGATCTAGCAGTGAGCTTTTACAGCATGAACTATAAAGTCAAAGATCCACAGGTAGGTTGTAACGCTCACTCATACTCTGTGCATCACATGCAGAGCAGGATATGTTCCCCTCCCCTTAATGTGGGTGACCCTTGGAATCTCGCTCCATGTCTATTTTATTAAGGACCATGGTTTACATTTTTTGGATGACCTTGACAGAAGTCACGTCTTCCTGTTTAAAATTTATCAGATTTGCTTTCTTTCCAAACCAATTCAATTAAAGACATTTCTGGATAGTATCCTGTGAAATTTACTCCATCTCTGAAGTGTTAGTTATTAGTTACTTATATCATCCCAGCAATATGCCTGAACAGCTGCAATAAGAGTCAAGTCTTGTCTCGAAGGCTGTACAATCTAAGACGGACAAGGAAAGGGAGAGACATGGGATACGTACAATCCCATTTTACAGATGAGGGGACAGAGGCTGAGTGACAGTGACTTGCCCAAGGCTACCCAGAGAGTTCATGGCTAAGATGGGATTTGAACCCTGTTCTCCCAGGTTCAAGGCTGGTTTTAGATGAGATGGTACAACACAATCCCACCCATTGGACATTGTCTGTAGAGACAATCTGGTCCGTCAATGGTATCTGTTTTCTGACCTGTCCAACATGGAACGTGTCCAGCTTGTGTTCGTGGCCCACGATAGCGGAGGAATTCTGCTGGTGTACCGACCAGCCTGCTGCACAGCAGACTCCCTGCCTGCTTTGGTTGAGCTGGTCTCAGAAGCAGTGTTGGGATTACCCAGATTTATTGTCTTGGGTGATTTCAACATACACGCTGAGGCCGGCCTTTCAGGGGCAGAGCAGGATTTCATGGTCGCCATGACAACGATGGTATTATTCTAGGTAATACTTGGCCCAGCACATGAGGCTGGACACACGCTTGACAATATTTTGCGCTGGCCTGGAAATCGGGTGTTCCGATTATCGGGTGTGTTATGACATCATTGTTATGGTTGGACCATTACCCCTCCGAGGGCCCAGATCCCTGCCTTCCTTTGCCGCCCCTGGAGACTAATGGGTCCCACAGAATTCTGGAACTCTCTGAGGGATTTACCCTCTCACCTTGACAGCCTCTCTGTTGATGGCCTCATTGATCTGTGATAAGGTACACTGACTCAGGCCATCATCACAGTGGCTCCCAGTAGTCTACTTCCTCTGCAGTGGCAGCGCAGGTCTCCTGGGTATATGGAGTACTGAAGGCTGCTGAAGCGGGAGGGTGGGCACCCAAAGTGCTTGACTCGTACCAAAGTTGCGGCATAGATCGTTTTTGAAGGACGATATGAATAGCCTGCTAAATCCTGCTTGTCTCTACCTGGAATTAGTCATTAGTTGCCTGCTGTGATGAGTCTGTCACCTACTTTGCAGATAAAGTCACTCATATTTGGCTTAACTTGGGAACTGCTGGTTTGGATGCAGAGTCAGAGTTTGGGGTTGGGGAGGTGTGGCTATATGGAGTACTGAAGGCTGCTGAAGCGGGAGGGTGGGCACCCAAAGTGCTTGACTCGTACCAAAGTTGCGGCATAGATCGTTTTTGAAGGACGATATGAATAGCCTGCTAAATCCTGCTTGTCTCTA
Source organism: Sphenodon punctatus (assembly GCA_003113815.1). Classification (NCBI taxonomy): domain Eukaryota; kingdom Metazoa; phylum Chordata; class Lepidosauria; order Sphenodontia; family Sphenodontidae; genus Sphenodon; species Sphenodon punctatus. The sequence goes on along the minus strand of QEPC01008387.1, from coordinate 262,863 downwards.
CCTGGAATTAGTCATTAGTTGCCTGTTGTGATGAGTCTGTCACCTACTTTGCAGATACAGTCACTCATATTTGGCTTAACTTGGGAACTGCTGGTTTGGATGCAGAGTCAGAGTTTGGGGTTGGGGAGGTGTGGCCTTGTCCGGTTTGCTTGGATCGGCTTCAATCAGTTTTGCCCACCGACACAGAGGGTGTGCTTGGAGCGATGTGGGTGACCTTGACGGAAGGCCATTACACGCTTCCATGTGTACCAATTACGTCCCATGATAGTGTGAAAAATCATTGACTGTGGTAGAGAAAGGAAGCACGTCTGCTGATGAATGCACTGGACAGAGCTAACTAGAATCTATTTCTGGCTCTGTCAAATGCTACTTCCAGACCTGTAAAAAGTCACCTGCTTTTTCACATCTGTAAAATGGGCAGATCATCTACATCAAACGGTACTGAATTCCTACTAGCTAACAACTCTGAGATCTCCTAACACAAGGTGCCTCAAAAGTGCTAAGTATCATTATGGACATCAGCGAGATTTCTCAAACCGGTGCCACAGTTATTAGAGTCCAATCACGAATGCGTATTTCATTCCCTCAAACATATTTTTAATATTGCACAAAGATAAGAGCTCTAGCCCACAATCAGAACTACTCCAGAGTAAGTGGTGTGCGGATCCAGTATGTGCGTCTAGTAGACAGGTTTGTGAATTTGCTGAAATACCATTTCTGAAATGCCCCCAAGCTTATAAGAACAGAAACTTACCAGTGGGTGTAGTAACCAGCTTAGTTGTCATGATGGTCCCATTGCTGCTAACCACCATGATAGGTGAATTGCTACTGCAGGGTAAGGTCGCTGTGACTGGTTTAGGTAGGATTTTACTGGGCTGTACCTGCTGAGTGATTATTTTAACACCTAAGACAGAAGAGGTCACCATTAACACACAGTCATGAAAAACTGTTTTCTTTTAACAGGCAGGTAAACATTAGGCTGAGAGGTTACGGCCACACAGTGCTAGAAACAGAATCCAGAACTCTGGTTTCGTCTTGGTTTAACCACCACGTTTGCTGTAACAAGAGAGTCAAAATTTCGTTCTGACAGTTTTATTTTTATTTTGAGCCAATCCAGAACAGGAGGAGTCAGGAAGATGGGTTATGCTTTGTTTAAACGATGGAGCGGAGTAGCTGTTTGCTTACTGTGGTGTTTAACCTTTAGAGAATTAGCGGCTCCCAAACCAAACTTATCAGCTGTCAGGAAGACGTTTTATTTATTTAGATTTCTAAACTGTCCTGCTCCGAAGGCTCAGGTTGAGTAAGAAATATTGTGCATATGTGCATTTTTATATATATATATAAATCTTTAAAATGTGTAAGTTATATATAAAAATAAAAATACATATATATGTATACAAATCAAATATATATATGCGCACACACTAACATGTGCATTCCCACGTATGAAACAAAGGCCATTTTCACACAAGACACTCTCCACCCGCTACCCACCCCCTATATATGTTGCAGGGCTGCAGTGTTGCCCTAAGGGTGGCATGCAACATGTACAGTGGGTGGGTAGTGAGTGGAGAGTGTTGTGTGAAAATGCCCCAAAATAAAACCCATACAAATAGAGGCCCCGATCCACAGTCCGTACCACAGTCTCCATGCACTGCACGGACACAACATGTGCACGGGGCACACTCAGTGCGCGTACCCAGATCTTGGACTGGGGCCATAAGCTGGATAAAAAATAAAAAAAAATGTAAATTCCCCTTAGAACACTCATGCATAAGCCTCTGCAATCCGAAGGGCTAAAAGAAAGCTTCCTACTTACAAAGTGCGTTATTTCTCTTTCTCCCAGGGCACAGAACACAGCAGTTCTCTTTTCCAGGGAGGCAAGCTAAAAATGTTGTTACCTAGGTATCCACGGTTAAACGTCATTTCTCCTCAATGAGAACCGCCCTATGTACTTTTGAGGGCCGGGTTTAGCTTTCTGTGTGGCTGACAGCAGATTTCATTCATTACTAGCATCACACCCAAGCAATTCCAGCTACCTGACTCCTGCTTAATTTGGATGGTAGGCTTGATGCCAGGTGGCAGTGGAGACTGTTGGGGCTGCTGTTGGTGGGTTATGGCGGACGACTGTGTCAGCTGCTGCTGGGCTTGCTGCTGGATTTGCTGCAGCTGCTGTTTGGGAGACTGCTGCTGCTGCTTGGGAAACTGTGCGAGGATCTGGGTTGGTGTCCCCACCAAGCTTTTGGGGGAAGGGAGCCTGGCAGCAGCCGCTTTAATTGCAGATGTGGATACACCTGTGAAAAAGAACAGATGGACAGAACAAGCATATAAATGATCACTCCTTAGCATAGCATGCAGCCTCTTTCTACAAACTATTCCCAAGAAGAGCATGTGTGCGGAGGATCCAAAGACTTCTCTTCATTCCAAAGCTCTCCTTTAAGAACCAAAAGAAATTTACACCAGTACCAATGCACCCCTGCTGCTAAAACAAGCATCGCTACTGAGACACACATTTTCAGACTTTCCGTAGCAACAGGTTGCCAACGGAAGGTGTGTGCCATCTCCTTTTCTGGGGGTGGGTTAGACTAGACTAAATCTCTGAGGTTACTTTAACCTCCACAATTCTGTGGAACGACTGTCTGCGCAGGGCACTGTAGACACCAAAGTGTTTGTAATCTCATTTTGTACCTTCCGCAGTGTGATTGACACACCGCCTTTTATTGGTCATTTTCCAAAGTGCAAGGAAACAAAGAATTTGCAATCTAGTCAAAACAGAGATGTAGAAGGAAAATCTAGCAGAGCGCTTATCTTATTATGTATTTAAATGTATAGACGCTGCCATTCCCAAATGGATCAAGGCGGCTAATGGCTCAGGGTGGCTGCATTTATTCTCTCAGTCCTTACAGGTTTGTTGTGAGGATTAAAATGTTGTTAGTTCTATGTAAAGTGCTCTGAGTGCCACAGCAGGGGGGTGTTATAGAAAAATTAACCAAAACAAAAAACTT